>OY776086.1:7480343-8080343 GCA_963675205.1 Catocala nupta
GCGCGGCGCTCTGATCGATCTATCACCACAATTTCAGGTTTGTTGGCCACAACAGTCCTGTCTCTGATGATAGTTCGATCCCAGTACAACGTGACATGACCATGTTCGAGAACTGATTCAGCTACATACCTGTCGTACGGCACTTCAACATCTACAAGTTTGTATAATATTTATTATTATTATTATTTTAAACTAATGTTATCTCCATACCAATTTCATCAAAATCAGTGCCATGTTTTAAGCATAAAAACATAAAAATAGGACAGTTACTTTCGCCATCATTACAGCAGTATAGATTTGTAATGTTGAAGGATTTACTTTTCTTTATTGACTCTAATAACAGACGAGCCAGCAATCCCGGTGGTAAGTGATAACCCCTAAGGACTTTAGTAATATCAGGAGTCTAGACAGCCAAGTTGAGCACAAGCCTCTAATTATATACATACATAGTCTCACATTTCTACCTCAGAAGGGGTAGGCAGAAGTACATTAGACCCATATTTCACCAATTATGAATTTAGGTTCCACGTACATAAGATGCAAGCATATGGCCGTGTCGGGCATAGTTCCAGACTCATGGTGCTTCTGGAATTTTTCTGACTGGAATTGCCCGTAATACTTTGCCTGACCCAGGAATCGAAACCGTGATACTGAGCTGCCAAGAAGCTGCGATACCGATTACTCCCCTTTAATATAACACTTTAATTATAAACGCTTTTTCGCGCATTTCCAGTGTTCACTATTCCTTAGCCACCATGATACCGAGGGTCAAAACGGATGAACCAATAACATTACTTCAAGCAATAACTCCTGATCATGTTCAAAGGAAATTAACTCATCCGTCATGCTATTTTTTTTCCTATACAACTTAGGGGCCCGTCTTAAGACACCGTGGCGTGTAGAGTTTCATAATTGAAGTAATTTTTCAATAAGCAACTGCACATTGGATTGATAGACGCTTCCGTTGACAATGCGTAGGCGCCACGGGAACACTTTCTCTCCATGATAATAGTGCAACGAGTATCTGTTGATACGTATGCACATATATGCCTAGCCCTTGTTCATGACGCAGCAACACAAATTTCTGCTTGACATTTTCTTTATTAAAGACATCGCCCGTACTAGTTGTGATTCACGTGTCACGGAGGACTTAGAAAACGTTTAAACAACAGACACAAAGAACGCCCATACTTGAAACAACCGTGGACTACACAAATTTTAGTCCCAAATAGGATTCCACACACAAATGTAAATAACACTCGGCGTCAAGGCGAACACCTAAACCTAGTATTTAAGTATAGGCCATTCCCTGCTGTCAATGATCCTATCTTATCTTATCTTATCTTAATTCGGGGGCCAGTCAGTGTAGACCGGCGACACTCCGACCCAGTGGGATCTTTTGTGTCAGCCCCAAGGTCTATCTCTGAGCTATCTCCCTATGAATGTACTGCATCAGTCAATGATCCTAACATGAATGCTTTAATACAGGCAAATTGCACATGCATTGTATTCTGCATGTATTATCTTCTTTTCTCTTAACCTGGCCTTTCTCTAGCATGACTTTAATCTGATCCGGAGAACGCTTGCTTTTTCTACCATTACGACTGTATTATTCGGGTTGGCCTTCAATATTTTCTTGGTCAACTTCTTTTTTGGCATATAACCAAACAATAAAAATGCACCACAGTGCTCTTATCACACTATGCGCCATATGTTTTAAAAATACACGACAAATATTGCTAATTGCTGTAATTTGAACTGAATTTATTCTACTTTCACGTCACTCCCGGCAAACCAAACTTTTACATTCGTGAAAATTATGTATAATAATAATAATAGTTTATTGTTTCTCTCTCGCATAGTTTCAAAATTGCACATAATAATCTAGACATGTATTTGTGAGAGACTGGTATCTGTACTAGGAGACCTGTATGACAGATTACCAGCCTCTCCAGGCACTGGACTCTTGCAATATATATATATAATATATATAAACCAGTATGTCAGGTAAGTCAGGTAAGGTATGGCAGAAGAAACATGGAAAAAGACACTTAAGCATAGAAGGCGAGCATTCCGCAATCGGCTATGTTTCTAAACCTTATGCCGCTACGGAGAATCTCTCAACGTTAACTAAAGAACAGAAGATTGTAGCCAAATTTACCGAGTGTTCTATCCTTTCAGAATAGGATATTTTTTTTATTTATTTATTCACAACATAAATAATACAAATTACAATTAAATTTTTTTGATGCAGGTACAAACTCGTCCGAGTTTTACCGTGCATCATATCATCGACGGCGACATAACTACGTCAATTCATGCATAGTAAAATACCTAATAATACAATGAGCAAAAATTTGATACACTGCGAAATATTAAATTTTTCTTTTCCATATTGAAGGTAGATTCAGAATACGAACGTTGAATCACGCGTCGCTCACGTCACCACATTTGCTGTCTTTTGTATGTAGTCAATGTTCATATTACGTACATACATATATACAGAATGTTTCCTAGTGAGCGTGTTCAATTTTACTAGAAAAAGATTATATACAGTAATGTTCTTATTTTATATATTTTTACAGTTTATGATAATAATATTATATTGGATCTGTATATATGTATTTTGTTATGTCTATGAATTTAATAATAAGTGGGTTCTTATGATAATTGCGGTGTTGTTTCAAAGATTTTTAACTAATTATATGATTATATAAATGTTATGAAGTAGCTACCAAATTATTTTCTTTATTAATTAAATGATTTTATTGTTCACTATATATAGGTTACCCAGAACTATTAAAAATGAGCTTAACCTATATTCTAGGATCAAAGTCTTTATCGCTTATTTACCAACGCAAGATGTTAATAACCTCGTTTCACTTATAAGCAACGATAGCGGTTTATCAACAAGCGTGCCATATGCTGTTGTCTCATAAAAAGAAACATAAAAAGGCAATACCATAACGTAATTTTCCATTGCGACGGATTTAATGAGAGCAATAAGTATCTAAAATTTACAAGTGACTATTTTGAATACTATCAGCTAACATTCTTCAAGATAGGCCTACCTGATATTGAACTACTCTAGTTGTAGAGCTCTTTAAGGAAACTCCTTGATTCAGAAGTGGTTTTTCATGATCTCATTATAAGTCTGATGTGTTGGTACTTACACGTGTGAACGCGTGGCAAGGGTGCATTGTAAAGTGCTGAGCTTAACACCTGGTTGATAAACTGTCAGATAAGTATAGGTATGGCAAATTTCATAATGAGCTAGCAAAATTACTTTAGATGGCCAAAATACGAATAACATTTTGCCTCAGTTTCTTTTTGATGGAGACACATTACAATTTCAAACGCAATTTATTATGTTTGCATGTCATTATCAGTAATTTAGTTTCTTAATTTATTTTTCGAACATTTCCGGGCATTCGGACATGACATTAACATTCTAGTCCCTACCTACATTTAATTGCAATGACCTTTATCTCTCTGATAAGAAATTCACTGAATGAACAATTTTAAGTCTTTAGGTATATGTTTCCAAAATATTTATATATTTTATATATATTTTATTAATTATTAAAAGTTTCACGCTAGTAAACAATACGACCTTAAATTGCCCATATCTTATTGGTACATGTGATATAAAGGTAATATTATATATGTAATTGGTATAAAGCCGACGATACATAGCGATACAGCTCAAAAATATAACAAAATTTTCTAACAAATATTTATACATCTTTATATATATAAATCTTCTGTGCGTGTGTTTGTAATTAAACTCCTCCTACAAGGCTGGACCGATGGCGATGAATTTTTTTTTGTGTGTTCGAGTGTATTCGAGAATGGTTAAATTTGGTTTTTGTTTTTTTTTTATCTTATTTTCAGGGCAACGTCTGTCGGGTCCGCTAGTATGTATATAAAAGTTTTGCTTCCCTGTGTTTGTATTCGCATATCTCAAAATGTAGTCAATGGAATATCTTAAATATTTGTATACACCGTTGCATTTCTTTCTTTTTTTATGAATATTATGACAATCGATGTAATCAGTGTTTTATCAACCAGAACTTCATCCTACTTTGTAATTTAATTTTAATTTAATTATATTTTTAATTTAATTATCTGACATGGAATCTTTTATTTAATTAATATTTTTTATTATATAATTTCATTCAATGTGTACCTATCAATTGTACAAATGAAAATGTATAAAATGCAACTACTCAAATGTATTGGAATCAAACTGTATTTAAAATTCACTAGACATTAACGATGTATATATATATATATATATAATATGTATATAATATGTATTGCTTTATAGTAAAATCTGGAAAATGTGAGTGGTGTGTACACCTTTAAGTGATATATTTACACTGTATTTAGGATGAACGGTATTAAACGTAACACATTGTTTGTAAATATATAGTTCGTGTGCCTTAAATAAATAAATAAATAAATAAATTTCTATATAAGGGTGTTTTTATATACTTTAAATCCCGAAGCTCTTAAGGGAACGAGTATTATTTCCCTAATAATTAATATCAGACTGAGCTACAGCGAATCGTAGCCGTTCAACTAGTAGTACATAATCTAAGAATATTATTACTTAGCTCCTATTATTTACCATTGGAAAACAGAATATATTAATTGTTTAAAACCTAGTGACCGATGCTAAGTGAGAGTACTGAAAACATTCTGTCCTCATCGTATAATCGTTGTTAGAAAGGGATGCAATTAATGAGTTTAGTGCGACAGAATGGCACCAATATTAGATAAAAACAGTAATTGATAGAACAAGGTCAATGCTATGCTTAGTGTTATCAGAAATAAAACAAGTTGTAGATATAATAACAATTATATTAATGTGATGTTTGTACTGTTTATAAAATGTTTTACTAGGCACGTGCCTCTATGAGAAGGGTTAGGTCGTAATCTATCGCTGGTTTACAAACTTATTACATATGCAAGAACATCATTGAGAAGTATTAGATGTATGGATTTCCTTACTATCTTTACCTTAACCATTAAGGCGAACAAACATAGATATGTTTGTTAGAAAAGTCACAATGTGTGTGATATGGATTCGAACTTGAGACCTTCCCGTGTTTATCTTACTGTCTGTCCACTATAATTTAGTAGGCTGACGTTCCTGGCAATACAAGCACGATTAAAACTATGGCGGTGACTTATAATCAACAATATGTTATTGGCATCATTTTAAAATATATATGAATCCGTGTAAGTCAACCAATAGACAATTCTCTATCTTACAGAACACCGCAGCCAGAAAACCTTGTGTTCTTTTCTTTTGATAGGACAAGGTAATTGTTTTCAGTGCGGGAGTTGTTAATGGTTTGAATTTTTGTAACAAGAAACGTTTAAACCACAAACATTTAAACCACTGACACAAAGAATATCCACAGACTCAGAACAAGAATATGTGGCTCACCAAATTTTTGTTCTTTGTGTGATTTGAGCCCACAACACTCGGTGCTGTGGCAGTTGCGAACTGACCACTGAAACTAATACGTCATATGTGCAGTCAGTTTCCCTGCGGCCTACCGCTAGCTCTAGACTCCTTAAGGAGGGAGCCTGGAACTAGCGGTAATTGCGTTAAATATGTGGCAAGACAGCCCGCACAAATAGTTAATGGAATATGAATGTACCTGAATCTCTTGCCAATCTTGAGTCCAGTGGGCAACCCCGCGAACTGTGGCATATCCTCGCGGGAGTCCCTCACGTTCTATAACAAACGATAATAAGATTAAATATAAAAAAATATATATTAATATTGTCCGCCAGACCGAATTCACGGTTACCCAGTCACGGTGGCCTAATGCCACATGCGTGGGAGATATTATTGTGCATGAGTGTGTGCATGTTTTTGTGGAATAGAGAGTGCACTAGTATGCTCTTTCTTTTTTCTAACTCTTATCTAAGTCCAACGGGATAGCAATCACAACCGGGTATGGGTACCCTAATTGAAAATTATCTTCACTATAAAACCTAACAACTTTAGATGGCTCGACCCAGGAATCGAGTCCGAAACCTAATGCACAGCAGTCGCATTCACTATAAGTTTTTGTGTATTGAAAATCTAACCTCAGACATAATTTAACATAATTTCAGGTTTATTTATCTTAAGTGCCATCCATGGCCATCTATTCGTGAACTACAAAATATAAACTTAGAGTTTATACAGGTAATATATTTTTGGCCATATTATACAGTATTAGACAACATTTGTTAAAATAACAGTACCCCCACCGGATTCCCTAACAAAAAATAATAATAAGTTTAGTAAAAATAGCCACTTAAACTACAGTTAACTCACAACATCATACCTTAAGTATAGTAAGTACATATGTATTATACGTATCATCTATAACAAAGAGTATTTAACTAAAGGTGACATACATACATTGATATGACATCACGACAATCTTCACAAATAAGGCAGAAACACTTTTTCACTTCATCAACTTAGCTTTAGTCCACGTAATATAAAGAGAATAATTTACGAACATTAGAAAACAAAACTAAACTCATGAACACTGGACTTATAACTAAAACAGCCAAACACACAACCCGGAAATCGAAGGCAACACTTCACGATCGTCACTCAAGTGCGAAATGTCGAAGAGATTTCGGATTAGTAGTCAATATAGTTTTTAAGAAGCACTGCAGATGCAATAAGGTTGCGATAACAACGAGCTGATTTTCTCAACCACTCGCACGCAGGTCTCTGTATAACTGGCTGATTATAAGCCCTCCCTCTTCTTCCTTGTCAGAGAACAGTCCCATGTCAATAAATTCCTTGGCCAGTGTGTCAGGTAGATAAAAAGATGTTCTTGAGCGCTAAATAAAGTACGTTTGTCGTCAAGTCGGTCATTGATCACGAATTTGTCTAGAGTGCTCCACAAGTAGGTAATGACCGTGTCCGGTGTACAGCGACAAGAAGCGTACTTTACTCCTGGACTGGACTCGGGATGGGTTGACGGGTGCATTAATGTGCAACTTCAAACAAAAAGCTATTGTAGCCATGTTTTTTCTCAACAGAATCATTAAAAGCAATATCTGTGTGTAATGAAAGAGTTTATACAGCTTTTGTTAAACGGTGGAGTTAGTATGCACGACAATATAAAATTTTAAAGAAATTTCATCTATTTTCTATCGCATACTGCTATATACCGTTAGGTTATTGTGTTTATAATGATAGTTGTACAGCAGATGACTAATAAATAAACAGTTATTTATTGGCCATCTGCTGTACAATTCTGTTAAATCTCACTACCAAACTCTCATCCGAGTCGTCTGTTGAGTCCTTCTTTAGAAATCATAGCAGTAATAATTAGCTACTTTGGTTACTGGTGAGGTGAAATCAAGTGCAAGATTAACTTTTTAGCTAAATTAAATGCCATAAATCGTACAGGATGTCGACAACGATGTCGTGTCGATGTCGATATATTTTAAATGGAAGTATTTTAATTGTTTATCGTTATATTGGTTATTATATTATGTAAAAGTGATTTATCTATGTGACGTAACGTTACGTGTACTCATAAAACTTGCTTGTAAATGCGATTGCTAGAACAATAAATACCTCCCTATCTATTGCATAGAATGTGGATTGATAATATACTTTATCAGTTTTCTGTACAATAAAACTTGGTTTATCAAAATAAAATATCAGTATTGTAAAGGTATTCTTCGGACAAAAATCTGGTCTAAGAAGCTTTGAATTGTTCGTCAACTCGAGCGCGAAAAACTCGTCCACGTAGTCGAGTTGGGAATAATTAATTCTAGCTATTCTTTTATTGTGCATCTCGACCGAAGGCATATCAACTACGCGCTCGAGTTGATACAGCTATTTTTTGTGAATTTGTTTGTTCGTCATCTCGACCGAGTACAAAAAGTACATTCTGGTAGAAAATGTTTAAGGCATATCATGGAAACAATTATTTTGTTAGCGAGAATAATATGCGTGCTATGCTAACATAAAGATCGTAGATAGAGGAATAACTATCTTCGGTTTCGTAATAACGTAGCCCTTACATACATATATCCTGATTAAAGTTTTGTCTCTTTCTTGCAACTTTGTTTTTTCGTTGCGGGATAGAGACAATATAATGATTGATCGATCATTGCTTGAATAACTTTTATATGTAAACTTCAACTTCAAATGCGACTTCACTTCCATGTTGATTTTTAAAATATACATATTTTAATTGAACTGTTTTTTTCATTTTATCCATAGAAGAACAAAAATAGATTAAAACCGAACCACTTTCGTACTTCACTGTACAATAGTGCCATATATTTTCATTGTCGGTCGAGTTGACGAATACAAGATACGAAAAAATAACTTCAGCGACTCGACCACGTGGTTCAGCTGAGATACATAATAAAAGAATAATTGGTATTTAATCTTCCTAACTCGGCCACTTGGATGAGATTCTCATGGTCGAGTTGGTGAATAAGTCGAAGCTTTAGAGGAAAGCTATTTACAGATTACACTATTAAATTTTATGTTTACGTGCGATCGTGAGGTTTCTTCTGCTTCTATTCATTGAGCTTGCGGTTTATCAACTTTCAATAGTAGTGCGGCGTCTAAGAATATATTCAGTAACCGACAATAGGCTCGCACCCTAACATGGGAACTGAAAAGACATTGCTGGCGAAATATAGATAAAAATCACCTCTTTCAGTGACATACAGAAATGAGTGTATGTTCGATAGAAATGCGATATAAAAAAATTACATCTATGTTAAACTCAATAAAAAATACACAGACGGTAAAATTACAAATGTAAAATACATAATCTGTCTACAAAATACGTGACATACTTCTGAAAGTATTAAAGATTATCAAAAAGATAATTACCTAAATTGATTCACAACATAAATTACTATTGATTAATAACTGGAAATAGGCAAATTAGATAAAAAAATTACACGTGTACCTCCGTCCAATTTGTCAAGGATCTTCAGAATTGATGCCGGCACTATGTTATGTAAATAAGGCCATATCACTTTATATAAGTGTTCCGTCTTGAGAATGCATCATGATTTTATTGATACGGAATATAGCAATTTGGATCTACACCAAACTTGTAAATTTATTATTTCTACCAGGTGCAAAGGATGCAAATTTGAGGCGCAAACTTTGCACCTTTTAACCGGCCTAGTGCGCCTCTGGGCAGTATATCAAGAACAACAAAACTACATACAGCTGACCCTCTGTCATTTGGTGGTACAAACGTACTCAGCTTGCACTGGCTCAAGAAATGGACCACAATAACATCTAATACTTACTCTACACGCGTTATACCGTATTTAGACCTTTATTGCGCTATTGCCTAACATTACGAAGACTAAAGAATTAAAACATTCATACTAATGCGGTAATAGAGGTTTGGTAACAGAGTTTCTGTGCAGAAACACGTACACGTATCTGGTTGGACTAAAAAGGCAACCTTATAGGCTTGGGAAATAAGATTAGAAATAAAAGAGAAGATAAGTAGGGCACAGTGTAATCCTTGTTAAAACCAGTTATTTCTTTCTAACTATACCTACCCTGCTAAAGAAGCACTTAGACTCTACAGAAGATTGCAGTTCAACCAACTTTTTTGACTATTTCCTCGCTGTATAGAGCTTTCAGATTCTATCAGGAAGCGTTATACTTTCATCAGTGAACAGCAATTTTCATGTGTTACGCTAGTAGTTAAAAAACATTATTCTTTTGTGATTTAGGTGTTGGCCTCAGATGGCCTTTACAACTTTACGAGGACTGTGGGTGAGCGCAAAAGGTTCCCAACCCGTTCCCAGGAACCCCGGCGCGGTCGGCTTATATAGCTCCGCCGCTGGGAAGGAGAAGTCGAAGGAGGGGCGCCACCACTTCGACGCGCACGCAGCCGCCATGGCGCGACCGGTCCGCGTGACATAGGTAGACTACTAATTCAGTTATATTTAATTAATGAGTAACAGTAATTTAAATTAATTCTATAATAGTACTTAATAATCAAATACGGTAGGTGTTCAGTTCACAGATAAAACGGCACCTTTACATAAAAATGTAATAAAATAATTACCTTGAGTAAGTTGCCTTTTGGTCATTTAACTTAATATATGTTTGTCTTGACATTTTTTACAAATAAATAATAATAAAAGCTTATTGTAATTCACCTCATTAAATCCGAAAAAAAATAAATCTATTTTAAATTCGATTTAATTATTTATATTTAATATTTTATTTATAAAGTAGAAGTCACAGGATAAATGCATACAAAGCTTATCAGATACGAGTACGACTAGTAAAAAATCGTAGCACGTGGAAATCAGTAGACACTTAGGTACCTCTTTGCTTTGTTATATTCCTTTATTTTTTCTGTTTATATAAGCTAAAAAAGAGCAGAAAAATACTCTATTTCATTTTACATTTTATCTACATTTGAGCATTTTACATTTTATCTACCTTTGAGCGACTGCCATTTTATTATAATATTTTGTCATTTACAAAATAGATCCCAAAACTTGCGCTGTGGACGACATAAAGAAACTAGTAATCTTTTAATATTTGGGCATAATCTTGTATAGAAGAGTAGGCGCGTGAGTGCAATTGTTCTTAAAATGTTCAAATTATTCGAATCGCATTGGTTTTGCGTACACAAAATAGACGTTAAGCTGCCTATGTAATTTTATTCGAATGTTCGATCGCGAATAAATCGTCATTTAAAAGCGAACTTTGATAAATGAAATAGGTATTAGAGATTCAGTTGTACTATTATATATAATCAGATATACATACATTAGGTGTTTACCCTCGAAATTGTTGTTTGAGATCTACGTCTAATATCGTGGGATCTGTTTTCAATGCAATGGTTATTTTAAAATTTATTTATATTTCGGGAATAGATTATTATTAATAACATGTATTAATGATAATAAATTTCAATAACCTTTTGTACAAGTTGTATTTAAAATAATATCGCTTAGTGATTACATAATGGTTGCTGTTTTTGTTTTTATAACACAAATCATAAAGGCAAGCAACTACTCTATATGTTTTCATAAGAGTATTGTGCATGTTAAATAGTAAAGATATGGTCTACACATATTTCGCGGGTGCGGGCCTGTATTTCACGTCGGAATATACACGTCTCTTCCGTCGCCTACAGTTCAACGAAGGAGAAATACAGGTGACGGAGGTCTACTCGCATAAAAATATCATCTGCAATATGCATTTATCCAATGACATAAGTAGCTAAATAATAATATCTCTGATTCTACAGCCAGTGACATTAATCAATTTACTAGTGACATTCGATGGATTTTTCATAGTTCTTGCATACAAAACGAGATGGGTGTAAAAACCCAAGATTCAACCTCTTCGTCTTAAATGTAAAAGAAATGAAAAGAAATGATCCCTATATCTCGGGGGTCTTTTGACCCACAGGGCCCATATTCAAACTTGACCGAGATATGACCCCAAGGTGTCTGCACACCAAGTTACAAGTCAATATTTTTCCATTTAAAATACATGTGACATTGTGACTCCTATATCTCAGAGGTCATTTGACCCACAGGGCTCATATTCAAACTAGACCGAGGTATGACCCCAAGGTGTCTGCTCACTAAGTAACAAGTCAATCGGCCCTGTGGTTCCGGAGTTATGCCTGTCACTAACAGACAGACACACAGACCCACATAGTGTTTTTATTAACCTCTTCGAAGAAGACTCAGAGGTCAATAATGATCATTCTTATGATCTCATGACTGCAAAGATAGCATACTGGTTTAACTGGTCGCCTTGTCATTGCCACTATGCCTAGTGCTGTAGCTGTAGGTAAGACCAGAGGAGAAAATATGTGATCTACAAATGGTTGTTCCGAGTCTGGGCGTTCTGTGTCCGATGTTTGAATGTTTGTAAAGTCCTCCATAACACAGGATTTAATCAGTTACAAGCCCGTTCGCCCCTTAATTTTCGCCCCGTAGTAGATGTTTGTTAGGTTTCTTCTTAAATACTTCCAAAAATCGGAGCCCCTCGAAGCGGGGCCATCATTCTATGAAAGGGGCAAAAGTTAAGGGGCGTACGGGCTCGTAGCCATTTAATCCACTAGTTTGTCGGGGGCGACTTTTGTCTTTTTTCACAAACAACAAAAAAACATACATTGTTATTTGAAGTAAAAGTGCATGAATTGACAATTTACCACTATAGATATACTAATACAACATTTTAATAAATTTCTACAATACTACTATTTGACTTGTAACCTAATTTTTCATATTTACTTTATGTGGTGTGCCTATTACATATGTATCAAATTTAATTTAAACCCGTGACTTTAAAGCATGTTGTAAAATTTTCAGCTCTCCTTTCCCAAATATTGGAATGTCGACAATTTATGAATTTTGATTTAAATAGGTTTTGTAGCAAAAACTTTAACATGCCTTGATTATGCTCAAAAAGCTATTTAAATACATTTTGCAGCTGCATGCTGATGCGCTATTATAATTAATTTCGTTTTACATAATATGAGTACCTACAATAATGTATCTATTAATGTATCTAGAACAGAGACAACATAGACATAAATACATTTTGTATGATGAGCTGTTTGCAAACACTATATCTATGTACTATGAGTGTATCTAGCCGTTGGCGTCCGGATAAAGCCGGACACAGTCAGACTTTCAGGTACCGTGTCCAGCCAAATTAGACGAAGTATGGCCTCTCCGCCTTTTGTTAGGCTTATTAAATTTGAATATTTCTTTTTTAACATGTTTTATGTCTTCTTAGTAGCTTGCGCAAGCGACCCATCTAGCATTGTACTCTCCATAAAAATGTCGTGTGTAATAGCCTAAAAAAATAAGGGTGTCAGGCCCCTTTTTATCCAAATGTCCGGCTTTTCAGATTCAAAACCTTGTAATGACTCTATATCTGTGTATACTCATGAATTAATTATAATAATAACTGTCTCGTTTGTAAACCATCCTGGACATGGACCTCTGCTCAGTATGAAGCAAGTATGTACACAAAATTCATTACTTAATTTATACGTATTACCTTTAAATAAATACCTATTTATTGATGGATACTTCGACTTTTATTGAATGTTGTTATATTGCTGTGTCTTAACAGGTTTCATGTTTAAAACAACACAATTGTAACAACTTTGTAACAATATGAGTGCAATAAATAAATATGAAATTATAAGTTTAATAAAATCTACAAACACCTGTAAATAATATTAACGTCCGTTTGGAATAAACATAATAATTTTCCAATAATTATACACGTGTGTTTGCCGACCATGTAACAATAATTTATTATTTTATATCTTAAATCCTAAACAGATATAAATCGTATTAAATAAAGTAATAATTTAAAAATGCATTTCAAATTATCATAATACAAACATTACAAATAATATAAACATAATACAAATGTCAATTAAAAATATATTGTTTTAAATAGCAGTGCATTGTTATTTAAATAAATTAAAATAAACACCTATCTAGTTTATGTAAAATAAATTGCATTGTGGTCTAATACGCTCGTAAAATAGAATGTCTTTTATTACGTATTACACATATGCTACTGTTTAAGATAATCAAAGCAAAAAACCTTTAAATTATCATAATTCGCAAATCACAAACAATGTTTATATTATATATAAAAATAAAATAAATGTTTCCGGATACCTTCAATAGACGTATGCATAATTCATAAAGATTTTTATTTGTTTATATTATTTTTATTATGATTAATTATTTATATACCTGTTCTTTTTGTTTATCGTTCAATCTGCTCATAGAAATTTATATATTTTATTACAATATATATAATATAAAATAATTGATTAAGTACATGGATGTACGTAACCTCGTCATTGCCAATTCACAAAGTATTGGGGGTCCAATCCTACAAAAATTATGTAATTCACTAACGGTTTATTCGGGCATGGTAGTCTCTGTGTACCTTGTCTTTCTGGCTTATTCCTTATCCGTAAGTTACCAATTAAAATTATTTTAATGGATAATTTTGATTTGACATTAGATGTACCTACGTCCAAATTCAGGTGTAATCATGCCATCAATATATTCGAAGATATAGCTAAGAGAATATTGAAATAAAACTACTTTATACGAATTTTATTACGATGTTTTCATTTTTAAACAGTATTATTACAACATTTGAAAGCTCTTCTGTCAAACTTCTTACTCTCCCCGTGAAAATGGCTGCTAAAGAACAATCGCAACAGCGGGGAGAGTGTAAACTTGAATCTAAATAATTTTAAGAAATTAAATACCTTTAATAGAAGTAAAGTTTAACAGTAGTAGTGTAAAAGTTTGACTGCACGAATGGCGACATGGTTTAAGTGGTCGCTTCGCCACTGCCCCTGCGCCGGTTCTTGTGGGTTCGATTCTCAAACGGGACAAAAATTTGTCTGATCTACAAATTGTTGTTCCGAGTCTAGGCTTTCTTTGTGTCCATTGTTTGAACGTTTGTAAAGTCCCCCGCGACACAGGAATTATACCCAGTGTGAGAGTACTCTTTAAATAAGAATGTTTTAAAATAAACAATGCGATAAAAGCCGTATAAAATAATTTAATTTTGATTGTAAATCTAGTTAATAAGGAGAGACAGTTGCTAAGAACTATAAAAAAAGAAAACCTATTTCAGAAGTTAGTACGACTTTAAGCCTATATTGGCAGAACAATATAAGGCAATCGTATCAAGATGAAGGCTAGATTAAGAGAGGGACGGATAATGCTTCACCGTCCGAAGCGGCGCTTTACGACGTATAAAATAGAGAGGCCGTGACCGCGCGTCTCTATCACTAACTAAGGTCTGTTCCGCATTTGCCCCTACATTACGTCCCACATTCCAGAATATTCCTCATTCGCCCCACTTTTTTAATTTATTCCCTTTTCGCCCTGCATTTTTGTACATATGGTTAACAAAACAAAACATGGTTTAAAATTATTTTAAATCTTTTGTTGTCAGGTTTGTGATGTCATGAAATCATAAGCCCAAAGTTTTACTGAGAGATCAACGAGGTATTTTAAAATATTTACCTTACAACAAAAACTCCATACAAAAAATGAGGTACAAAAAAGGAACATAATCTGGGACTAAAGAGGAATTACATTAAGAAATTAATATTTATTTAAATTTAGGGGCATTTAAGGAACATTTTGTGGGACGAGTGCGTATTTTTACGCTTGGGACGAAACATCAGGGACGAATGTGGAACAAACCCTAACTAACATTATAAATGCGAATGCGAGTTTGTTTGTATGTTACGCTTTCACGCCGTAACTACTCGATTTATCATCATGAAATTTTGCATATACGTTGTCATGGGTACAAAAAAGGCAAAGTATCTATCATCCAGAAAAAAATATGCTGTTCCCTAGGGATAGAAGTTCATTGACATAACCTACGTTAACGCGAGCGGAGCCGCGAACAAACTTTAGTCTATATATGTTATTCTTATGTAGATACGTGTATATGTCATTCTGCCTCCGTGGCGCAGCGGTAGTGAATGCGACTGCTGTGCATGAGGTCTTGGGTTAGAATCCCGGGTCGAACCACAAAAAGTCTGGAGGACTTTGTTTTATTATGTCATTCAACTCCTAAACTGCTGCACCGATTAAGTATAAATTGTGTGTGTATTTAAGTGTATCCATGGATTTAGACTCACAATTAGACCCGGTAGATGGCGCTGCGATCAGTTTGATCTTCGGGACCGCTAGTATACATATGTATTTATGCAGCAAGTCAAAAAGAAGTCAAAAGTGAAGTCGTATCATAAGGTCGATATGAACCTTCATAGTGCCTAAAAAGGCCTGGAGATTCCTCTACTGACGAAACCAACGCTCTTTGAAGAAGGAAGATGTATAATACAGAATATCAACAATCACGCGTTCCTCTTAAAAAGAGGAGGTTAGACCACACCAGCTAGATAGCCAAGATTTGTCGTTACAGTAAAAACGCAAACGCGAACGAATCTGCTTGTGTAGGTCTTAGTAATTATATATCTAATTAAATATTTGGTGACTGGTTGGATAGCCCTCATTCGAGCTCCTAGGTGGCAGGCATGAATCTTTATAATTATGCGTAAAAAAGTAATGTTTAGACATACGTTTAAGACTTGGGTCCTAGCAAATAATATCTTAATGCAATGATAATGCGAGAACGAGACAAAGCTATACACGCTCTAACACTGTTTTGATCTCGCCCATACAATAACAACGCTTTAAGAGATGGTGATAAGATTCATAAATGCACTTTTATCCTATATGTACATACACATTCTGATTATAAATATTATTAATTTTATTTGCACTAAGATTGGTAAAGGTCATTTACCTTATGTTATTAAATGAAGTCGGTTCCTGCAGAAAGTAATTTAGTAACTGACAAGCAATCAAAATGTAATTTTTTACTACTAACCATCGTACAATAAATACCCACGAGACTTGTTCACGTGGAACTGTAGATCGACCATGAGTCCTTATTTTTCCGGACACTCCGTATTCTTTTTTTAGGAAACAACAAAGAATTTCTTTATCATGGGTTTATGCAGACATTGATACAACGGATACAAATAATATCCAGACTCGGCACATCGAGTTCTGGTTCACATAATTTTTTGTCCTGTACACGGGACTAAAAATTGTGGTTACCTATTTATTCGCATAAAATTATATGTCATAATTTAACATGGCATACTTTTACTTATCCTAATAATAGTTACGCACAATATTCATTCGGCATAACTGTTTAGGCACAATTTTTTTAAGCATTATTACTATAATTGTTAAGCATACTATTCTAAAACATAAATTCTTTAGAATAGAACACGGCGTACCTTAACCTATTGTTACACTATGGTACCTAAGTTATATATGCCTTATAACTTTATGCTAATTAAAATTAGGACAAAAAGCATTAACCTAAAGCATATAATATATGCCTACTGAAATAGTATGTCGAAAATCAATTATGTCGAGGTATGTAAAGTTATGCCAAATTAAATTAGGATAAGAAAAATTGTCGAATCAAAGGGTTCCCAAAATTTGTTTGAACCCATTTAGATTCGAACCCATTATACTCGGCGTATTATCATTGGCAAGGCGATCACTTTAACCACTACACCATTCGTGTAGTAATTAGATGTGTCAATGATTAGATTTAATCCCTTTATCACGAGGGGCTTTACAGACATAACAAAAGACACAAAGAACACTGAGACTAGAAACAAAGATTTGTGCGTCACAGAAGTTTTTGACTCATGTTGGTATCGAAACCACAATACCACATAACCACTGTCATCTAGCATCAGCCATCCTATTAAAACTTATCTAATACTTACTAATATTTGTACAATCGATGGCGTAGTGGTTAGTGTAACCGACTGCCACGCCTGAGGTTGCGGGTTCGATTCCCGCACAAGACAAATATTTGTGTGCATGAACATGGATGTTTGTCTTGGTCTGGGTGTTTCTATGTATAATATGTATGTATTTACAAAAAAAAAAAAAAAAAAAAGTATATATGTATGTTTATCCATTGTCTAGTATCCATAGTACAAGCTCTGCTTAGTTTGGGCTAGATAGTGTTGTGTGTATGTGGTAGAATATTATTATTATTATTATTATTATTATAAATGCGAATATAAGTTTGTTTGTTTCTTACGCTTTCACGCCTTAACTACTCAACCGATCAACATGAAATTTTGCATACACGTTGTCGTGGTGCAGAATGAGACATAGGGTACCTTTATTTCAAAAAAAGTACTGTTACAAACTTAGGTTAGCCTAACCTACATTTATGCGAGCGAAGTTGCGAGAAAATCTATTAGAAAAAACACAAGAAAACATATGCAACACAAAACAATATGATGGCACGACCTACTGAAAGTAAATTATAAACGAGGTAAAAGACAACATATGAAGCAGGATCTGAACCTTCGACCTTGACATATCGTGTCGCCACCCATCAAGCAATCCTTTGCTTAATATGCGAATATAATATATATGCGATATTACGGATCCGAATCCCACACAGAATAAAAATTTGTGTACCACAAATAGTTGTTCCGAGTCTAGAGTCTGTGTCCGTTGTCTGTAGGTTTGTAGTCGTTGTAGAAGTGCCTCGCAACATAGGAACGAACACTAGTGTGGGAGTTGTATTTTAAAAATAATCTTTTTAATAAGATAATTACAAAATGTAAATAAACTAATAAAATTACTGGATTTTCAATACAACTTTTATTAGTTCCTTGTAGGAGTGTGCAATGACACAAAATGCAGATTAATATTCAATCAATTAATATTTGTCTCAATCGCCGGGTAGCAACCTTATCTATTTAAAAAACTATACTATCAGGTTGTGTCTTTTAATGATAGACGTTATTATAAAACTAAATCAAAATTACGGTGGCGTTGTGGCAGCCATTGCGAAAGCAGTGCATGAAATGAAATGTCGGCTTCGATACCCGAGCCGGGACAAGTGTTATCGGGTTGCTTAGTAAAGAAGTTATCAGTAGCAGCACGTAGTTTGGCATTTTATCCGGTAGACGGCAATATACTCGCTCCCCTATTACGTGGGAACTACAAACATCAATGACATACTGTCGGTGAAATAAACCTCTGCCTACGAGGATACTACTACTGCCTGCCCCAGAGGATGTCCTCTGGTAGATAGTAAAATTTTTTGTTATTAATTACATACATACTCTCACGCCTTATAGACGACAAATTTTACTAACCACCAGAATTTCCTTCATTTGTATAAGCGTAGAAACGCTAAATGGATTTCAAAATTTAGTAGTTCACTTAAAATCTATGCCACGTTTGATCTAATCCTGTTCAGTAGACTGTCGTAGGCATGATAATCTAAATAGTTTAATCATAAATCGTGCCTTCCATAAATGGATTAACAAACGCATACGTACATAGATTAATAAATTACATATTCTCGAAGATATAGGCGTACGTACCACTCTTACCTGTACCAGCTAAGATCTCATGTATTAGCGGGCAAACCTTTTGCTGACGCACTTGTATCAATGAATGAATTGAATTATATCTTTATTCCCAGAATGTAAACATGATTACAGCTGTGTGTGAATGAGAGTGGAACTGAATTCAACTTCTTAGACGTGCAAAGAATTATGTTTTTTTTTATTTTCATTTTAGCTAAATGTTACTTGGTTTAGAGTCAACGCAAATATCGAAACATATAATCCAAAATTTATTCAAAATGTCACATATATTTCATATTAAATTGGTATGACTGCATTAAACTTTTTCAACATGCAAATTTTAAAGTTACGAATAATTAAAATAAAAAGGTCATTACAAAAAATATCAGATGATTTAGAGTCAACGCAAACTTAGAAACTTACAATCCAAAATTTATTCAAAATGTCACATATTCATATATTGGTATGACTACATTTAACTTTTTGTTATGCGAATGTTAGAGTTATGAAACATAAGAATAAAAGTAATTTTAACAAAATGTCACATGATTTCCAGTTACCGACAACATCGTAACTTAAAATCCGAAATTTTATTCAAAATGTCAGTTGTTTAACATTAAAATACTCGTTAATCGAATATAAATAGTCTCCTCTCTGTTAAGCAATTGTGCATTATATCATAAAGGATTATATTATCATTCAGGATTCAATAATTTAATATATCTTACTCTATTTGGTAAGTTATTAAATATGTTGACTGCATTCTGTAACAATTTTTTTCACTTGATTTAAAAATATTTTTTTGTATCACAAGCGGCTATTGTACTTTCTTTTATTTATAGATTTCTCATAAGTTTAAAAAATATATATTATTTTTAAGAAATCTGCATCCATACAAATATTATAGATGCGAATGTGAGTTCGTTTGTTACGCTTTCACGCCTTACCTACTTGACCAATCATCATCAAATTTCACATACACGTTGTCAGCATTACAGAGAAGAACATAGTAACATACCTTTCATCCAGGTAAAATGTCCTAAAGCTAGTATTTCATAAATTTATCTTGACGGAAGAGTAAACAGTTTATATTTTATTAATATTAGCCAACACTAATCTCTTAACTTGAAATTATCAGTTTCTTTGCGCATCTGTTGAATTGTACTTCTTCTAGACTTACTCCATGCTGCTATTAAGAACTTTCCAGTAGAAAATCTAATAATAGTTTTTCTAATTCAATCTTCGAGCCAGGGCATTTGAAAGCATAAATGCAAACGAGCCGATCCTTAGACTAAATAACATCTATGTTTACTATTTTGATGGTTACCCTACTCTCGTGTCGATGCAAAATTATACTGTCAGTTGAATAGAACTCTAGGCGTAACCAAAGCTACATTAATACTAAAACTAAATCATTATATGAATCAGATTTACACCGAGACTCTGAGTAGGTGTCTGTGGATCACACTTTTTTTTCTATAATGCTGCGTTCACACTTCAACAATGTGCTCTGAGTGCCTAATGCGAGTTCGTTTTACGTTAACGCGATCGACACGTTTATGAAGTTCGGCGCTTCGATTGCCCCGCTCCATACTCTTAACCAATTAGAGAGCCAAACACGCACTAGGCAATTCCGTTAAATCTCACCTTCGAAATAACTGTCGAATCAACTACCAATTTAATTTTTTCAATAAACAGAGCCGTTATTCTCCGTTGCTATGGTTACTGGCGAAAATAGAGTCCAAGATCAGAATTTTGGCAGAATATCACGGCTGCTTTTTGAGTTTACATTCTCAATAAAGTCTAAACAAAAAAATTAAGGCTGGAATTTGCAAAAGTAGACGACAGAACTCGAAACTTTTACGTAGACATTTTTATTTATTTTATCTAAAAATTACAACTCCTGAGTAATTCCTGTGTTGCAGGTGACTTTACAAATATTTGTCCCATGAGACTAAGAATACCCGAACTCAAATCAACTGTTTGTGGATCACAATTGGACTTACAAATTGATAAGTCTGAAACACCTCTGTTCAGCCATCGATGATACAAGCGTAGTGTTTACATATGTCTATATAATAAAATACCAATATTAAGTTACTATGTGACGTAAAATTGTCAACATCCTCATGTTTCACTAATACCCATCCGGATGTAGTTTCGTCATTATTATGTTATGTTATTTTGTCACGTTATTATATTTGTTCAAATTTTTTGGACTTGATAAATACCGGAGTTATCTCATGCTGGTTATCTATATGACCGTGAAGACAAGACAGGTGTGATAATGAAAATCAATCGAATGTTTTGGAAATAAAATAATGTTCTGATTGACAAGATGATCCCGCTTCGCCTTTCCTGGGTATTACCAGCTATTGTACACCTCCCATCAATTTAGTAAAGTGTAATGAACTTTCTAATAACTAGTGCGACGACCGTGGAATACATAAATGTCCTAAATTAGATTTTTAATTTATTTGTGGAACACCTAGATGTCCTTATTTTGTATGTATATTCAATCATT
Source organism: Catocala nupta (assembly GCA_963675205.1). Classification (NCBI taxonomy): domain Eukaryota; kingdom Metazoa; phylum Arthropoda; class Insecta; order Lepidoptera; family Erebidae; genus Catocala; species Catocala nupta. Next base: position 7,501,875 of record OY776086.1, read on the forward strand.
GGTTTAAGCTTAGGTTAGTTCTATTGTGTTTTATTGTGTTGTAGCAAATAATGTTTCTTCCTTCTTTAAATAGAAATAATGATCATCCAGTGGTCCAAAATCGATCCTAATTCATTTCTTTTTATTATAAATCGCTTTTGCAATCCTTCACCAAGAACTTTAGACTCAGCCTATAGACGTTAATCAGGCATAAATGCTCTCCTGAACCCCTTGATTTTTTATCAAAATATCACTGACCTAACCTGGGAAACGGATCCGACATTTCACGCATAGTAGTCGCATTTGACACCACCAAGCCATCGAGGCAGCCACAATAAACAACAATGGTCTTTAAAAGATGTAAATATACTTTTGACACAAATTGGGCACGTATCCTTAATTACCTTTTGTTATCACGTAGCGTTAATTACCCAGCGTTATCATACAGTGAAGACCGTAGCTTGGTGAACGTAATACAGTATGGTAAAATAGGAGTATCCACTTACGAGTAAATAGTCATTCCAAGGGCTGAGAGTTTTCTGCGCTCACTCATAGCCCGCGTAAAGTTTTCAAAGCCGTCAGAGGCCAAAAACTAAAGCACACAAAAAAATCATTGCTGTCCGAGGTGAAAACTAGGTCAAAAAACAGGGCTTAAAGAAACAACAGGGTTGGACCCCTGATATTTGTTCATTATAGGTATCCCGTGACCATCGGATTGGTTGAAAACCCAAATACCCTAACCATCATCCTCAGAAAAATCAAATCCCTTATAAAATTTCTCCAGAAACCAAAAAGAAGTCCTTCAGATTGCATAGGCCACCAATATTCATTGCAATGAAGTCACGAGAACAAACACTCGTGGACAAGACAAGAGCGGCATACATTTCGGAAGTACATAATGAGTCATGCCTGTATCTCCTCAAAAGAGTCGGCAACGATGCGGCTACACCCACATCTCGTCAACTATGAGCTGTTTTTAGAAACCATTACCTACCTAACGCATTTCTAGACTCCGTTTTATTCATACCAAGATGGCAACCTGTCGGTTAGTTAACTGCCTGCGTAATTGGCGAATAACTCAGTGGCTGATTAACAGCACACCGACTTCTCAAGAAGCTTGGAAACCCTATTTACTGCAAAACACAACACAAGGTTGGTCGACTGCTAGTAAGGTTGCTAGATATTTGGTAAGTCTTTTGTCAGTTTTTACTGAAGATGGCACTGTCATGTTTTCTATGCGTCTACTCAAATTCACCTAACAGAAAAACCCAATAACGAGCTTATCGAATACGGAATCTAGCCCTCGACCATCAGCGTAACCGTACAAGGATGGTGTAGTGGTAAAGGTGGTCGTCTCTCCACTGCCTCTGCTGCTTGTTAACTAGTCTCGTGGATTCGATCCCCACACGGAACAACAATATATATGATCCACAAATTACTGTTCTGCACCAGAGTGCTCTTACCGTCCATTGTATCCACCGCAATAAAGGATTTATTTCTAGTGCAGAATTCTCTTTTAAAGAATAAGTAAAAAGAAGCTCGAACTAGTTCCACGAGACCTACAAGACAAGCACTGGTCACCTCACATTTACATTATTCCGCTTCAATGACCAACAATAGGTCAACACGTGTCTCGTTATGTTACACGAGACTTACTTAAGTCGTTTCCACAGTGAATGAGCTGAAATGGTATAGATTTCAATGGTTGCACGGGCTAGGTATTTTTAACATCGATTATGCTTCAATATTAGTGCTTCTAACTTATTTCTTCAATGTCATGCCAATTTAAATCTCCTTATTCAAATCTTTTTTTGACACAACGCCTGGCAAAAATTAACTGTCCTAGCTAAAACGACTCGTTTCTTGATATAGAAATCTTTACATTCAGTCTGTTAGTAAGCATTCAGTGTAGTTCAATAGTAACAATGTGAACCACTTACTGTCGAAATGAATGATTCTTTTATATATATGTATATGTAGACTTAGACCTATACATCACGACGGAGTAGACATCGGTGTACTTACATTTCACCGGCAATACTTTTAGGTCGATGTATATGGTGTCATATATACATAGCGCGCAGAACCGATGGCTGTTGGGGCAAAAAAGTTCTGGAGTGGCGGCCACGCACCGAAGACGCAGCAGGTATAGGCCCTCCATAAAGTGGACAGGATTATAGACAGTTAAGGGTCACGGGAAACGGTTAGATGCGGGTGGCTTAAGACCGGTCTATGTGGATAAACTTGGGGAAAGCCTATGTCCAGCAGTAGGCGTCTTTTAGGTGAAATGATGATGATGATGATATTTATATACCTATACAGTATATAGGTAGAGAACTAATTCCCATCTCCCGGGTATAACTGCAAACCATGTGCCGCCATTGTAAGTTTCCCAATAACACTGCTCGATCCTGAACTACAACTAGAGACCATGTACATCAGTTGCCTACACTAAAGCTGCACTGCGCCCTGAGGCAGCTTTTCAATATCACGCTAATGTAAATATCAATTTTACACCTGTCAAAACGACTCCATGTAGGTCATCTGTTAGCATAGGTCAAATAGTAAAAAATTTGAGACTGAGTTTAAAATGGAAATAACTTGCAAATTTAGAAACTAGTAAGATTACTTTAAAACTAGAAGAAACAGAATACGACTTGATTTACATGTAACAAATTTTTGCGTTGTAATATAAGCGAAGTACGGACTTCAAATTATAAGATAAGCCATAAATTTGGGCTATCTTTGAATAAAAATAAATAAAATGATTGATGTGTGCTTTATCCGTATATTTTTATCTTGTTTACCTATTTTGTTTACAAGAATATTCTAGAATCCTATGAATCATTACATACATACGGGTATATGTATACAACCTTACTGTTTATGATTAAACAGTGAGGCTTTATTTCTATCTACAAATAGTATGTACTACATACAAGCTCTACACCAAATGTCAGTTCAATAGGAGCAGTAGTTTAGCCACAGGATAGATTTTTAGTTTTTGCTAAACTGCAACGGGTTGTACCTGCCCTAACAACTGACAGAGAGTCTAAGCATATGTATCTAAGCACCTTAAAGCGATAAAAATGTAGGAGACGTTGACGCTCTGATACCAGGATACCTGTGACAACAATAAAGCAATGAAAGAAAAACAACAATGAAACAATGAAAGACAAGAGAATGCGACGTTGCCGTTTTGTTATGCAGATGACCGTAGTTTAGTGTAAATGCTTTTAAATGGTGTTTACGTATTAAATTGATTTAATTTGTTTGAAAAAGTGATTTTCTATTTTTATTTTTATCCAGTTTTTAACCGTTTCGAATTAACACTGAGCCTATATTTTTATTTTATTTTATTTTATTAGGAAAACAAACAGTATTATCGACTAAAACATAGAAACAGATTACTTAACTATTTACCAATTACATGTTTTCACATATAAATATATACAGAGCTTGTTTAGCAGTAACATAACAGAAAATTTCTTACTTATAATGGTAGTAATAATTACTTACTTTAATTTGTACAGTTATTGAACCAATGTGAGTTCATTACTTTCTTAAAGACAGCTGGTGTAGTTGTAAACAAATCAAATCCCGAGTTGTCGATCAACCCATTATAGTAGCTAGCGGCTCTTATGAAAAATGAGTGTTGTCTATAATTTGTGCTACAACGCGCCACATTGAGTTTAAGATGAGGATTCCTAACAGATCTAGTGGGAACTCGCAGTTGCACTTTAGAGAGGAGATGCGGAGAATCAATGGATGACTGAGCCACCTTGACAAGAAAACAAATATCGGCTATATTCCTTCTCTCTTTTAGTGTCAATAGATGGAATCTTTTGCATCTCGATTCATAATTTGGATCTTCTGTTTTACACTTGTATTGAAGGTATCTGGTAAAGTTTCTTTGTACTGATTCTATTCTGGAAATATATGTATTGTACAGTGGATTCCATACTTGTGAACAGTATTCTAGAGAGCTACGAACATAAGAACAATACAATATTTTAATAATTTTGGTGTTCGGGAATTGAGAGCAAGACCTCTTTAAGAACCCCATGGCCTTGTTGGCCTTTTGTACTACGGTGTCTATATGTTTCTCATATGTAAGTTTCGAATCGTGTATTACACCTAGATCACGTATATAATCAACTCGCTTTAGCTGACTATTTTTTAATGTGTACCTATGAGCTATTATATTTGTTTTGCGGGTGAATGTAATCAAGTGACATTTAGAAACATTTAGGTCTAAGCTGTTCATCTGGCAGTAAATTTCTAGCCTATTTAGGTCCTGTTGTAGTAAATAACTATCTTCGACACTCTTAATATTTTTAAAGATTTTCATATCGTCAGCGTAAAGCAAAAATGACGAGTTTTTAAAGCATATATGAATATCATTTATGAATATATTAAATAACAATGTTCCGAGTACGGACCCTTGAGGAACTCCTGATGGGACTAAATGCCACTTAGATACTATGCCATTTAACGCAACAGCCTGGGTTCGGTTATAAATATACGAAGTAAGCCACCGGTACAAATTGCCATGGACACCTGTGTTTAGTATCTTTTGTAAGAGCATTACATGGTCAATTCGATCGAAACATTTCGTATAGTCCGTGAAGATACAATCACCTTGGCCAGCGTTATCCATGCATGAAGTAGTAAAGTCAATAAAGGACAGCAGGTTGGATGTAGTTGATCTATTTTTGATAAAACCGTGCTGTTCCGGAATGAAGACCGCAGAAAGAGTGCTATATAATTGATCAAAAATTATACGTTCTAGTATTTTACCAAATAAACATAATTTAGATATTGGTCTGTAATTTTTAATATTTTCTTTATTTCCACTTTTATGTACTGGAGTAATAAATGCGGTCTTCCATATGTCAGGTACAATTCCATCCTTAACAGAACGTGTAAAAATTATTGTTAGAGGCCTTACTAATTCCGTAGCACATTTAATTATGAATACCGGCGGTATGTTGTCAGGACCCGCGCCCTTAGTGAGATCTAGTAAGCTAAGGTGTTTGAACACAGACTTTGCATCTATTTCTATGTCACTGATAGCTATTGAGGTTCCAGCAGCGGTTATAATATTATCAGCAACAATATTTTGGTTCGAATTTGGGAGAAAATTGGATTGAAAGTATGTTGCGAAAGCGTCACAAATTTTCTCGCTGCTGCTAAAGGATTTATCCTCATTAAACATAGTAGAGGGCAGCAAGTTGGACCCTTTTTTGTTCGCTTTAATAAATGACCAAAACATTTTTGGATTTTTTATTATTGATTCCTCCGTATTCAAAATATACTCTTTGTAACATTGGTCTTCTAATATTTTAGCTCTAGCTCGAAGTAAACTAAAAGATTCGTAATCTGATAAGTTACCATAATTTCGGTATTTTTGTAGGTATTTATATTTTTCTTTCAAAATTTTTCTCAAACTGGTATTGTACCACGGCGGATACTTCGACGGATAAATCATCTTGCTAGGGATATACTTATCAATTAAATTATAAAGACATTTATAAAAATTATCCACAGCATTGTTTAGGGTATTATTGACTAATATATTGTCCCACATGTATTCATTTAAGGAACTCCTAATCTTGTCATAGTCTCCAGAATCAAATAAGTATTTTCTTCTAGGTTTTGACTTAAGAAGTTCGTCATTAACGAAAGATAGCCTTATATTAAGGGATTTGTGATGATCATCTTCATGAACCAGCGGATAATCACAGTGGGTAACAGATATATCAATATTACTCAGCACTAGGTCTAAAATTCGTCCCTTTGATATATTACGATGAGTATTAAACTGATTCAAGTTACATTCGAATAGTGCATCTACAAAATATGTTTGCGAATCACCTGCAACCCCAGAGGGTTGCAAATAAGCGCCGTCACTTAACCATTCAATGTTAGGCATATTAAAATCACCCATTATTATAAATGTATCGTCTGGATTTGTAGCAATTAATTGAGTAAGATTATTTGTAAAATTACGCAATTGCGTGTCATAGCTATGTCCAAGATGCTCCCTACAAAGATATAGTGTACAGAAATGAAATTTATGCGAGGGTTTACCCTTTTGTTTAAAATTAATAGTAACCCATAAGTCTTCCGCCGAAGATGACCAATCTGAACGAACCAATGCCGAAAGTTCCCGACGTACGGCTAATAATACGCCACCCCCTTTTTCTTGCCCCAACCATATTGTGAAAGAGACAACTGTCATTCGAATGCTGCATTTAAAATATTCTGATATACCGATATTGTTTTACAAACTGCACCAGTGGCATAGTGGCAGTCAAAGCGTCTGCTGAAGTCTCGGATTATTTTTCCACAGGCAATATTTAATTAGGTTAATATGTCTATGTATATTTATTTAATTTTACCATCAGCCTGGTATCTCTTACTTGTAGTCTATATCTCTGCCTGCACCTTCAGGTAGTCATCCGTAACACATTGTTATTGTATGATTGCTAAACGGCAAATTCCAATTATAAGCGATTGGATATCGTAAAGTACAAAAGAACATCATACGATGTTTAGAAATAGATATGGTTTTGGAGTTTGGTAGATATCAGTGATAAGAAGCGATTACGTATTATTATATAATTATTATTACGTACGTACAATATTTAAAGAAAAATCATTCATTCACACAAAATCTGGTTACAAAAAGGTAAAAATAAATTGTCCACAGCTCATTTCGCCTTTTCTAGACATATGAATATGTACTTATAATATTAATAGATAATAATAATAATAATATTCTACCACATACACACAACACCATCTAGTCCCAACTAAGCAGAGCTTGTACTATGGGTACTAGATAATGGATAAACATACATATATACTTTTTCTGTAAATACATACATATTATACATAGAAACACTCAGACCAAGACAAACATCCATGTTCATGCACACAAATATTTGACTTGTGCGGGAATCGAACCCGCGACCTCAGGCGTGGCAGTCGGTTACACTAACCGAGTCGAGACCGACATATATTACTAGATCTTGCCCGCAGCTTCGCTCGTATTTTTGTAGATTTTGTCAATAAATTTCTATACCTCGGGTACAGTACTTTTTCAGGATGATCCTTTTTTGTACCACTGACAACGCGTATGCGAAATTTCATTCACATTTATAATATAAATTGGGATGCTTACACCAATAACAATTTATTTACTTATATTTAAACAGCTTCGGATCCACCTATAGAGTATACCTTATTTTAATATCATATTATAATATATTACACTTACAAAGTTAAAAGCTGCTACTTTGACCAGTAGTGATAGCCTAAAAAGAGACCTTTGGGCCGGCACAGAGGTCTCGAGATCGATCGCAACTCTGACTTTTCGAAATTATATACATATGATAGAGGTAGCTCAGTGGGGAGACCAACAGACTGCAATGCAAAGGGTCTCGGATTCGAACCCACGTCGCGCACCTCTGACTTTAGGAAGTTATATGACTTTTCGCAATTATGGGCGTGTTGATTGACAATTATCGCCTGCTCCGTGCGTCGGAGAGCACGCTAAGCCGTCGGTACCGGCTGCCATGAATATCTATGGCAGTTGTTATTGGGAAGTCAGTTCCCTATAATATCCTAACACTGGTCTAGGTTTAGGATATCGTTAGCCTTCGGGTTGCGGAGGTCAGGTGGCAGTCACTCCGTGTAAAAACTGATATCCAGTCAAATCCAGTTAGAATAGAAAAAGCCGACTCCAAGTGACTTGGGAATAATAAAGGCTAGGGAGAAGAAGATAGAGGTAACTATCGCAGGTTTTAATGGTGAAGGAAAACATCGCGAGGAAACCTGCATGTCTGAGAGTTCTCCAGAATTCTTGTCATAGTCCAATCCTTTTTTTTATGGTATAGTTGGCAAACGAGCAGACGGATCGCCTGATGGTAAGCGATTACCGCCGCCCATGGACACCCGCAACACCAGAGGAGATACAAATGCGTTGCCCGACTTTTAAAAAGGAGTACGCTCTTTCCTTGAAGGTTTGTAGGTCGTATTGGTCCGGAAATACCGCTGGCGACAGAAGACATAACTTGGTGAACACTATAGAGAATATCACATCTCACAAAGTGTAGATTGTTATTATTTATTCATTTTAACCCCAATTCATTTAATATATATGTAAAAATAACCTAACCTTAAAAATACCTACCCTGTAGTATTACTTTACCGTTAAAGCGAGTGATAATTAACTATTTTTCACATATAATTATATGTAGGTACATATTTGTAAAGTCAATAAAGATGCAAAAGAAAAGTGTTTGAGGCTTCTAGCAATCCAAAACGAAAAAATAACCTCAGAAGACCGAATCAAACCACAAAATAAATGAACTACACAATACACAATTAACATATATTTCACATCAACGTTGACTTTCTTTTCCAGAAGTCGTCATCCCTTTTCCTTAGTGATAAACTCGTTATCTCGTAGGCCACACGTGACGTAAATACAAACAGCTCCGTTACAAAAAGGATCGCCGCGTATCCTTGTGACCTTGAACTTATCTCTTGCCACGTGTAAAACTTCTTATATCTATTACCGCATATTAGAATTATTCAAAGCTGATGTTGATTGTTTTATTGCAAACCTGTATTAATTAGCTCGTTGTAGACGATTTATTTAAGGTATTTAAATAGTTATATAAAGTGTAAATTACTAGGAAAGGATGGGTAGGTACACACATACACATATACACACACATACATAGAGTGGGAGGAGAGAAACATACAAACACGCGCATTTTCGTAAATACAGTTCACTCTATTTCTTCGTTCACCTCCGTGCCTTAATTCTCTATGCAAATTAACTTGTAATAGACTATGATGATTACCAGGTAACCAGGGGTACAGAAAAGGAATCACGGTATCCTGTGACACCTTTTCTGTACACCTGGCAATGGGTATGCGAAATTTCATGATGATCGGTCAGGTAGTTAAGGCATGACATCGTAACAAACAAAGAAACTCATATGTCGGCCTGGATGGCGTAGTGGTTAGTGTAACTGACTTTTTAATTTAATTTTAATTTAATTCTCGCACAAGTAAATATTTGTGTGCATGAACATGGATGTTTGACTTGGTCTGGGTGTTTCTACGTACAATATGTATGTATTTACACAAAAAAATAGTATATGTTTATGTTTATCCATTGTCTAGTACCTACTATTGTCTAGCCCAAATTAAGCAAAGCTTGTACTATATACAAGCTTTGCTTAATTTGGGCTAGATGGTGTTGTATGTGTAGAATATTATATTCGGGTTTATAATATTAATTAGAATAGTTTTTATTTTCTTAGAGCTTATATACCTTTCAAATCAGGTCACTTACAAACAGCCTTCAAAATGTCACCCATATTTTAACTAATATTACAAATGCGAACGTGAGTTTATTTGTTACTCTTCTACGCCTAAACTACACGACCGATCATCATACCATTTCACATATGCGATGTCAAGGGAACAGCAAAGGACTTAGGGTACCTTTTATCCAGAAAAGAAGATACTGTTCTCTAGATATAGAAATTATTTGACAAAACCTAAATTATTGCAAAGCCGTGGGCAAAATCTAGCAATGTATATAAAATCAGAGACGCATCTATGACGTAGACAATGTTATAACATAATTAAGTTTCTACTTCTAGAGTAAAAGCCTCTGATTGGATTGGATCTCAGTGTAAAAGAGGCACTGAACCGTACACCTACACGTAGATTATGTTATGTAGATCTGACATCTCAGGCCGATTAGAAAAACGTTAATGCAATAAACAGACTGTTTATTAAGAAATGCGTGTCATAGCAACCTTATGTCAGGATTCAATTTAACTTGGGAAAAGTTGCAGTGCACTGTTAGTGGTAAAACAAAATAACCTACCCAAAATACCCTAATTAAAAATCTATTGTGTCTGATGAGAGAATATAATATGTTGCCAACTTGTGACGTCATTGCTTAATCTTATATATAAAATTCTCGTGTCACAATGTTCGTTCCCGTACTCCTCCGAAACGGCTTGACCGATTCTCATGAAATTTTGTGAGCATATTGAGTAGGTCTGAGAATCGGCCAACATCTATTTTTCATATCCCTTAGTGATAAGGGTTGTCCAACCCTAAAAATTTTTTTAATCTTTTGGTCATAACATTTTTTTTATGGCAAAACAACGTTTGCCGGGTCAGCTAGTAATTAAAATAATTTGGCAGTAATAATAATAGTTATATTGTCTCATAAAAAACAAGCAATAGATGGATTGAGGCCCTAGATCCACACTAGGATTCTCTGTGTAGTGGGATCTAGTCTCTTTCGTTCAATTACAATAATTCGACAATAGAATAAAATGAGAAGAAAGTATACAATAAAATAATAATGTTATGTAATTTGTGTAGTATGTTAGTGAGAATTGGTCTCAAGGGGCGAGATGTGGAGTGGTATGGTATGGTGTAATGTGTTGTGATGTGGAGTGTTTTGGTGTTATGTGGTGTGATGTGATGTGTTATGAGTGTGGTGAAGTGTGGTGTGGTACGGTGCGATGTGGCGCGATGTAATGTGGTATGATGATGATACATGTGTGATATGAAGTGCAGTAATGAAGGAAGTATTTCCAGTACACTAAGCAGAGCTGTGTATGGACTAACGGGGCATATTGATATAGTTTATGACGTCAAAGCTTAATAATACTGCCTTTGTCTACAATAATTGCATTTCCTTATTTTAGACCACTGGCAAAGTATTAACGCAAGTGCAACTGTCTATAGCATTTTATACGTTTAGCAAATATTTATTACACCTACATTGCTACACCAGCTATCGTATAATAGGCTAGACGGTGTTGTGTGTATGTGATAGAATATTATATTATATACTAGTTTTTTCCCGCGGTTTCACCCGCATAAGTCCCGTTCCCGTGGGAGTATCGGGATAAAAAGTAGCCTATGTGAGTATCCAGGTCACCAGCTACCTACATGCCAAGTTTCATCGCAATCGGTTAAGTAGTTTTTGCGTTAAAGAGTAACAAACATCCATACATCCATATATCCTCACAAACTTTCACATTTATAATAATATAGTAAAGATTTTATATGCATATCCCGCCCTACTCATAGTTCGTATCGTGGGAGAATTACAAATTTTCAAACGACGGACACAAACAACATCCAGACTCGGAAAAATAGTTATTAACCTCTGAGTCTTCTTTGAAGAAGTTAATAAAAACACTATGTGGGTCTGTGTGTCTGTCTGTTAGTGACAGGCATAGCTCCGGAACCACTGGACCGATTGACTTGTAACTTGGTATGCAAACACCATCATCCCTCGGTCGAGTTTAAATATGGGCCCTGTGAGTCAAAAGACCTCCGAAAAATAGGGTCAAAAGGTCATAAGGTCACGGGATATCCACCAACAGAGTGCTTTGGAAGTCCAAGAAAGAGACTTTTGCCCAGCAGTGGGACATTACAAAAAGCTGACAAAAAAATAAAGGTCACATGAAGTCGAAGAGGTTGAATCCTGAGTTTTTACACCCATCACGTTTATCACACAAATGTTTGTCTCGTATGACGATCAAACTATACGGCACGCTGTGCGAGCGGTAAAGCTTACAACAATACGCCATCGGTACAGTCAATGATACTTTAGTATATTATTAAAACGTTTATCAACACCTCATGTGTGAAATGCAATAATATATTATGACTTCATGCGATGATTGCTGTTTTTTCTGACTTAGATCTAATATATCAGAGATAAAAAGTAAATTACGTAAGTATTTTTTATTTGTCTGTTTTATAAGCAACGGTCATTGCACCTCTAAGGCTTCAAAACGAACACGTCTACGGATGAGCTTACCAATGCCAATTATTTTGTACGCCCTAGGAAGTACCATTCTGATTCTGCAATGAGTCCTTATATTGTAATTCTTTTTCAGTTAGATTAAAGCACATTAAAAAAGGCAACCTCGGCTCTTGGAATAAATCCTGTGTCGTGGGGGACTTTACAAACATTCAAAGAAAGAACACCCAGACTCGGAAGAACTATTTGTCAATCACACAAAGTTATGCTCCGTGTGGGATTCGAACCCACAACACCTGGAGTAGCAGCAGTGGCGAGGCGACCTCTTAAACCACAACGCCATCCGTGCTACCAAAACTATTATTTTAAATAACCAATTACATTATTAAATAATTATTGATTTGAAATTTTGCACACTTCTCGAGGACCGATGACAATAAAAAATTTTAAAAAAATATATAGAATAAAAAATTAAAATAAATAATAGTTTAAAATACACCATATAAAAATAATATAATTTAATAATTTTAATGTAAAAATGCGTGCTGGATGGTGCTTTCTAAGATATTTTGATAACCCCTCACTCCACGCTTTTTTACATTAAAATTATTAAATTATATTATTTTTAACACGTGCTTTTTAGTTTTTAAACTATTATTTTTGTATATAGCCGTACTAGGAATAATTCACGGGGGACTTGGAAAACAACGGATACAAAGAACAGCCAGACTCGTAACAAGGTGACTACATCTTTTTTGACAGACACTGCGACGCACACTGCATACGCTAGGTTATATATTTATTAAATGGATCGAGCCAAGGGCTTAATATTTTTATTTTTATTTATTAATTTACATATTTTTTATTTTATTTTATCTTTTGTTTATTTTTCTGCTTTCAGTTATTTTATGTTCGCTTGATGTAATACTCGTAGTTATTTTAATTAAATATGCCATCAATTTAATATATTATTGTATTTTAAATTGTCAATTACTTTTATCCTAGTGTCCCATTGTCTTTTCCTGTCTAATTGTATACTACGTTTAAGCTGTTTGCAGTATGTGTTGTGTGTTTTCTGTCAAAATAAATGGAATTTCTTTCTTTCTTTCTTTCTTCTATAATGGATTATGATTATGATATGATAATGGATTTCGATTTGGAGGCGACGTTAGCGGAACAACTTACACAGCTATAGGATAGACTGGTTCAAACATAACAAAGATAATGATAACAGAGCAATGTCGTAATGCAAGAAGGCCTTTGCCCTGTAGAAGGATAAAACAGACTAATATATCCTAACTAATATTATAGACGCGAATGTGAGTTTGTTTGTTTATTACGTTCACACGCCTTAACTACTCGACTAATCATCATGAAATTGCGGATAGATGTCGTCAGGGGTACACAAAAGGAGATATGGTACGTTTCATTTAGGGAAAACTGTTCGCATAGACGTTTCCAGAGGTACAGAAAGGACTTAAGATATTTTCATGCAGGAAAAAGGATTGGACACGAGCAAAGCTGCAGGCAAAAAATAATAAAAATAAAAACGTTCGCAAATAATTTGACGCATTATTCGCTTTCAATTAACACAATATTGATAATGTTTATCGATAATGATTGCACCCGATGCTACGGGTTACGTTAAGGTCAGATAAACGTAGGCGGCTAGAAACTGCCTACATAACAAGACAACATTTAGTTTTTATCTATATTTACGTGCAGTATATTTGATAGCTTAATCTATATTCAATACTTAGATATATCTACTATAAATGTATGCATTTCGATTCTGAATTCCCTAACTGTCATAATCCGATGGTATGGCAATATCGTAGCACGGGAGAGATATCTGAGACAAAACAGCTTTAGCTCCTTAGGTAGTTCTTGGTAATTAACAAAAAACAATTTGAATTTTTTGTTCGTCCCACCTGGCATTCGACACCGAGTTCTCATATAATTTATAGCGATCGAAATTACGGCACAGAAAAGCTGCACTACAGAAAAGTTGCTCCACAGAAAAGCTACACTACTGAAAAGCTGCTCCACAGAAATGCTGCTCCACAGAACAGCTGCTCCACAGAAAAGTTGCTTCACAGAAAAGCTCCACAGAAAAGCTACTTCACAGAAAAGCTGTTCCACATAAAAGCTGCACTACAGAATACCTGCACCACAGAAAAATGCTCTACAGAAAACCTACTCCACACGAAAGCTGCTCCACAGAAAAGCTTCTTCAATTTCAGTTTCAGCGTTTCAGCTGCTCCAGATAAAAGCTGCACTACAGAATAACTGCACTACAGAAAAATACTCTAAAGAAAAGCTGCTCCACAGAAAAAGCTGCTCCACTTTCAGTTTCAGCTTTTCTATCTAAATCTTCAACATGGTGTCACTAAAATAATCATTAAATATTTTTGAGCGCCGTAGATAGGACCATAGGCAAATAGTCTAACGCTTTTATTGCCGAAGAGATAGATAACGGTGTATTACAAGTACATTTTCAGCTGTGGATTACGTTCTTAGTAATAATGAAGATGAGCCACACAAATCCAGACTCCGTGCTACTCAAAATTTCTTAGCAGGTATACCTTGTCCTACCGGGGAATCGAACCTGTGACATCGTGAGCAGTCAAATTCCCTTCCACTTTTCTACCGAGACAGACCTTCATTTAGTGTTTGATTAAATTAAATTTGTTTTTTGTTTACAAATAAAAATATAATATGTTAATTTTAAGGCGCATTAGGATATTAATACGCACATATAAAATCACGGACATACTATTTGTGTTCGTGATTTTATATGTGACACAAAATGTTCGAAATACAACATGTGCGAAAACAAGTCACCATGGTTAATGAAACATTAATTTGAATACATACATAAAAACTATATACATATATGAATATTAAAAAGGTCGCATTAAAGATGCATTCACGATAAGGAAATTATTATAATCACCAATATAAATTATGTCATTTTAATACTGTACTTAGTCTTTGAAATAATTCATTTGAATCAAATGTTTTGAACATTTAATTTAATTAATTATTTTACTTTATTTATATTTAAAACGTATGCTTGTTGTATACTAGGTTTTACCCGCAACTTCTAAGGGTGCGTCCACATCTGGCGAATGTGCCGCGAATGTGCAGCTCGCGAGCCGTTTGCGAGCTGCCCACGAGCTGCGTGCGTGCATTTTTGTTCGTGCGCCGCTCCTGCGCCGCTCGCGCGCAGATCGCGCGCAACCTAAGCGCCGTACGCGATCAGCGCGCGGGCGGCGCGCTAGCGGCTCGCGTCTTCCTTCCGCCCGCGCCTCAAGCCCCGCACCCCTAACTTACCCCGCTCAGTTCGTTTCTGATTACTGGAGGCTAAGTACGTGTTGTCATGGAGTGGACGGAGGAAAATTGTTTACGCGAGAAAGGAAAAAGTAAAAAAATAAAGGGACAGAGAAAGGTGAGTAAAAAACCACTTGTTACTTTTTGTGTTTTATTTTATTAATTAAATTGACTATATAACTAATATTATTCTATATTTTTAGGTGCATCCGAGACTTACAAAAGTAGATGGTTTACCTACGATGCTTTTTCCTTTTTGGCTGATCGGGATAAACCAAGGAAACGTTTAAATACTGTAAGTAATTAAATCAACAATATTTATCTTGAAATGCAATACGGCCTTCATTTACACAATAAGAAGCAATCTCATCTCTTATTTCGTTTATTTCTTTGAAATATCTTATTTGTAGTGTTTGAATATTTGAAAGAGAAGTGAAATTAGGTACGCATTAATTTATGTACATATTAGAGTTAGTAGTATAAGTATCGGTGGCATTCTGTTTCAAATAATTAAGCAAGTGAATAATATTCATAACGACCACTTCAGCAACTTCTGGTTTTAATATCATAGGTTTTCTAAGTACCCTAAAAATGGATGATGCAATGCCAAAGGCACTCTCAACAATTCTGCGAAGCAAAAGCGCTGTCAGCAACAAAGAAGTAGGGTATCGCTTCAGTCATATAAGTTCAGGCTTTTTTATTGTGGTAAATTTAAGGAGCCATTTTACATCATCTTGTAAAACTCTGTATCTTTGAATATCCCTCCATCAGATATACGCCCCTGGCAACCAACATCAGCAAACATAAATTTATAATCTGAGTCTACCAGTGCAAACAGAACAATACTAAATTTAGATTTGTAATTATGATATTCAGTTCCACTTTTCGGAGGTGCCTGTATGACTATATGTTTACCGTCTATTGCGCCAATGCAATGGGGCAAATGCCATTTATCTTCGAATCCTTTACTTACTTCCAGCCATATATCTGGTCTCCTTGGCACCTGAAAAATAATAATATAAATATAAAAACATTATTACAGGAACAAGCAGATATAGAACAAGATAAAGTGGATGAGCGACAGGTACAAGATGATGGAATAAATACTGACACTGAAAGCAACCTGTCTTTTATTGAACCTCCGCCATCCAAAAAGAAAAATTCGACGGATGATACAATCGTAACTGAAGCACTACAAGTTTTAAAAACTGCTACAGAAAAATTGAGTGATAATTCCAAGTTGTCACAAGAAGTACATGCATTTATAAATTTTATTGGAGCCAAAATGGAATCTTATTCACGTTCAACAATAAATATGGTTCAACAGGCAATATTTGATGTCATAATGAAAGCCGATTCTGGGTACTATGATTATCAACCAAATATGCAAGTGTCGACGCAAGGTTATACAACTTATTCTCAAAGTGCTTCTACGTCCAGACCGCACAGTCAGGAAAGTAATTATTCGGCAGAAGATACGAATGACAGCTACAGTGATTTGTTTCAATAATAACTACTTTCTTTTCGTAATCTTATATGTTGCTTATAAAGGCTATATGATTATTAAATAAAGATAATTAGAAAATACTCACACTTACGTTTTCCTTTAAACACTTGATAATCGCCAAACACACTTCAGGAATAATAATACTTATACTTTACTTAGAAATTCTAAAAAGGTACTGCAAGCTTGTGTAGGAATCTCCAGTGGCCAAGAATTTTTTCGTAATGTCAAACTTAATTTATTTTCAACTGAAATTGGTAGCCTAAAATGCGTTTCCTTTTTAGCAATTTTGAAACTAACCATCTGTAGTAGATTTTGATATAATTCAGGGAACAATTTAAAAAAATTTGCGTAGTGTCCGCTTAATTGATGGTTTTTCAACTCCGCTACTATATTCTGTTTTCTTTTAAAAATAGGATTTTGCCACTAACGCTTTTGTCTCATATTTTTTCCTTTTTATCAGTAATATAATAGCTAATGATGCAGCAATTATATTAAAAGCACTAGTGTCGTCCGACATCTTCGAAAGTATTGAGCCAGTAAAAGGAACTGTAAGCGCGAGAATTGAGTGCGCGCAGATCGCGCGCCGCGCGCACGCCTTTATACGAGCCTTGCATGAGCTGCGCTAAAGAGGCGCACCAAACCATTGCCGTGACTGCACGCGCGCAGCTCGCGGGTAGCTCGCAAACGGTTCGCGAGCTGCACATTCGCGGCACATTCGCCAGATGTGGACGCACCCTTAGGATGCGTCTAGATCTGGCTAACGTCCTGCGAATGAGCCACGAATGCGCCGCCTGCGAACCGCTCGCGAGCTGCGTGCGTGTGGCACCCGTGCAGTTACTGTAAGTATTTGGGGCGCCTCTTTGGCGCAACTCACGCAAGGCTTGCACAGTAAGCGCGCGCGGCGCAGCTCATACGCATGCAGATTCGCTCCATACTGTATAATGTCGGTAGAAAATTTGCACTGCGCGTAGTTGGCGCGCGAGCGGCACGCGGGTGGTGCAGGAACGGCGCGCGATCGTTAAATGCACGCACGCAGCTCGCGAGCGCCGCATGCGTGGTGCATTCGCCAGATCTCGACACACCCTTACGCAAGCAATTTGAAAGTAGGTATTTTTATTTTATTTGCATGTAAGAAGAAGCTGATCTACACACATAATACTCGACTAATTTATACGATAGAATAGATAAACAATATCGATATAGAATACGACTTCTAGGCGGCATATCAAGATGAAACGATCACTCGATTTTAAGATAGACTTCCAGCAATACAACTATAAAAAGCATATTCACTAATTAATTGCCTGCTGTTTTTGCGTGATTGTGCTAAAAATACCACCTCGGCTGCGCACAGGTAGTACAAAACCTTAACAAATACACCTAAACCTTCCTCATGAACCACTCT
Organism: Catocala nupta; assembly: GCA_963675205.1. Classification (NCBI taxonomy): domain Eukaryota; kingdom Metazoa; phylum Arthropoda; class Insecta; order Lepidoptera; family Erebidae; genus Catocala; species Catocala nupta. The sequence continues at coordinate 7,519,926 of OY776086.1, forward strand.
GTCTATTGGTGATGATGCGTGATGTTATATAGCCTATAGCCTTCCTCGATAAATGAGCTATCCGACACTTAACGAATTTTTCAATTTGGACCAGTTGTGCCTGAGATTAGCGCGTTCAACCAAACAAACAAACAAACTCTTCAGCTTTTTAATATTAGTATAGATTTTGCGCGCTGCTTCCCTCGCTCAAATGTAGGTAATTTTTTTTTTGATGAGGTGTACATTATGTCCTTTTCTGAACCCTGGACAATGTTTATGCAAGATTTCATGATGCTCTATTGAGCCTTTAAGACGTGAAAGCGTAACAAATAAACAAAAAACAAACTCACATTCGCATTTATAATATTAAGTTATGATTATCCCCTTTAATGTTTATGAACACGTTTAATATTTTATTGTTGCTAGAAAGAATACACATTGAAATATGTCGTATAGGAATATTTACCGAATATTAATTAAGCATAATCAATTCAACAATTCTAAAGTAGACTACGTAATTACATTATAGGTATACATAGTTTCTTTGTGATACTCGTTTGACAACATTAAACGGCTTAGTAGTCGTTTCGCACAAATTTGTTCGCACAAATCGTGCGACTAGACAATTTTCAAAATAATATTTTTTTTGTTGTCGTTTCACATGTTTTGTATTTTTGATAAGAAAAATATCAAAATACAGTCATGCACACACTACTCTCAAGTGCATATAAGTAATATTTATATGTTCTCTCAATAAAAACTCAGTTTTATATAAATAATAATGTACATTTATTTTATGCAGTTTTGTAAGACAGATGATTTAAAAAAAAGAAATTCTTTTATTTTTTGGTATAACTTGTTTTATTTAAAACTATCACCTTCGTACGCTTATGTACAATACTTCTTCTTGTATTAGCATAAAAAAGAAAACGTGCGAATGGACACCTGCGTTTTCAGACGGGCACGATTCGCACGAAAATATATTCCATGTGTGCGAAATGACAACAAAAAAATATTATTTTAAAAAGTGTCTATTCGCACGATATTTGCTAACAAATTCGTGCGAAACGACTACTAAGCACATTAAACAGGAGTATAAACAAATAATAGCAACTTTTTGTTCAAGTCGAGCCATTTTGCTTAGAATCAAACTAGTCTACTAATAAAGGTACTACTGAATTTAATTCAGTAGTACCTTTACATTTATTTAACACTAGAAACAGTAGCTTAAACTTTATTTATTTGTTAAAGACTAGCTATTGGTTACCTCGACACCTTGATTGATGACAGATGATTACTAGCACTACCAACAGTAGCTAAAATTATCTATTTGAAATATATTTGCTTTTGGTTATTTCAACAACTTGTTAGATGATGAAATATGCACCGATTTTTAAGTTAAACCTCCAGCAAAACAACATTTGTGATAAATGCTTTCAATTTCGGGCTATAGTTTATGCGTGATGCGCTTACGCATACAATAAGACAAACATTCTGAATATATTTTATTATTGCTTCTATAGTAGAAAATTAGTGAGGACTCTTTAAAAAATTATGTATTAATTTTCTCAAATATGTCCTATGCACAGATTTCGACCAGTAACAATTTGAATGTTTCTTTCTCTGTTTATCTGCAATGTATACATCCCTAACCATTCATCCAATTATGATCAATATACCATAAAACTTTATAGTATGTGTTGCCTGCTCCCTGCTCCTTCCTTCTTGATAAGAACGTGTGAAAAACAGGGAACCAGTTTATCTAATGTCTCTTCTCATTTAATTAAGAACTGTATATAATTCGTTTGAATCACTAATTAATACCAGAAAGCTTTTAGACTACAAACTAGACTCTATTACGTAATGTTTACAGTCTTAACTCTTATTATAATATACATTTTTATAGTATTATATTCTATTATATATATATGTTTTTTTTTTCAAAGGTGTGCAAAGCTTACTATCTTCCATATCCCTTATTCTTTTTTTCGGTCGGTGAATTTCGATTTAGCCAGTCTTAACGGAGACTAGCCACCACGATCCATTATAGTGCACAAACACAATAGCTCTCTCATTCCCTAACTCTCATGATCTGATGGGGTGGGAACCCTAAACGACCGGAGAGAGATTAGGCGCAAAACCGTGCATTCTAAGGCACGAGGGTACGAGTGCCAACTTCCAACTTCGGGCTGTTTTTGCGATGCATGCAACGCCCGTATTAATTTCTGTGTCTCGGACGACTTTAGAAATATCCAAATGTTTGTATGGTCATTATACATCGCATTTACCGTGATTTTATTCAGTAGTGTACGTGTTTCTGACCTACGTGCTACGTTTCAATAAAATATTCTGAATGTGACATTGTTAATAATATTATGACTTAAAAGTCAAGTTAATATATGTTTTCATTAAATTTAATTATTTTTGATAAGTATACAAATCTTCGTATAATTGAATATTAAGATAAAAATACAATGTAACGTAATATTAAACATAACATAGTAATTGTTTAATAATTTAATTATAAACAGTTATTGATTAAAAAGTATCGGTGAGCTTCTTACCTATAGTAATATCGATATTGTTTATATAAACTCACGCAACGGCGCTTTTAATATGAGAACTGATATTGAAAGGAGAATGATATTATACTGAAATCAAAGACGTTGTGGGTGGCAAACTCACGAGAACATTTTTTTTTCTTTATAAAGGCTTTGTTCGTTGTAAGTTAAGGGAGTTGTCTTTCTTAAAAGAAAAAAGAAAATTCATATTTTTTTATATTTGGGGGAAGAAACATCGCCCGCTTTAGGAATAATTCGTGTCTTTGCTAACATTCAAACACAAATAACACCCAAACTCGCAACAAATACATCCACACTATTTTTGTCCTGTTTGGGAATCGAACTCAATAGCACTCGGCGCAGTGGCTACGCCATCCATTTAGTCAAAGTCAACATTTGGATTTTTGATACTCAACCACCGATAAACGAATTTACATGAAGTTTGACACACAAGTAGATCACTTTTATCTCCGTATGCATTTCCGTGGGATTGATGTGAGCGAAGCCATAGGCAGAAAAGAATAGTTGAATCTGGCTTCAAATATTTTATAGTACCCAACATCGACTGAGGACCGACAGAGATCAGCCTCGATGGCGTAGTGGTTAGTGTAACCGACTGCTACACCTGAGGTCGCGGGTTCGATTCCCGCACAAGTCAAACATTTGTGTGCATGAACATGGATGTTTGTCTTGGTCTGGGTGTTTCTATGTATAATATGTATGTATTTACAAAAAAAAGTATATATGTATGTTTATCCATTGTCTGGTATCCGTAGTACAAGCTCTGCTTAGTTTGGGCTAGATGGTGTTGTGTGTATGTGGTAGAATATTATGTATAAAAAAAAATTATGTATTATGTATAGAACAAAATATACAAAACAGATTAAATCTAGATGGCTGACTGGCGAAACCTAAGCATTTGTTTTAAAATACACTATATGCAATCGTGATTAGCATATTAGGAATATCAGCTGTATAAACTGTCCCACTGCTGGACCATGGTCGGGCTTTAGTCCACGCCGCAGGTCTACTGTGGGTTGGCAGACTTCACATATCTTCGATGATTTCAAAGATATTATGTAGAACTCTCAGACGTAGGTTTTCTCACGATATTGTTTTTCACCGTTAAAGCGAGCGGTATTTAATATTTATAAGTTTAAATGTTATGAACACTAATTTTAAATTTCTATCAGGTATATTCAAAGAGGCCTCTTAGTTAATTGTGATTCACGGTTAATATAGCGGTCTCTTCGAACTCGGTGATCAAATCATTAATAAAATTAATCAATAAACGTTGTTACCGTACGAATTAATTTCGATTCTGTTGTTTTAATCAAACTACGAAAAATACGTGTATCCTGTTATTATACCTAAATGGGCAAAATTTGTGAAGATGTTTGGATGATGTTTTTTACTCAAATATGTTTAGATGATGTTTTTTAGGTACTTAATCACAATCAATAGCTGAACGGATTTGGATAAGACTGACCGGGATAGACCTAGGTTAACACAAGTTTTTTCCCGGTTAAACGTTTCGGTGAAATTCAGATAAGTAAATAAAATTTTCCCATTTTCTGTTCGCACCGCGCGTGTAAAACCTCAGATATAACCCTTTACCATAAGGCGAGCGATATGCATGTTCACCACATTTATCGTGATCATATTAAGTTATTATTATTAAAGTCGTATAGTGCAATAATTCAAAATTTTATGTAAAAGATGTCGTATAATACAAAAAGAATATTTTGAAATGTAGCATATGGAGAATGATTGTTGGCAATAAAGTAAATGGCGCTCTACGAGCTTTTATGAACAGTCGAAATGTATCCGAAAAGGCACGTTTGGCTGTTCATAGAGGACTATTAGTGCTTACACTTATGCATGGAAGTAAAAGTTGGGTATGGCAAAAGAAATAAGAGAGCAGAATAAATGCTGTAGAAATGAGAGCGCTGAGAAATATTTGTGGTGTGACTCTGAAAGATAGAATAAGGAATAATGTGATTAGAGAGAGATGCGGAATGAAAGTGGATATAGTGACGAGAATAGAAAAGGGTATGTTAAGCTGGTTTGGGCATGTAGAAAGAATGCACGAGAAAAGACTGACTAAGAAAGTTTATAAGGCTAGTGTGAATGAAACAGCCGCAAGGGGAAGACCTAGGCGAACGTTTCTTGATCGGATCGGAGACGTTCTGGATAAAGGCCAGGTTAAGAGCACTTTAAACCGGCGAGCGTGTATGAGAAATGTTATGAAAGTGAATGAAGCCAGATAAGTGTGTCAGGATCGTAGCAAATGGAAATCCGTAGTCTCTGCCTACCTCTTTGGGAAACAGGAGTGAATCTATATATGTACATATGTATGTATGTATGCACATCGATTTCTAGAAATATAAATACCTAGTGACTTTCAAATTAGATAGATAAACTGTTTTCAATTAACTGTAAATTATTTATAATTTAGCTTCAAAATTAGTCTGGAAAAGTAGAGTAAAAAATGATAAAGCTAATTGACTACTGATTACTTTATTATGCATACATGACCCATAAGTGTTTCAGACGAAATGTGTATAAAATTTAATTTATTTAAAAGAATATTTAGAAGAACATCTGCAATTTTTGTTCTGCTCGTACTTTATGAGTCTTAATATGACTACGGCTAATAGATTCGCAGTATGTATTCCTCTTTATAAAGATCAATCTAACACTAGAGCCGTTAAGCAATTTGCCCCAATCTCATCGCATTAATGCAGATACCCTGCTATATCACCACAATCAAACTGAAACCTTCTAGAAGGTTCATAATTATAATTAAGCTCAATAAATGTCTTAACACGGACAAATTTAAGGTATGTATAACCGATACTCTTCGTACGAACATGTGCGTAGGTGCTGTGTATTTATTTACATTATTATTATTAGAATTGATGGCTCTATTGTAAGTTATAAACAATAGTGCGTGAGTATTGACGAGGTCAAAAGTGAATTGACAGTATTAATAATAATAGTGATCAAAAGGTTCTGTGCGATGACCGATAGCTCAGTGGGGAGACCAACAGACTGCAATGCAGAGGGTCTCGGGTTCGAACCCACGCCGCGCACCTCTGACTTTCGTAAGTTATATGACTTTTCGAAATTATGTGCGTATTGATTGACAATTATCGCCTGCTCCGTGCCTCGGAGAGCACGTTAAGCCGTTGGTCCCGGCTGCCATGAACAATTATGGCAGTCGTTATTAGGAAGTCAGTGCCCTATAATATCCTGACACTAGTGTAGCCTTAGGGTATCGTTAGCCTTCGGGTTGCGGAGGTCAGGTGGCAGCCACTCCGTGTAAAAACTGATATCCAGTCAAATCTGGTTAGACTAGAAAAGCCGACCCCAAGTGACTTGGGAATAATAAAGGCTAGGGAGAAGAAGATAAGGTTCTGTGACTGTTTGTATCCGAGATTTCTGAAATGGTTGTGTCATGTCTGGGTTTTCTTTATGTTCGATGTCCAATATTTGTAAAGTCCTCCACACAGGCATTATTCCTAGTGCGGGAGTTGTCTTTTAAACGAGGATGTGTTCTGGATGGGACTAACAAAAGATTATTGCCACATTCTGCCAGAAAATTCTTTGTAGCAGCTCAAAGTTCGAATATTTTCGGTGTTTAGTCTTTATGCCTCGGTAAGTACGTAAAGTACGTCTCTACGTCTGATCTTTATACGGTCATGTATCATTGCCTTGCCGACCTATCGGAGTATGAGATTGAAAGAATAAAGAGTGTCTTTTGTTTGTGTACACACTTGTGCATCATAATCTCTCCTGCGCAGATGGCTAGTCTTCGTCAAAATTGGCTGCCATAACCGAGATTGTGTCTAGGAGATATTAAAAGGATATAGATAGATTAGGTAGGGAACCTACATGTTTGAAAATTGACTACAACTATTCGTTTGGTACGCTTCTGCTTCTAATTCGCTAACCGAAAAACTTCGGCGAGGGCCTCCCAGAAAGGCTACCACTAAAAGAGAACAATTATAAAACTAAAACAGTACAATTATAAAACTAAAACAGTACAATTATAAAACTAAAACAGTACAATTATAAAACTAAAACAGTACAATTATAAAACTAAAACAGTACAATTATAAAACTAAAACAGTACAATTATAAAACTAAGACAGTACAATTATAAAACTAAAACAGTACAATAATAATTGAAATAAAACTACTATATACGGATTTTAACGCGATAAAATCCGTATATAGTAGTTTAATTTCAATGAATAACATTCGCGTAAACAGAAGACAATATTAAGTACAATTATAAAATAAAGCGAACCTTAGATACTAAGTAATAAGGTAATTAAGTATACTCTATATTGATAGCAATAACTGTTAAACGATAGTAATTTAAAAACAATTTATTTTATTTCTTAATGCGGAATAATTAGTATATTTTGACGGCCTCGGTGGCGTAGTGGTTAGTGTAACCGACTGCCATGCCTGAGGTCGCGGGTTCGATTCCCGCACAAGTCAGACATTTGTGTGCATGAACATGGATTTTTGTCTTGGTCTGGGTGTTTCTATGTATAATATGTATGTATTTCCAAAAAAATGTATATATATATGTTTATCCATTATCTAGTACCCATAGTACAAGCTCTGCTTAGTTTGGGCCAGATGGTGTTGTGTGTATGTGGTAGAATATATTATATTATATTATATATTATATTATATTTTAATTCATAAATTTTATTTGATATTAATTGTACGTTCAGCTACCTTTGTCGCTGACTGTATATATTAGATTAACTGTTATCGAATTCAAACACGGAAGGACAAACATTAACGTATTCTTTGCCTACATCCAACTAATCGTATGTTTTTGGAGACAACAGTTTTGTTTGCATTTACGCGAATGGTAAACATTTAAATTAAACTACATAAAACGGAATATGTCGCGGCTTAAATTATTTACCACTTATTGAAATTACTTATAAAGATAAATTCTTTTTTATATTTACACTTGAGCTGACTGCCTCAATAGTGCCTCAGTAGTAGCGTATATGAGTGCTATCGCTCTCGTGTTCGATTTTTCTCCGCGGAAGCCCTCAAACGGCGCAAATATAGTAATTTAGTCGGATATTACATTTTCCGCCGTTTGGGGTGGAAACCCTAGGTTCATGGGGTCCGAGCGCTCGTATTTTGTACAGGGAGATTGCAAAACGCCTGATCGACGTTTCGCGTGATCAGAAGGCTGGTCTTTTCTTGGCCCGAAGAATCAGCATTGTCATTCAACGTGGCAATGCTGCCAGTCTTCTAGGCACGTTACCAGTTGACAGAGATGCTAAAGAATTCTACGATGCCTAAACCATTTTTGTAAATATTTAGTATTATAATTATTTGTGTTTTTGTAATTATGTTACCTTTTTTAACACGTTTGTAAATATAAATAGTATTAATACTTAAATATGTAAAATATACATGTATTATTAGCAATAAATAGGAACTATTATGGAATCAATTGCCAGCAACCAGATAAACTTAACTGTTGATAAATTTAATAGTTTTATTTAAGTTTTACCTTTACTTAATTTTGAAGATTTTGAAGAGTGAACTCCTGAAAATGTGAGCTATGGTCATCATCTACGATCAGACCGCAAGCCACCTTGTTAGTATAAAAAAACTGAGGTGAAACACGTATCGAAGTATGTTTTATGTTCGAAGCGAAATACTACAAGTTAGAGTTCTCCTGGATCCCACAATGCGGCTGTCCTTAACCAGAGGAGTTCGGTATTGTCAATCTTTTTCTATTGGGGTGGGCAATCCGAGTCTGCGTACTAATTATTTGAAAACAATTTTCATCTTTTATACCTTGTGTACAGAGTAATAAGCGGAACAAAAAGGACATTTAGTTTCCTACACATATTGATGGAAAGTTAATAGAAAAGCCTTTTGTTCCCTTGACAATAAGTCACGTTTTAATATAGCAGAGTGGTCAGATCCGAACGATAAAATAACTACATGTAGGTAGGTAGGTATAGCAATTGCTTAAATAACGTTTTGGCATTGAAGACGTCATATGTTTCTATATTTTGGCAAATATGTTTCATATAGGTCAGTTGTTAAGGCATTGGATGTTCGATCAATAAGTCATGGATTCAATTCTACATCAAACACATGCTTAAAGCAAATTTATTGGTATAATACCAGTAATATTAAGTATTTAACACTAGTCGTTAATTACGATATATTTTCTTAAAAATGTAATCGAACCTTATACCGTGGTTCAACCTATCCATAGAAAATTGCATCAAGAAATTTCGAACAGAAAGGTCTCCATAATAATTTACTATCTGAACAGATCTTTATTATATTCAGTGTTGAGATACATTACTGCAACAAACATCTACAACACTTTATAAAATGCTAATGGATGACAAATAGTTTAGATTATTACAGATACGTCAATAAGAAATATAAAAGTAAAGAAAGCCTTTAATAAAATTACAACACCTGCATTAGCGATCAAGTCTTACATCACAGCAAATAAGTAGTTAGTAATATTTAGAAAAAAAAGCATTGACTTGTGCGGGAATCGAACCCGCGACCTCAGGCGTGGCAGTCGGTTACACTAACCACTACGCCAGTCTTTAGATGAAAGCTGGTATGTTATCATGCACACACACGCATGAGAAGATGTTGACAATAAAAACATAACTACTTTTTATCACCAATTACTTAAAATTGATTAAGTAATACAATGTATGCATCTTTTTTATTACATAGCCTAGTGTCAAAGCTTATCGAACACATATTAATAAGATAAGAGAGAAAACAAATAACAGTAGGGAGTATCAAAGGTTATAATGACTGACAAAGCACCTTACATTCACAAACTATTACATATTTATGACATCAGAGGGTTATTATGTTGTAACCTATTATGTTTTAATATAGATATGACTGATCAATCAAACCCAGGACCAGTAGCCCGCAAGGATATATGCAAACATAAGCCAGAGAACCAACGCAACAGTCAGTCACGAGATAAACAACAAAGGGTAGTATTTAACTGCACAGCAAAAATTACTAATTGCACAGCAAAATATGTTTAAATCTATCAAACTAAGTCGACGGAGCCCCGCTTCGCGGGTCTCCTATTTTTGGGTGGGTTTAAGAAGGAAACTAACATAACCTAACCCTTCCGAGACGGAATGAGGTGATTTGAGGCGTATAGGTGCTCGTTATGCTGTGCAATTAGTATTTTTGATGGTCATTATATTTAATCCCAATAACAAATAATAATATATAATTGATTATACACCTCAAACCTAACTTCCTTCCTCCTGACCGAATTTCGGTCACGGCGGCCAATCTTAACGGAGAATGGCCATCGGCGCAGGAGATATTATAGTGCACAAGTGTGTGCGCAAACACAAGTGCTCTCTCTGTTCCCTAACTCTCATGATTCGATGGGATGAATAATCCGACACGACCGGAGAGAGATCAGGCGCAGGACCAACGGCTTTACGGCACGGGGGTGTCTAACACCGCCAACTTCCTAACTCCGGGCTCGTATTGAGATTTCTTAACAGAAAAACCCAATAACTTTTTGTTGGCCCGACCCAGGATTCAAACCCGAGACCTCATGCACAGCAGTCGCATTCACTACCGCTGCGCCACTAATATTATAAATGCATATGAAAGTTTGTTTGTTTTTTACGCTTTCATATCTTAACTTCTCGATCGATCATCACGAAATTTAGTATACAGTTTGTCAAGGGTACAGAAAAATTACTGTTGCCGAGGCATAGAAATTTATTGACAAAATCGACCGAATTAAGATCAAAGTTGCAGGCAAGATCTAGTATTTTCATAAACAGACATTTTTTAAAGACCGCACTCATAATTCAATCACTTGATCTCCTTAAAGACTATCTCATAAACAGGAAATAAAGAGTTAAGATAGGCCAACACACTAGTGAGGATACAGACGTCTCTTACGGCGTTCCTCAGGGAAGCGTGCTTAGCCAAACGCTGTTCCAAATCTATATTAACCAACTATGAAACATGAAACTTAAGACTGCGCCGAGCGAAATGTGCCAAAACAGGCGGTCACAGTTAAGTTTATAAAATCAATACATTTTGTTTAATACAAATATAAAATATACATTTACCATAACAATGAATGTGTTTACAATTACTCTGTGTAAAAAACTTAAAATAATTAATATTTTCGCCTACAAAATTACGTAAATTTGCACGAAAAATGCGAAAACGTAAGCTCGCTTTAAGTGATTTTTAGATTATGACAGTAAAAATCTTTCCTATTTTACAGCTTAAATTAAACATAAATAGTTATATTACAATTTGTCCGTCCCAAATATTTAAGTTATTGGTTGACAATAAAGATAGATATTTATCAAAAAAGCACTTCAAATCTTACATACAATTTTACTATGGCGGCCGCGCGCCGATTTGAATATTGAGCTCTGTCATTCAATCCGACCGCGTCTTACGCTCGGCGCAGTCTTAATAACTCAAAGGTTGGTGGATTGGTGCCTATGCTGATGATACAGCTATAGTCTTCTATGGTAATACGTGGGAAGAGGTAAAATACAATGCAGAGGTTGGTATGTCTCAGGCAGGGGCGTGCACAAAGATTTCTGGTAGGGTATGCACGCCCTACCCGAAACCTCTGCGAGGACACTACATTTCATTTATAAATGTTTTTGTGTGTATATATATCTGTATATTATATTGTAGTATTTAATAAATAGATTTCGATTATATAGATTTAAATAAGCCAGCGGACTAGGGTATGCAGTGCTTATTTGCTTGTATGAAGCGCACGCGCCTGGTCTCAGGTGGCACACTGGCTGCAACTCAATTTGCTATCTCTTAATACAATGAAAACAAATTTTATATGTTTCAGTATTGATAGTCGCACAGAACTAACTGATGAATTTACAATTAAAATACATTCGTGTAATGACGCCAATCATGTAAACTGTAATTGTCCATCCATATGTAAAGTCTCACACACCAAATATTTAAAAGTAATTGTAGACCAGAGGCTATCATGGTACTCGCACCTTGAGCAGGTATCGAACAGAGTCAGGAAAATGAGTTGGGTTTTCCAAACCCTTAGGCATGTTCTGCCATCAAATCATAAAAAAACTGTAGACCACCCTAGAAATGTTTTACTAGATATATATTCAACCTTAGTACAGTCCATCTTAATGTACTGCATTCCTGTATGGGGAGGTGCGACGAAGACAAAATTGATTGAGATAGAGCGAGCGCAACAATCACTTTTAAAAATAATGCATTAAGAATATCAGATACCCTACTGTAAATCTATACTCCATATGTGACGTACTGTCGGTTAGGAAGCTGTACATAACCCAAATTATATTAAAACTACATAAATCCCTACCTTATGACACTTCCTTAGTCGCAATAAGGAGAAAATCCACCATAGCTCAAGCACAGAAAACAAGAACCTCTTTTGCTAGTATACAATTTGATAAACGATCTGCTCAATTGTATAATAAAATTAATAAAGAGCTAAATATCTATTCTAAGCAACGTCACGAATGCAAAAAAATATTTGTAATTGTATAAAATCACTCACGTATGAGGACACGGAGGCACTGCTGTAATATTAATACAGCCACGACTGTGCATACACTCATGCACACACGCACACACGCACACATACACACACTCTTTCACACAAATTATGTATGATTATTGTTTTAGTTTTAAGGAAACACTGTTTTATTTTAGTTAGGTACTTAACTTCATATATATATTTACTCGGACCAATTATTTGTGAAGCACACAATGTATTTTCCGTGTGGGTTGAGACCACATCGAATTTAGAAAACTCCCAATGGCACTGGCCATGTCCATGATCATTGGTTACTGCTTACCATGATCTGAGCTGCATACAAACTCATTATCTTTAAAATATTAGTACAGGCCAAACATCACCCGTTCGTTCAATGATATCAATTCGATATTGTTTGTTTACTGTTAAACTTTTAAAGGACAACGAACGATTCTATTCTAACTATTCGGTCAATAGATACATAGAGTCAAACCTATATATAATTACCTACACTCTACAATTCTAAATTTCTAATTGATTAGTGAACTGTCTTGTATACAGTGAAATGTATCTTCAAGGGAAGAGCTCTGCTGTCTGAAACACAGGTATTAAGTTATCTAGTTCAGACACAGTAGTTCACTGATTTGTATATTATATTGTTAGGCTGTATCTCAAAGTGGTTGTATCCTAGAAATTTAGATATTTATTGCTTGATATAAATTATTATTAATATCTCGAAGGTATAACCAAAGGTGTATTTCGCCCATATTTTGCCATCTATGCCATCTATGCAATAATATTTTGCTTAGCCCGGGAATTGAATTCGATCGCACGCAAGCTATGTCACAGGTCCAACAAGGCAATCGTTAATTACAAAAATATTATTACGTCTACACTTTAATTTTGACTGCATGTCCAACCAGCTGAACCGCAGCAATAGTTCAGTAGGGAGACCAACAGACTGCAATGCAGAGGGTCTCGAGTACGAACTCACGTCGCGCACCTCTGACTTTCGGAAGTTATATGACTTTTCGAAATTATGTGCGTATTGATTGATAAATATCGCTTGCTCTGTGCCTTGGAGAACACGTTAATCCGTCGATCTCGGCTGCCATGAACATCTATGGAAGTCGTTATTGGGAAGTCAGTGCCCTATAATATCTTGACACTGGTTCTAGCCTTAGAGTATCGTTCGCCTTCGGGTTGCGGTCAGGTGGCAGCCGCACCGTGTAAAAAAAAAACTGATATCCAGTCAAATCCGGTTAGATCAGAAAAAGCCGACCCCAAGTGACTTGGCAATAATAAATGCTAGGGAGAAGAAGGTTGGTGTAATGAGCAAAGTGATTTTCTCGTCATTGTCACTGCGCCGAGTGTTGTGGGTTCGATCCCCGAACGGGACAGAAATTGTGCGCTTCACTGGTAGCTGGTCCGAGTCTAAGTATACTTCGTGGCCGTAGTATGAATGTTTCTAAAGTCTTCGATACAGTAAGTATTCCTAGTGCAAACGTTGTCTTTTTAATAGAAATACTGATATAAATAGTAGAAGTAGTTTAATTGTTTCAAAATGATGAAATAGTATCTTTTCAAATAAACAACGCGATAAAATTCGAATAAATTATCATTTGCGTAAACGTAATATAATATAAAAGGAACCACATTATGAAAGTGTTCTTTTATTTAGACAAGGTAGCAAGCAAGACTTAGCCGTCTGATGACAAGCGGTCGTCGTAGTCTGTGCGTCGACGACGACTTACTGCAGAAACACAAGGTTTTTTGGCATTTAAACAGTAGCTTTCAGTTTCTGTAGAATAGAAATAGGATTACTTCGTAAGCCGAGGTGCGGCAGTTAGAGCAAAAACTTAAGTTTGATCGAGGTTATACTATGAGAAACTATCTCTCTAAAAGTTCGTCCACAAAAGATTAACCATTTTCTTTTTGTTAGTCTCTATCTTCATAATAAAATAAGATGCATAACCGGTATATTGTACCAATTAACAAAACACAATTTACATTAAATTTGATTTTAAAATCGTTACATAAATATATGAGTATTTTTTGTGAATTTTATACAATACACTTCATTCTAACTCGTATGCAAATATTTTGAATAACTTTTAATCTTTCTAAACAAATATTTCTTAGATCTTAGATAAGGTTGCTTAATGAATTTTAATAACAATTGTGGGTGGGATTGATTTAATCATCTTATACTAGGTTTTGCCCGCGGCTTCACTCATTTGGGAACAGTACTTTTCTCTGGATGAAATGTACCCTATGTCCTTTTCTGTACGCTTGACAAAGTGTAAGCAAAATTATATGATGATCACAACATACAAACCCACATTCACATTTATAATAGTTAGGATTATTAATTATGTTACTGACATACAAACATACGTTTAGGCTGGTTTAGGTTCCATGGCCTACGTAATATTATTGCTATTTTTATTTAACAATAAAACTATTCACGGACTTCAAAATATTCACCAAAATCAGTTTATTCGTTTAGGAGGTTAAGGAAAAAGGTAGTTTAAACCAGGTAATAAAGGATTTTTAGGAAAATATATGTATTTAAAAGTAGGTAATACTATTGTAATATTACGAATTGGCAATTTTAGTAGTCAATTCAATTAATATTGGAACGCCATTGTTCAGAACTCGAGATAATAAAATATGTTTTCTACCTATTGACCTTTTTAATATTATGATGACCCATTTACAGAGTGAAGTTCTTTATCTTAATTTCTTGTTTCTAATGTTAATGCTAATTTATTATAAAAAGCGAATCTAAAAATGTATGAAGTAGCTGAGCTTCACACTTTAAAACAAGAATTTATGCCATCTCATTTTTTTTTACTCACTCGCTTTAACGACGAATAGAGACATCGTGGGATAAGCTGCGCTCCTGAGAGTTCTCGATAAGGTTTCTTAAACGGTGTAAAGTCTGTCAACGTGAACTGAGCCACAACATGATGAATAATGGCCTAAACCTTCTCACTTTAAAAGGAAGCCCGTGGCCAGCAACAAAATGGGGTAGTTACATACAAGGTTGCATCGTTCACATCCAAACAAATAGTATAAATTCAAATGCGAGTGTTTGTTTGTTCCGCTTTCACCCCTTAACTACTCGACCAATCATCATGAAATTTTGCATACACATTATCAGGGCATCAGAATAGAACATAGGGTAACTATCGTCCAGAAAAAGTATCGCGGATAAAATCTAATATATGATCTATTTAGAGCTATTAAAATCATAAAAGAGTCTATTTTTACATTCATATACATAAATACCATGATTTATCTAATGCTGTTCTATAATCTTTTGACGAATGTCAATGACACAGAATATCAGAAAGAATTATCGTTGGCAGGTGACAGTAAATATCAGCTAATTAAACGGTTAAGCACTATATTTAAGTGCGGCTTAAGTGTGATAATACGATAAATTCGAATGTAACTCTGTATATTGGTTACAGATTCACATCTAAACTGCTGTAACGATTTTCATAAAATTTGGTGTGGCGATGGATTAAACTCAGGATAGGTTATACCACTTTATAGAATCAGTAGTAAGTAGGGTAACAGTTATCTTTATTTATAAGAAATCTATTGCATTAGGAATAATTCCTGTATTATAAAGGACCTTACAAACACTAAAGTATTGGACACAAGGAAAAACCAGACTCCGAACAACTGTTTGTGCTTCATTTCATTTTTTGCCCCGTGTATTGATTAATCTGCACTGGCGGCGAGGCGACTACTTCCTTGCATTCAAAAATCTATAGAATTCTTATAATAAGATTATCAATTCCAAGTCTAGTTGGATTTTAAGAATAAAATATGTCACTCTATCTTCAACGTTTCACCTGTTTCGCATTTTTAATAATACCTAGTGTTGTCAACAATAATGTGTTTTTACACATTTGTTATTTAAATTATGTAATTTAAATAATATAGTGAAAATTGTTTAAGACCGGCTCTATTTCAACTCATAAATAAATGAGGTGTTGTTTGTGGACAACAGTTCGAGAACTTATCAAATGTATTATGCAAAACATTCGCATCCTGCACGCATCATCGGACTAACGACGTGAACTCACTCCCAATACGACCGTATCAGCTGAGCTAAATAATACTGATTAATTGTATCTTACGTCTTTGGTAATATGAACATGATCAAGACGAAAATCATGTCCCGTCCTTACCTACGCCAATTCAGGTTGGGAACTCTCCTTTCGAAGTTGTCGATAAGTCAGTATACCTAGGACAAATGATCCAGTTAGGTAGGTAGGTCCAACTTCGAGAAAAAGGTCGCTCGACTAGGCAGCTTCGCGTCCAATATACCGCAGTGTCTCAAGACGACAGTCTGACACTGCGGTATAGTGTATGTTACTAATGATAACTTACGGATCAGAGTCGTGGTCACTCACTATGGGCCTCATTAGAAGGCTTAGAGGGCGATAAAGAGAGCTGTGCTCGGAGTTTCCCAGCGGAATTGAATCAGAAATGTGGTGGATCCAACACATTTCTGATTAGAGGGCAGGGTAACTAAAGTTGCGGACATAGCTCTCCGGATAGCCAAACTGAAGTGGCAGTGGGCTGTGCACATATCGCGTAGAACCGATGGCCGTTGGGCAGAAAGGTTCTGGAGTGGCGACTACGCACCGGAAGACGCAGCAAGAGCCCCTAAAAGGTAGACTGACGACTTGGTAAGGGTCGTGGGAAGCGGTTTGATGCGAGTGGCCTAAGACCGGTCTGTGTGGTTAACTTTAGGAGAGGCCTATGTCCAGCAGTGAACGTCTTTCAGCTGCGATGATGACTGTATCTTCCTTCTTACAACATCGGTACACATCACTGAAACATGTACTTAAGCTAAGTTCAGTTTCATAGGTTACATGCAGTGACTAAATTGTGTCCACCATAGTTAGTTACTATTACGCACTTAGCCCCACAATTGGGCCATTATGCGTAAGTGACCGAAGCGAAAAGTTGTTCGGTTATTAACACCTAAGCTCTGTTCAAAAAGATAATAGGGGACTGGACTGGACGCAGAACTTTCTTCATCGTTTCCGCACTGTTTAGTAGTTTCGCTCGTTGGTTGCTCACGCTTTTACAATTTAAGAGCACGTGAGTGTCTCCTTGGTTTTCATGCAGCCTCTACTTAGGGGGCTGTCAGTGATGCCGATGGTGAATAGGCGTTGAGTGAGGAGTGGCCTGTTATTATTTCCACTAGGTGTGCCTCCCATTTAATATGGACGTAGGATATACTTGGCAAATACCTTTATATGGATTGATACAAAACTTATCCAATAGGCTTATCATAATCTTTATTATTCTACCAAACCGTTCATGATAACATTTTTCGTTATTGCGACGATGTATAATCATTGCTGGAACACAATGCGCTACCGGTCAAGGACTTGAACTATTCATAATTAATTATTTATACTTGCGGGTCCAATTAGTTGACTAGCATTTGTTAGTTTAACTTCGAATGTATAACATTCGCGTCAACTTTTCTATCACTATATATTATAGAAAAAGTCCCCCGCCGCTTCTGTCTATCTGTCTGTCAGTTCACGATAAACTCAAAAACTACTAAACGGATTTTCATACGGTATCCACCAAAAGACAGAGTGATTCATGAGATTAAGGTTTAGGTGTATAATTTGTTAAGGTTTTGTACTACCCGTGCAAAGCCGGGGCAGGTCGCTAGTCTTCTATGAAAAAATAGAATTTTAATAAATTACATGAAATGAAAATTTCTGGATAAAAAATCACACAATTGAACTATTTTATACATAGTAATTTATTCGTCTAACTACATCTATTTGTTGAAATTAAACTACTATGTACGGATTTTATCGCGTTGTTTATTTAGCACTGTATTACAAAATTTTGAAAATATTACACTACTACTACTATTGATTTTATTTTACTAATTTATAAGCTAATAAAATTATTAATTAATAGTTTAATTTCAATGAATAACATTCGCGTAAACAGAACACAATATTATACATCTATTTGTTTATGAATAAATTTCTCTAGAATAGAAAAAAATATAATTGATTGAAATTAAACTACTTACATGAAACAGATTCATCGCGTTGTTTAAAAAATCCGTATAAAGTATTTTAATTTCAATGTATAACATACCATATAAGCCGTGGTACCCATACCACATGTTAAATCTTACTTTAAGTACCAGTGGTCAACAACATTATTGTACATGTTAAGTTTGTTATAAAACCATGTGTTATTCTTTTGTATGTACCTTTTTGAGTCAATAAACTATTAGGTATTATTATTTAGGTGTTTTTTTTCTCAGCTTGCGCTATTAGTTTTATTAACATTTACAAACTTATGTCAAGTAAAGGCTATGCATTCTAGAGGGAATCAAGTCTGTGGGCTATTAACGTAATCTTGTTCGTCTATTTGTAAAAAAATCCCATGATTCTACAGGTGTTCAATATGGCGGCTTTTTGGAGTTGTGTGTAAGTGTTAGGTTTTAGATCAATAAGTTTCAGACTGTGGTGTATGTGTTTGGGGATAACGCCAGTGGTAGATAGCACTATTGGTACGATGTTAACCTTATCTTGTTTCCAGAACCTTAAGACTTCGTCTTTAAGGTCTATATTATATTTGTGTACTTTTTCAGCTATTGTTTTTTGCATATTGTGTGTATTGGGGACAGCTTTATCGATTATGTACCTTAGTAGTTTTGTTTAATTTGTCTTGCATATCGAGGCGATTGTAATTATAGTTCTGTCGGTCAGTGTTGCGCGGTCATAATACATTTTGAATGAGCTATTTTCCAAAACTGGTTTAGGGGTATATTGATAGTATGATGTATATATATCCGGTATGAGCTGATGTTTAAGGGCTAGTCGTCTTTGGTGTATAATATTAGTAATTTGGTTGTGTCTGTGTGTGTAGTCTGTTTGTGTTAGATTAGGGCGTGCGCCAGTTATGTGTTGTATAGGGTGGGTGTGACATTTTCTGCATCTATCGTCTGTTAATGTAGGCTCTTTGATAATCCGGAAACAGGGACCCTTGAGTGAGCTATTTTGTCTACGTATGGTTGTTCAAGATTGTGGGGGTGTCGACCATGAAGTGCTTTCTTCTTCCATTGTTCTATTTTTAACTTTTCTGGACTATTTTCTATGTTATCTATTTCTGTCTCTTGGGCTAAGTCAAGTGGTGTGTGGTTGAAGTCATTACAAAGTATTGCTTTATGAATTTGACTACTGTTCGCTTTTTGGTGGAAAAATGATTTTAGTTTCGATATTTGTGTAGTTCATAGTTTAGATATATTTATAAGGCCTTTTCCTCCATCCTGTCTTTTTATTGACATTCTTTCTATAGCGGACTTCGGGTGTAAGCAATTGTGTTTAGTCAGGAGAGTTCTTGTTACTATTTCTAAATTATTAATATCTGTTTTAGTCCATTTTATGACACCGAACGAGTAGGTAATTATTGGTATAGCGTAGGTATTTATGGTTTTTATCAAACTTTTTCCAGCCAACTGACTTTTACTTAAAAGTTGGACTCTACGTTTATACTCACTCTTTAAAGACGTTTTTAATTTAACATGATCTAGTCCTTTTGATTGACAGTAGCCTAGGTATTTATACAGTTCATTCGGTTCCATAGCTGCTATTGTTTCATTGTCATTTACTGCGTAATCACCAGATCGTATTTTTCCACTTATTATATGAACACTTTAAAATTTTTCCAACCGAAATTGCCTGTTAATGTCTTTACTAAATTTTGCTGTAGTATATATTATTGTTTTCATTTCATTTTTCTGATCTAGAATAGAGCTTTATGTCATCTATATAAATTAAATGATTTATAAAAGTTTCACTATTATTCTGTTTTAAACGATATCCAGCCTTGTGATTACGCAGCATTTGCGATTAGCAATTGCAGGATGTCCGTATGATGCCGCACCCAGCGTCAGCTCCAGGTGCGCCCCGGCGATCGCCCCCGAGCAACGGCCCTATACGTTTACTCTTTAATCTCGTCTCCATTTTGAATGGGTTTGCCAGAGCCATGTGAGCCGTGCCAGTAGTGCTGTTGCTATCACGTGTCCGCCCCCTGCGTAAATCTGATGGTGGATTCGGGCGTATTGTTGGGCTTATGGGGGACTTATTATCATTATTATTAACATTCACCACAATATAATATAATAGAGTTTTGTTTATTTGGTTTACATGGATAAGTAGGTATAAAAAGCTGTTTATAAAAATGAAGTATCATGCATTAGGAATTCACAGATGGCACCTATACGAAAAAATGTCCTCTCTCAATTCGGCCTGACCGCTCGTACATACACACTCACATTACTGCAATTAGCCAGCCGACTTTACGCCATACGACGTCATCAAATTAACGTCTCTTTTGTCACGTAAACCAATTAATATTGAGACATCATTGCGTAGTCAAATCAGCCATTGATTGTTTCTTTATTAGAAAATACGTAATGTTTAATTACTAAAATGTTTTATTCACTCACACATACACCCCCGTAATATTAGTACGTCAATAGTTTATTAACGAGATGCAATATTGTGTAATACCTACTTATCAGATATACAATACCGGTGTTAATTTACAGCGATCATGATTTTACAAAATATAACTCACGTAATTTACGTACAAATTAGAATGATTTCTGTATAAATATATATTTATATAATGATAAAAAGAATTAAATTCCGATTAAGCAGGCAGATAAATAAATTATCAATGTCAATAAAAAAACAGGCCAAACAAATTTTTGCGACTAACTTGTAAAGATTACGCAAGAGATGGTCGGCCAGAAACTGAACGTGTTTTTACAAGTTTAATCACAAACTAGTTTACAAATCACTTGTCTTACTAAAAGTGTAAATTAAAATGCACTTTTTATTACAAAGATGAAACTAGTACTGTTTCTCTGCGAACAGACGGTTAAAAATTACCGGATATATCAATAAATCTTATCGGTAATTTGATTAGCAACCGGACAGAGCCTCATCGCACGACATCGACGTAACAGAGGACTGATTAGTCACATTCCCAGACGTAACCAGTTCACACATAGCTTCACGCTTGTAAAGCCTATAGCGATTGACAGAGATATTTCACAAAGAAGTTTGCTTGTAAAGTACTTGAAGCGTATCAAGAAGGTTCTATTACTACTCTACAACATCGCGGAGCGTTCAACTGTCCTGCGTACGTCTCTTAGTTCAAAGTATTATAAGAAGCCGGCCTAATAAATCTCACGTTATATATTATGTTATTGTAATAAATATCTTAACAAATAATAAAAATGACAATAATTAAAAATAAGGTATATAATACCTAAGTTACAAACACGTTTTTTAAGCTTGTTGTTTTTACTTTATAGTAAAAATGGTAATGAATACAGTCTCAAAACTTTGGCTGATTATAATGTCAATTTAAAAGTAAATAAAAAGTTATCAAAAACGGCCAAGTGTGAGACGGTATCGTATCGTTGTGTAGTGTCTACGATGACTCAGGTTCGGACTCGTCCTCTTTTTACTTATACTTAGGCAGCAAATGAGCTAACATTCCGCCTGATATTAACGTCTAAGCTAATCCAGTTATTAAAAATACGAAAATATTAAAAAGCTAACTTACTAGCTGACCCGCGTAACTTCGTCTGCTTCATATAAAATAAGAGAATTTACCCCGTTTTTGCAACATTTTTCATTTATGATGTGGTCCTATTGGTCGTGGCGTGATATTATATACAGGGCGTCCGGTAATTCATGGATAACCTGGAAATGTCTAATAGTGGAACTGATGGCCGTTCAGAAAAAAGTAAAAAATATCTGTCCTAACTACTACCTGAGATATGTGTTCATTGAAATTAAACTACTATATACGGATTTTATCGCGTTGTTTATTTATCACTGTATTACAAAATTTTGAAAATATTACACCATTACTACTATTGATTTTATTTTACTAATTTATAAGCTAATAAAATTATTTAAACTATTAAATCTATTTAGACTATTTGAAGTACTGGATCCCAAGCTGGTGGTAGTCAAACCCAAGAAGAAACAAACCACAGCTAGACTTCATGATACTTTGAGCTCATTCTGCGTAAATAGAAACACCCATGATTAAATTATGTTCGGGTACTTTGAAATAACTACACTGGAACATTGAGACAACTACCATCTTAGTCTCCCCGAGACCATGGCTGCTGAAAAGCAACCGAAACGTCGGGGAGTGTAAACCAAAAATAAATAGATTTAATAGTTTAAATAATTTTATTAGCTTATAAATTAGTAAAATAAAATCAATAGTAGTACCTAGTAGTGTAATATTTTAAAAATTTTGTAATACTGTGATAAATAAGCAACGCGATAAAATCCGTATATAGTAGTTTAATTTCAATGAATAACATTCGCGTATACAGAAGACAATATTATGAGATATGTGTTTTTTTTTAGTTACCATGTATAACTTTCTTGTATACTACGACCATAAATGAATGAAAACCATCGGTTTTTTGTTGCGTTATTATTAAACACTAATTATGCTAATAGATAGACAGTCAAAAGTATGCTATGCTTATATAGCTTGCACTTTTTAATATATGTTTTTTTTTCTGAACGGCTTTCAGTTCTACTATAAGACATTTCAAGGTTATCCTTTAATTACCGGACATCCTGTATATAAGCCTATAGCATTCCTCGATAAATAGGCTATCTAACACTAAAATAATTTTCTAATCGAACCAGTAGTTCGTAAGATTAGCGCGTTCAACCAAACAAACAAATAAACAAACTCTTTTTTTGCATAACAAATTCAACTTTATAATATTAGTATAAATTCTATGGGCGCTTGCAACACTAGAGCATTTGCACACTATCCACACTTACTAAACGAAGGTAGAAAAGCCATCACACTGCCTGCTTAACCTATCAATCATCAGAATACCAGACATAATTGAAAACCTATTGTGTCTGAAGCAGCGATAGCTCAGTGGGGAGACCAACAGACTGCAATGCAGAGGGTCACGGGTTCGAACCCACGCCGCGCACCTCTGACTTTCGTAAGTTATATGACTTTTCGAAATTATGTGCGTATTGATTGACAATTATCGTCTGCTCCGTGCCGCGGAAAGCACTTTAAGCCGTCGTCGGCTGCGATCTTCTTCAGGTTAGTGGTAATTCTTTTACTAAGTATCATTTAACAAGAGTCAACCGTCGTGTTTCAGGCATTTCATACAGAAAATTTAAAAAAAAATGAAAATCACAGTCACAACTTGTCAGCTCTATTTTAGTCCTACTAATCACCACGGAATCTGTTACCACCTTTTTAATTCTTCACAGCAAGTTTGTACTATTGAAAATTCCGTGTCAAAAATAAAATAGCACTTTGACCGACCCGCGAATTAATCCTAGGACCTCACGGTCGCCAATTTCGCATGCTTACGCCACTCAGCATCAACCGGCAATATTATGATTGTTAAATGGATACAATTTGTCAATCAGGCAATCAAAACGATTGGAATAGATGTTCATGGCTAATAATACATTGAACTGGTTGACACGCAAGTTTTACGTATGACGTACAAAAAGAAGTATAATAAGGTCATGATTATACATAGCTTAAAACGTAATACATACAGTTTTCTTCACGAGAACCTTATCTAGTAAATTTTATCCGCTGCTACGCTCGCGCATATATAGGTTAGATCAGTAATTCCCAAAGTGCGTCCAGGTGCGAGTCCACGGGAGACTCGACGGGGTCTACGTTTGCGTGACAAAAAATGGGGGTTCACAATTCGTAAGCGGGGATCCATGAACGAAAATTTAAAAAAGATGATTATTTTTGCCTGTAGAGATATGATCTATTTTTTTTAATTTTAGTCAAAGTATATGGTAGATATGTAGCTGCAGGGGGTCCACTGGAACCAGCTAAATTTTGAAAGTGGTCTATGAGAAAAAGTCTGGATTAGATTAATAACAGTATTTTTTCTGGATGAAAGGTACCCTACGTAGGGAACCCTATGTCTTTACATAGTTTACCTTACATCCAGAATCTTACTACTAATGTCACTAATCTTTCAATTTCATTTTATAAAATTAGGCAGGATTACGTCGATTTTGGGTATTTGGGGGCCAGACACAATACTTGTCCATTGTGTCTAGGTACAGTTACCTAGTTGTGTCCGAGCGACAGCAGTCAGACACAATAGGTTTTTTAGTGTCTGGCATTCCAACAACTAACAGGTACGCGTTAATTTTTATTTTTTTGATAAGATAAAGACATTTCATTGTAATTATAGGTAAGTTTTTAGGCTAAGTACTAACTTATCTGGCCTCATATATGGCGTGATTATATCAATATACGAATAAGTCCTCATTACACGAAATAACAATTAACATACGATAGCAATAGCCTAACCACCACCTCAGTGCTCTGCAAGGTGTTCGAGCGGATTATTAACACCCAAATTGTCCGCTACCTGGAGGATCACTCGTTGATCAATGATCGCCAATACGGATTTCGGGCTAAACGATCAACGGGTGATCTTCTAGCGTTCGTCACGCACCTCTGGGGTGAGGCTATGGACAAGCACGGCGAGTCTTTGGCTGTCAGCCTAGACATAGCCAAAGCTTTCGATAGAGTCTGGCACCGGTCTCTTCTTTCCAAGCTTCCGGCCTATGGCTTGCCCCCTCAACTGTGCACCTGGATTGCAAATTTCCTGCAGAAGCGTCGTATTCGGGTCCTTTGCGACGGTCGCGCTTCCAAATTTATGCAGGTCAATGCAGGAGTGCCTCAGGGCTCCGTCTTATCCCCTACGCTCTTTCTTCTGCATATCAATGATATGTTGAATCTCGGCAACATACATTGTTATGCGGACGACAGTACCGTGCATGGGCGATATCTCGGACGTCCTGGAGCTAAACAGGCTAAGGTTGTGGGGAAAAGGCAAGATCTTGTCGTTGAACTTGACCAGACCTTGAACCGCATCTCTGAATGGGGTGCCAAGAACTTGGTCCAGTTCAACGCCAAGAAGACCCAGGCATGCGCGTTCTCAACAAAAAAGTCTCCGTTCCTTCCCCTCCCTTCTCTGAAGAACACTCCACTGGTGATACGTGACAGCCTCTCCATCTTAGGTATGGATCTTTGCCGCTCCCTTAATCCCAAAACCTACATCGAGAGCGTCATTAGGCAAGCTTCGCGAAAACTCGGATTTCTGAACAGGGTGAGGCGGTTCTTCGCACCTGGGCAGCTGTGCCTATTGTATAAGGCACAAGTGCGCCCTTGCGTGGAGTACTGTTCTCATCTTTGGGATGGCTCCGCGCAGTACTTGCTAGACGCTCTTGACAGGTTACAGCGGCGGGCTGTCCGTATCATCGGAGATCCAGAGGTCACGAGTTCACTGGAACCTCTGCAACTCCGTAGGGATATTGCCTCTTTGGCATGTTTCTATAGAATATACCACGGGGAGTGCTCTGAAGAGTTATTCCACCTTATCCCGCCCTCCCCTTTCCTATCCAGAACAACGCGTGCTGGGCTCAGATGCCATCCTTACACGGTGGAGTCGACTAGAGTGCGTACCAATAAGTTTGGGTCCTCATACCTCTGCCGAACGATCAAGGCATGGAATTCTCTGCCAAGGCACGTGTTTCCTTCTTCCTTCAATCCTGGGTCCTTTAAGCGGGGCGTGAAAAAGCACCTTCTCAGGCCGTCAAAGTAGAGACCTCAACATCGCCTCGGCTGCTATGAGGACGATGTGGAGGCCACTGCTCTTAGACCACACGACTGCTTACCATCAGGCGGAGTGTGGTCATTTTGACGAGCAAAATAAAAAAAAAAAAAAAAAAAAAAAAAAATGGGAAATCGTTAGACTGCCACGCAGAGGTCTCGAGTTCGATCCCAAGGCGCGCATCTCTGACTTTTCGAAGTTATGTGCGTATTAAATAGTTAATTATCGCTTGCTTTAACGGTGAAGGAAAACATCGTAAGGAAACCTGCATGTCTAAGAGTTTTCAATAATGTTCTCAAACATATGTGAAGTCTGCCAACCCGCACTGGGCCAGCATGGTGGACTATGGCCTAACCCTTCTCTCACTGAGAAGGGCCCCGTGCTCAGCAGTGGGACAGTTTAATACAGGGCTGATATTATATGATAATATATTATTATATATAATCATTTCATATTTGATATACGAATACATATATGTAAAGATTTATTTCTTTATACCTTCGAAGGGATAAGCAGAGGTGTAATTACTTTGCATTAAGGCCCTCATACTGAACAGTTCTATTGCCGTATACGAAGCACATTATCAGATTCTGTAGTTTTACTTAGAATCCCCTGAAAAATAATACCCAGTTTTCAAATCCGGTCTTGCAAAACTACAAGCAAAGCCTTATACCTCAAGTCCATAAACCACCTAGGCTCCAGTTCAATACAATACATTTTAAGTAGATGTGAAGTTTGCAGTAAGTTGACCGATGATAAACTGCTATCAAAACGTTGTAGATTCGATTTCTCTTCATTGTTTTTTGACATGGATCCTAAGCATGGTTCAGGTGTTTTATTCAGTGGAATAAATAGCAACTCCTATTATTTTAAAAAGGCAACGAGAAAACTTTGTTGATAGTAAAGATTTTTGACAATAATTTCGTTTGATTTATATAAATATTTTTTTAGTATTGTTTATACATACATAAAAAGACTCACGCTTGTTCCTTGTAAGGGCAACCAGATATTATGGATTGTCATTAGCTACGATCTTGGCATAAACCTTTCTTCATTCATCCTTATTCATAAAAAAATTAGTTTTATAAAAATGTTTATCATAAATGGTTCTTGTATATATATATACTTATATACATTGAACGAAAAACACAACGAATAAAACTTTCCCAAAAGAAAAAAAATTATTAAACGTTATATTTTTTATGCATAGGGCAGGACCTACTGTGTACATGCATAATGTTTTTATCGTCAGGATATGCGCTAAAAACAAACAGATTAAAATGCAGACCTATTAAATTTAATTTATCATAAATAGTATTGAAAATTATTTTAATCCTAGATAACGAAAATACATACGTATTATTTCTCAAATATGTGACCTAAATTAATAATCTTTTAACAATTAAGATAAAAAACTTACCTTAAAAATTTCCGTAAATTCAAAACAAGAATCTCAACCGAATATCTATGATCGATTTAAAGACACCACTATAATATATAATACCAGCACTAAATATTGCACAAAAAATATAACTTTTCAAAATAGAACACTTCGCGATTCGCGCGTTTATTTGACAGATGTCAGGGCACAAGCACGCGTGTGTCCACCTCGGAGGATACAATCGTACTGAGGTGCCATAGATAAATATGTACATAATGTTATAGATACACAACATGTTACTGATTAAAAGTTCAGTATTCGCTATCGAATTGAATGATAGCTAATAGAATCTTATTGGCATTAAACTGAGACCTGTCGGAACGCTTTAGTATATGTTTAGACTGAAATAGAAACGTAACAATATATTTACATCGAATGCCGCACCGCTTGTATTTAATTTAATGAAATATTAAAATAAAATCGTATATTTTGGATTCTAAAAACTGGCAAGTATACCTACAGCAATATAAAATTTAAAATATGGATTAGAAAATTAAACTATAATAAAAAACGTATTACATATAATATATTATTTCGGCTGCATGTTCTAAACTATTAGGCAGGGTACCCAAATTAAATTAAATGTGCGTTCGCCGTTCAGTGATGCAGCTGCCATTGTCTCAAGTACTACAGGTTCAATCCCTATACGAGACAAACAATTTTGTGATTCATTGGGCTGGCTTATACCGGATGGCGTAGTGTTTTAAGTGGTACTCTCGGTGCCAAAACGCCGTGTTCAACGTGTTGTGGGACAAAAATTTATACGGTCTGGCTGTTCTTTGGGCCTTTGTTGGAACGTTAGTAAAATCCCAACGGTATAGGATTTATAAGAAGTGCCACAGCTGAAATACTAAAAAAAAAAAAAAACGTGTGTATGCTTTCTATGTCTTGTGTTCTGAAGTTTTTGACAAGAGTGTCTTGCCGCGGTAAGACAATCCTAAGCACTTAGTTGAACAAGAGTCTGGAATTACGTGAAGGGAAAACTTTGTACCCTATTCAGAGCATATTGTATGATTTCGCATAAAATGAAGAATAAGTGCACAAAACCACTGGGTGGCCACTAGTACCAGTTATTTGTAACGTTAATTGCTAGTAATCCTTAAAAAACAATAGAACGCAGACGTGGGGGGTCCATATCGTTGTATGAAATGTATGGTTTTCACGACACATAACGAATAAATGAATTTAATAACGCAACATTAACTTACTATACTACTAAATATGCCAAATTACTGGTGTAAGTACTAACAACCTACCGCCTCTGCCGCCCCCACTACGCTTCGCCAGCTATATATAAAAACACTAAAATAAAATATTCTTGATTTAATCATTATAATACCAGCCCTGTTTATAAACTATCCTACTGCTGGATGGGCCTCTCCTAAATGTAAGAAGGGTTAGGCTATAGTACACCACGCTGGCTCAGAGCGGGTTGGCAAACTTCACACTGTCATCTTCGAGAACATTACGTAGAACTCTTAGACATGCAGGTTTCCTCACGATATTTTCCTTTACCGATAAGCGAGCGACAATAAACTATTTAATACTAGATTTTGCCTACGGCTTCGCTCACGTAACTATAGATTTGACAACGTGTAAGCGAAATTTCATGATGATCGTTTAAGTAGTTAAAGTGTGAAAACGTAACAAACGAACTCACATTCGCATTAATAATATTAGTTAGGATTATACTTTGATTTTTACAGAACCACCTAGAATGTTTTATATTAGCAGGTGCTTAAATTTTAATAAAGTCTAGAAATAATGAATATTATCGAGTTTTACATTTTTTATTAACACGATTTACTACAAAAAACACTGTTAAAATTTAAATGTCACTTTGTTAAATGTAGGATGTTTATAGTTCAATATGTCTAGTATAAGCATAAGTTGTATATTTGGTATTTTGCTTTTTCATTTTGTTAGAAGGTCAACTGCCACACTAGGAAGAATTCTTGTCTCGTGGATTTTACAAAGATAAAGATAAAGATCAGTTTATTGCATAACTGTGTACAGTACATAGGTCTTAATTATAAAGATTTTGGACACAACAGTTTATCCATATCGGACATGCAACATAAATAAGAAAATAAATTAAATCACAAAAACAAATTAAACATTTTAAAAGATTAATTGCATGCATTTTTATTATTTACCAAAATATTCATTTAAATTGTAAAAAGTATGCTCAATTAACCACTTTTTTAAATAGTATATATATACTATTTAAAAAAGTATATATAGTAAGTAAATATAGTAGAATAGGAATCGAACCGACAACACAAGGCGATCATATTTTATAAGGCATTAGGAATAATTCCTGTATTGTGGGGGACTTTACAAACTTTAAAACAACGCTCACAAAGAACATCCAGACTCGGAACAGCTATTTCTGAATCACACAAACTTTTGTCCCGTTTGGGATTCGAACCCATAACACTCGGTGCAGTGGCAGTGACGAGGCGACCACTGAAGACTGCGCCGAGCGTAAGACGCGGTTGGACTGAATGACAGAGCTCGATACACAAATCGGCGCGCGGCCGCCATAGTAAAATTGTATGGCAAATTTGAAGTGCTTTTTTGATAAATATGTATCTTTATTGTCAACCAATAACTTAAATATTTGGGACGGACAAATTGTAATATAGCTATTTATGTTTCGTTTAAGTTGTAAAATAGAATAGATTTCGACTTATGTAACAAAAAGTGTTGATTTTATCAACTTAACTGTGATCGCCTGTTTTGCATTACGCCATGCGTGCATTCAATTCACTTCAAACTCTACTCCGTCCTGCAGTACAGCATCTACTGTTTAAACAATGATATCGTTTACATATATAGACTTTCATCTGAATATCACCTTTGAATGTTTAAAGGAATAGGCAGAGGTGTAGCAATTTAAGAAAAGAAATAGAAATATTCATTTAATTTACAAAGTAACAGTTATGAACGTCAAAGTATAATGCTAAGTTAGTTTTCATACAAACGATCAAACAATCAATTTAAGAGCCTTGCTCTTGTCGGTGGAGCCTCTTTCATGTCTCTATATACTCTGCCATTTCTTTAATCTTTTGATAGGACATACTTACTTGAGTAAAATTTAGCTTAGTTACTAGGTTCTGGTAAAGAGTTAAGCCTGTGAAAGGATAGGTACTTGCACATCACGGTCAATGCTAAATCACCATTAAATTTTAGTTTTTACAATTGACATCTGCAAGGTGTTGCAGCCAAGTGGTTAACACAGCCTATGGACGATGGCGACATTAGAGGTAGCTATCGTTCGCGTGTTACCAGCCTTTAAACCTTATTTACTGTAGGAACAAAACAAAAGTTTCTATGGCTGCTGTATTGTGTAGGGTGGACGTACCTATTTAAAATTGACTTTCCTTTAAATTATTTACTAGTGATGACCTACGATTAAATTTTTATCCTATGCAAGCTATGTTTGACAGTACTGATAGCCTAGTGGTAGACCGTTGGACTGCCACTTCGAGCTCTCGAATTCGATCCCAAGCGCGCATCTCTGACTTTTCGAAGTTATGTGCATATTAAATAGTTAATTATCGCCCGCTTTAACGGTGGAGGAAATCATCGTGAGGAAACCTGCTTGTCAAAGAGTTGTTCGTAATGTTCTCGTAGATATGTTAAGTTTACCAACCCGCGCTGGGCCAGCGTGGTAGACTATGGCCTAACTCTTCTCACACTGACAAGAGATCCGTGCACAGCAGTGGATCAGATTAATACAGGTCTGATGTTATTATTATAAAGCTAAATTTATATACAGTTTCATAGTAACCGTTTCAGTGGGTTAGGCGCAAAACTTAACAGAAAGACTATGTTACCTTGACTTTAAAGTAGATATTAGTTTGGATGTAAACGAGTATGACCGGTCACCGCAGGTTGCTCTCGTTCACAAGTATGACGCATCAGCCAGTCACTGTAACCATACAGCTGTATATAAGACTTTTCTATCTCCATCCTCTGTTTTATGTATGACTCAGATCTGATGGAGCGCCTTAGAACGGCATTAACCGCGATGAAATAGATACGCGTGTATGCTATATCTTTTTTTATTTAAGATTATATTATTATAAGTACAGCAGTATTATAAATATTTACACACTTGAAAC
The DNA here is from genome assembly GCA_963675205.1 of Catocala nupta. Lineage (NCBI taxonomy): Eukaryota > Metazoa > Arthropoda > Insecta > Lepidoptera > Erebidae > Catocala > Catocala nupta. The sequence continues at coordinate 7,551,382 of OY776086.1, forward strand.
ATTATACAGTAGAAGACATTTGAAGTTTCAGTAACTTAAATTTGCCTACATATTTCTTAATTTCGTCTTTAGGATATGGCTTAATTGCTAAACAAGTGGGTATATTTTCTAGCTGTTTAATCCATAACTTATGCGTTACTGACTTTTCTTTTATTTTTCTTTACTTTGTTCAATGAGGCTTCATTAGGTACCTCTAATACCACTTTGTGCATATTATCCATGTCATCCAAGTACTGTATTGTGTGTTCATCATCTTTGTACAAGTGTAGAACAGCTGTAGACGCATGACAAGCCTGAGCCACAACTGACCCTATTGACCATCCTAATTCCTTCAATAAATCAGTCCGTAACAGAATATATTGATGATTACAAAAAATGCGCGACCTTTAAAATAAGATAAGATAAAACTTTATTCGTAGATAAATTTAGCCTAGGTTTACAATGATGTTCTGTTTTAATATATGTTCTAAATATGTGTACACAGCATGTTTAAAACAGATATAATATAGTACAGTTAAACATATTTAAACTATTAAACATATTTGACTATATTAACTTAGAACATTAGCAAATTAATGTATAAATAAGAAGAAATATTCTGTTTAACTTCAACATAAAATTGGCGGTAAACCGATAAAAATTCTTTACCTTTCGTGCTAGTCAAATGACTGTGTTACGGCAAGGTAAGGATTCTCACTCTAGAAATACCAACTGTAAGTAAATTGAATAAGAACAGTTTTGTAATAATGATTGTAATATTTAAGCGAACAAAACATGCACGATATCTACTAATGAGATTGCTGTAAACAAGTAGTATATCTACAAATAACAGTGGGTTTGCGGGTTCATTAATAAAATGACAACGTAATGTATGTTTAACATATTCGCCTTCACCACACTTAATCATATAATTCATAAGTTATGTGAAACAAAGGTGAATGTGTTAAACTAAAACTCCAATTATGCATTTTGCTTTGTCATATTATATAAGCTCCGCTGCTCGCCGACACGCTCTATCAGGTCTGAATCGTACGTAGGTACGTTATTAGTAAACATGTCAGACACATTGTAACATTTATAATATTATCATAACCTTGTTACACGTATTTTTATTAAAAGAAAAACAGTAACTGCTTATCGTATGTATAAGTCACAGGTCAGGCCATCACAAGAAATTGGATTAATTAATAATTTATCGATTATAATAATAATAAATAATATCAGCCCTGTATATAAACTGTCCTGCTGCTGAGCATGGACCTCTTCTCAGTGAGAGAAGGTTTAGGCCATAGTCCACTACGCTGGCCCACTACAAATTGTCAAACTTCATATATCCTTGAGAACATTTTGGATAACTTTCAGACATGCAGGTTTCCTCACGATGTTTTTTTCGTCGCTAAAGCAAGCTATAATTGACAGTTATTTTGCATATTATTTAACAGTTAAATTTTTACCCAGTCTGCGCTATGCTAGACTTAAGTGCTTTGAGATAAGGTTATATGATTACACACGAGTGCACATGCACTCAGGGTATATGCTAAATGGATGTCAGCTTTAATTTTAAGTGCGTTGGGGTCAATATGCAATCTAGACTGATGATTTCTGATAGCGTATTTACACATTCACGTTAATAGTACTTTTACTTCATCAAGCTAAACTATCGCTGTCTAAAATATGGTTTTAATTAGTGGCGGTACTTTTGTATAAGCTTAAAAGTCCAGCTCCTCTGAATAAAATGCTTGATCCAGGATATCTGAAATTTTATGTACATACATACATGGGCAGTTGGTATAGATATATTATACCCACATTTCGCCAGTTATGATTTCAGGACCTACATAAAAGGGGAAAGCATATTGCCATCTATCCCGCATATTCCAGTGCTACTACGTAGAATGCCTTGAAACAGGAACATTCCTGAAGCGCCACGATAGTGGATGCATGCATGCTTTGCATGATGCCCAGCAGCTGCATTTACTAACACTAATAATACAGTCTAATGTACAGTCGGCCAAAATGTGGTCTACCACCACACGGTTCATGTTCATTTGACCATCATGAAACAAAAGGGTCGACTTCCCCTTGCAATAATATTATGACAATGACCATTGCTCTCTTCACCATGTATTACATTTACGTCATGCCATATGTCAAGTTAGAAAATTCAAGTAAATAGGTCTCACAGAAACCTTTGTCAAAACGGTAGACCACTACATACTGTTTTAAAATAACTGACTCTTTTAAAATATTAATATACAGTATACGTACCGTAAAATTTCAAAAAATTAGATTATTTAACATTTTACTAGCTTGTACTGGACGTGATCAAAAGCCGGGTTATGCAAAAACTGTAGAAACTGTACAGTCGTTTGTAACATTATCATGATGAAATAGCTAGACTCAAATATCCGTGTAAAGGCTTTAGGCCTTACTCAAAACATATTAATATGATATATGCTCAACAGGCAATTGTGGCTCATACGTCATCAGCTGTATTTTAGATCCCATACAGTACTAAGCGACTGCATGCTCCAGAGAATTTCTTGACAGTATTACCCAATAATGCTTTAGCCTTTTTTTACAATCTTACGTATTGTTACGGCTAGTGCCATCTGACGGCACTGTAGGGAAGACTCGACAGTCCCTTTTAATAATTAATTACAGCGCCATCTATTGGCATCTTGCGGAACTACGTAGTTGTGGGTGCACAGTAGAGAGCGCTGGCACATTCTCGAATCATCGTGCTGTTGTGTGCCGCGTATGGCTTTTCTGGAGGACTCCAGAAGCGCTTTACCCGCGTATAAATAGAGCGCACGCGCATCGCCGAGTTAGTTTACAATCGTAAGCGGTCAAGTGTTAATCGAAGCGAACGGAAGCGAAAATACTACGGAGTTTGAAGCAGTTACAGTGGAAAAGTGTAGTATAGTGTTTGTTGTGTATTAAATTTAATTGTGTGCTATAATAAAACGTGTTTTAGTCGGTAATATTGTTTTATATTCTTATCCGTCGAACCCAGCACGTAACAGTATCTATACAAGGTTGATTAAACAGTGAGGCTTTATTTCTATCTACATATAGTATGTAATACATACAAGCTCTACACCAAATTTCAGTTCAATAGGAGCAGTAGTTTATAATAATAATAATAATAATTTTTATTTTCAGAATAGCATTCCATAGTAGGTTAGTAACAGTTGAACTTACATCTAGTGTTAGTAGTACCTACATCTAATACCCGACCGGTTCGGACTGTCCGACCCAAAGAAGCCATCTACTTGACTGCATGCAGTCGTATCCAGCGTTCCAGGATCGGAGAGTCCCACCAGTCAGTCAGCGTTTTCAGGATGATGTTGCGGCTGGCGCGTACCCGACGCAGTAAAGAGGTACACTTGCGCATGATGGCAGAAAAACTATCGATGTTTGCATCCGCAAACATTCAAGACGCGCTGCAAAAATTATTTTAATATATATATATATAAGATTTTTTAGTTTTTACTAAATTGTAACGGGTTGTATCTGCCCTAACAGCTGACCGAGAGACTAAGCATAGGTATCTAAGGTCATGCACCTTAAAGCGACAAAAATGTAGGAGACGTTGCCCCTCTGATACTTAGTATACATTATTACAGTAGCCAACAATCACGCCAAAGTGAGTTTTAATTTTGGCGCAATAAGAACGAAATCACAAGAATAACATTAATTTGTAACACAAATAAGGAAGCAATAAAAAAAACCGTGACAACAATGAAACAATGAAACACAACAGATCTTTATTAAACATGGTGTTTACGTATTAAATTGATTTAATTTATTTTAAAAGTGATTTTCTAATTTTATCTGAATTGAGTTTTCACCGTTTCGAATTAACACTGAGTCCATATGGAATACTCTGTCCTTTTTAATGTCCATGGATCATAGCAATCTTGTATACAAATAAAAGAGTAAGCTAGTATGCTATTCCTGAAGTGTACATTACGAATGACCCACCAAATTTCCAGACTATTTCTACAAAGTGACGTAGCAAACTGAGACGGGCAGGCGGTCAAATTAAGGGACGATTATAGATTTAACCTATAGATACTTCAGACGTATGAAAATTAGGACACGTCGTTAAAAAAAATATATGCATTTTTTTACCCACTTAGAAGTCAGAACCGAGACATAAGCGTAAAGCTACGGTCTCCTGGAATAGCAATGCCGTCACATAATAAATATATAATATTAAACCATACTCTCTAGAAGTCTGTGCTGGCGTACCTATAGCAAGGTATCATCGTTGTCTTTGAACATTATGTGACAGCAACAGTATTCTTACGACAATATAGCTTTAGCCCAAGTTACGTTGTTGAAGAATGATCTTTAGAAAACCAGGCCGCCTTTTTTGTACAGTCAATATTTCCATGCCTTCATTGGACATCATATTCAGGCTCCTACGTGCCAGCGCCATTAGGCTTGCCTAATTAGTAGTTGTTGCTTTAGATATTAGTAACACTGTGGTTAGACAGCGTCTGTTAACACTGCGAAACAAGGTTTTAAGAAACCATGTTTGTTTTATCTTATCTTTTATATCATAGCTACTTTAACACTACTTATTGACAGCACCATTATCCACTACAAACCGTAGTGGATAATGGTGTCTAGATTGCAAGAACAACGGTCCTAAATTAGTGTCTAGGACCGTTGTAAATGCAAATGCAATCTTACTTATTGAGATAATGTTTCAGTGCCGTCATTCAACACGATATTTTACCCACCATGTGACGGCTCCGTTATTTTTAGATGAAATACCCTTAACACAAACTGATGCCAAGGTAAAACGTTTTTCCTTATTTCTAAACCCTACAATATTTATAAAAATACAACGCGATGTCATGTTGAGGCCGCCATTGCAACGTGACTATCCCTCCTTCCTCCGCCTTCACTCTTTCAGTTGCGTCTGTTTATTAGTGACGATAACGATAATATCAATGATATTACATCACTGATAGCTATTTGTATGATATTTCGTCTAGAGAGTTCTAGAAGTTTATAGTTTCATATACAGGGTGATTTTGAAATCGTGTAATTCCTTTTAACCACGCATTCTACTGGTGATATAGAATAACCCTGACCATATTTTTATTAAATTAGAATTATTTTTTTTGAAAAATTATTGTTCCATTTTTTTCGTGAAATGGTGTCAGATAGTCGTATGTTAACCAAACGAGGCAATTTTATTTTTTTCTAATTAAAATAAAAAAACATTTTAATAATCAATGTCGTAAATAATAACGGGCGGTCCTTTTTATCGCCCCTTATTATTTACGACATCAGTTATTGTTATGTTATTATTTTTAAATTAGTAAAATATTAAGATTGTGTCAGGTGGTTAAAATATGACTATTTGAAATCATTTCATGAAAAAAATCTGTACTCTAATTTTGCCGTAACCATTATTCTAATTAAGAAAAAATATTGTCAGGGTTATTCTATATCACCAGTAGAATGCGTGGTTAAAAGGAATTACACGATTTCAAAATCACCCTGTATACATAGCTTTACGTAGGTAAGTCATATAAAAATTCTACAATTATTGTATGCCTGAAGATATTTAATGATTGTTATTAAATCACGTGTAATCTGTAGAACGGATTTGAATAAAGTATATAGTAGTAGATACATATAAACAATGCCCTGGATTAACACGTGAGATTTTATTATGTATTGACACGGCTGTAAATTTATCATTTCATAATTATTATGAAGGATATTGACTCACGCCCGTCACGCCAGATAGGCTTAATATTATACCCAAGTCTAGAGCGCAAAACACAATTGTCTAGTGCCCTATGTACTCACTACAGCAATCCATACCGAGCACATAACCAATCTCTGTACTGCTATTACTTTTTTACCGAAATAGCATATTGCACTCAAACATAAAACACAATAATCTCAGCTATATAATAATGGGATGGGTAAAAGTGTTTTCGTTTTTTGTATAAATAAAGTTGTAATCGAATCTCTTTGATTATGCTATTTGGTAGATACTAAACAGTACAATCAGTATATAGTGTCTTATCTATGAGTACAATCAAAATATTGTAACTAGCTAGATGGCTGGTGACTAAAATAATATTTTTTTTTAAAGAAGCAACTTACACATGTGATACTCATTATTTTTCAATTGCTTTTCTGTCTACGGAAATGTGTGCTTCTGACGAAGAAATTCGAAACGTTTCATTGAGTTCTACGTTGGAAACAGAGGTGACATCTCAAATGATTTGCCACTTCTAACATAGTAGATTTAAATTGTTGAACTAAAGATGATAGAAATGTTAGTTCTACTATAACTTCATGCATAGAAGGATATGTTTTATTGCCACCTCTAACACAGCCCATATATGGCTGTAAGCCGATAGCGTCACAAGTTCACACCCCGCATATGGGCTGTCCGCCTAAATGATTTCGAAGGAGTGTATTAAACTGGACTCGGAGGGAATGTCTTATCTTAAACGTGGAATCGGCAAAATAGATCATAAGCTACAAAAAAGTCATGGGACATGCAGAAAGATATTTATTTTTACTTAGAAAAGGGTTTATAACAAAAAAGACAAGTTATTGTAAAATTTGTAAAGAATCATTTTATTTATGAGTTTTCACAAACATTACAGACTTGAGAAATGTTTTCGCAAAATTTGTATCTACTTTCGGCGTATCACCCAGCGTTCGACGTGTTTCGTAGCATCCGCCACAGCGTCGTCTAACCAGTTTACCGTCTTTTTTTCTCGATTTCTTTGAGGAAATGTTTTGTTTGAGATAGACAAGTCTGTGAAAGGGTTGAATGAGATGTGCTGGGAGTAGACTGTGAAGGTCCTTGTGACATAGTCACACGCGATGATTGATGGCCATTGGGCTATTTACCTGAAGCAGTTTCTTCACTATCTCCATCTCTCGTTGCAAAATTGTGCACTTATTACGAGGATTTATTTTATTGTATAGGTATCTTATCTTATCTTGATCCGGGGGCCAGTCATTGTAGACCGGCGACACTTCGACCCAGTGGGATCTTTTGTGTCGGCCCCGAGGTTTATCCCTGAGCTATCTCCCTATGAATGTACTGCATCAGTCGCAGCGTACACTTCAGAGGGAGAAGCCTGAAGTCTTCAAGGTTCGGATATGCCAATCCCATCAGACCCATCCTTAGTCCGGCCAACGCGTCACATTCACACAGTAGGTGTGATATGGACTCGTCCTGTTCACCACAGGCTCTGCAGATCGAATTGTTTGACAATCTCAATCTGCACAGGAAGTCGTTGGTGCCAAAATGACCAGTAAACGCTCCTGTGAGTAGGCGTATTTGGCCCTTGTTGTACCCGCAGAACTTCCGGGTAAAGCCCGTGGCTCTGTTTGCAATGAATTTCTTGGAGTGTTCCAGACCCCTAAGGGCCATCCACTCCAGCCTGTGTTTATCATTGCCATGTGCATTCAAAGCTGCCTTGACAGTACTCTCAGAGAGACCTACGAATGGCTCGGGGCCCACAAATTGTTGCTCCGAGCCCTTTTTCACTAATACATCAGCCTCCTCATTACCCTGCACCCCTGCATGCCCCGGAACCCACAGCAGCCTGACTGTGTTTTTCCTGCCAAGTTTGTTAATGGCTTTAACACAGTTCAGGACCAGTGCTGAGTCCACCCTACAGGAGTTCAGAGCCTTAAGAGCAGCTTGACTGTCACTGAGAATATAAACAATCTTGTCAGTGACATTGTTGTTAATATTCTCCTGCGCATAGGCAATTATAGCATAGGTTATTGTATAGGTAAATGGCATTGATAATAGCCACACCGAAGAGTATATTGACTGCTATCTTCTTGTACCATGTCAAAGATTTCCGAATTGGGGAGTAATAGTCAGCTCGTCAGAGAGATCTATGCTTTTTCCCCATCATTGTAGTCTAAAATCATATTTGGTTTATGACGTGGATTCCTTCCTGCCAACATCGACTGTTCCTCGCCATGGCACGTTGAAATCATAAGCACGTCACGTATGTCCTTCCATTTTAGGACGGTTACGTGATTTCGCTGAGCAGCAATCTGTTCACCTCTCTTGAGTTTCTTATCCTTGACAAACAAGGGTAGATTTTTGCGATTTTTACTCAGCGTGTCAGATAAATCAGTCTTGCGATTGAGCAAGTGTTCCGCTAACGGAATGCTCGTATAGAAATTATCAGCGATAATCATTCTCCCTTCATCGAGAAGTTCTTCGCATAGCTCAACAATGACACTGCCTGGTTTGTCCAAGTAGTCAATTTGAGGGTCCTGTCCAGTGTAAACTTTATAATACCACACGTAGCCATCATCTGTTGTGGCCTTATAAATTTTTATCCCATACTTGTGTGTTTTCTCTGGATTGTACTGTCGAATGAGCAATCGCCCTTGGAATGAAACCATTGATTTATCATCTACAACGTAGACTTTTGATGTAAGGAGTTTCTGCAATTTCTCATTATTATATCTATTATTGGCTTGACCTTCTAAAGACGATTATTTGCATCTCTCTTTGCCAGATTATCTACAAAATGCCAACATCGTAAAATCCCAACAAAATGATTGTACGACATTTGAATCTGATGCATCAGAGGGTGGTAAAAACAATGTATTTCTTCCAATAAGACTAATGTAGGAAATCGGATAATGCCTATCAACAAATAAATGCCAAGGAATTTTTCTATCTCTGTTATATCCACAGGTTTCCAGCGAATCATTTTGCCGTTAGGTTTAGCAGCCTTAGTATGGGTTTTTCTTTTTTTTTTTTTTTTTTTTTATTTTGCTCGTCAAAATGACCACACTCCGCCTGATGGTAAGCAGTCGTGTGGTCTAAGAGCAGTGGCCTCCACATCGTCCTCATAGCAGCCGAGGCGATGTTGAGGTCTCTACTTTGACGGCCTGAGAAGGTGCTTTTTCACGCCCCGCTTAAAGGACCCAGGATTGAAGGAAGAAGGAAACACGTGCCTTGGCAGAGAATTCCATGCCTTGATCGTTCGGCAGAGGTATGAGGACCCAAACTTGTTGGTACGCACTCTAGTCGACTCCACCGTGTAAGGATGGCATCTGAGCCCAGCACGCGTTGTTCTGGATAGGAAAGGGGAGGGCGGGATAAGGTGGAATAACTCTTCAGAGCACTCCCCGTGGTATATTCTGTAGAAACATGCCAAAGAGGCAATATCCCTACGGAGTTGCAGAGGTTCCAGTGAACTCGTGACCTCTGGATCTCCGATGATACGGACAGCCCGCCGCTGTAACCTGTCAAGAGCGTCTAGCAAGTACTGCGCGGAGCCATCCCAAAGATGAGAACAGTACTCCACGCAAGGGCGCACTTGTGCCTTATACAATAGGCACAGCTGCCCAGGCGCGAAGAACCGCCTCACCCTGTTCAGAACTCCGAGTTTTCGCGAAGCTTGCCTAATAACGCTCTCGATGTAGGTTTTGGGATTAAGGGAGCGGCAAAGATCCATACCTAAGATGGAGAGGCTGTCACGTATCACCAGTGGAGTGTTCTTCAGAGAAGGGAGGGATAGGAACGGAGACTTTTTTGTTGAGAACGCGCATGCCTGGGTCTTCTTGGCGTTGAACTGGACCAAGTTCTTGGCACCCCATTCAGAGATGCGGTTCAAGGTCTGGTCAAGTTCAACGACAAGATCCTGCCTTTTCCCCACAACCTCAGCCTGTTTGGCTCCAGGACGTCCGAGATATCGCCCATGCACGGTACTGTCGTCTGCATAACAATGTATGTTGCCGAGATTCAACATATCATTGATATGCAGAAGAAAGAGCGTAGGGGATAAGACGGACCCCTGAGGTACTCCTGCATTGACCTGCATAAATTTGGAAGCGCGACCGTCGCAAAGGACCCGAATACGACGCTTCTGCAGGAAATTTGCAATCCAGGTGCACAGTTGAGGGGGCAAGCCATAGGCCGGAAGCTTGGAAAGAAGAGACCGGTGCCAGACTCTATCGAAAGCTTTGGCTATGTCTAGGCTGACAGCCAAAGACTCGCCGTGCTTGTCCATAGCCTCACCCCAGAGGTGCGTGTCAAACGCTAGAAGATCACCCGTTGATCGTTTAGCCCGAAAGCCGTATTGGCGATCATTGATCAACGAGTGATCCTCCAGGTAGCGGACAATTTGGGTGTTAATAATCCGCTCGAACATTTTGGAGAGCACTGAGGTGATAGCTATGGGTCGATAGTTGCCTGGCTCGGAACGGTCCCCCTTTTTGGGAATCGGTTGAACATTCGCCTCCTTCCAAGCCTCAGGCACAATGCCTGCGGCGTAAGACGTCCGGTATAGGCGCGTAAGTGTGGGAGACAACTCCGCTGCACATTTTTTGAGGACCACAGCTGGGATGCCGTCAGGTCCACTGGCTTTCCGAACATCGAGAGACTGCAGTATCGCTCGAACGTCACGTTGCCTGATACGTATATCAGGCATGGTGTAGCCGCAGTTGGCAATGTTAGGCGGCTGCGAACCGCAGTCATCGATTCGGGAGTTGGCCGCAAAGAGATTTGCAAGCAGATCTGCTTTCTCTTGCGGCCGATGAGCCAGTGATCTATTCGGATATCTCAGAGGGGGCAGCGAGGTCTGGCAGAAGTTGGACTGCACGGCTTTGGCCAGGCGCCAATAGCTACGACTGCCCGTAGGATGGGCCATGAGCTCCTGGCCGAACCGTGCGACGCGCTGGGCATCCGCTCTTAAGTATGCCCTCTTGCAGACCTTTGTGGCTTGGTTGAACGCTGCCTTCAGGTGATCCACGTTAGAGTCGTGGAGAGTGCGAGCCCTGGTCCAAGCGCGGTACGCTGTCTGTTTGCGTTCAACAGCATCAGCGCATTCACGACCGAACCAGGGCCTTTTCCTGCCACCGCTCGTGACATCACTGTATGGAATATAATATTCCATACCCAGGATGATTTCACCAGCGACAGCAGTAGCGCTCTCTAAAGGATCCCTGTTCTCAAAGCAGCGTTGAGCCCAAGGGATGGATGCGAAGTACTCCCGCATTCCATCCCAGTCTGCTGACGAGTAGTGCCACAGTCGTCGTCTTGCCTCCTCGGGTCGTGGGGGCGTAACAACAACAGCTGTGGCACAAACCAGACAGTGGTCTGAGGTGCCCAGAGGAGCACTAATCGACACATTGCACCGGTTCGGGTTACTTGTCAGCAGCAGATCGAGCAGAGAGGGCGCCTGACCTGCAATGTCCGGTATCCGGGTGGGCTGGAGTACCAGTTGAGACAGGTCATGCGTCAGAGCGAACGCATGGGCAATTCGTCCCGCGTGGTCTGTTTTGAGAGAACCCAACCAGGTCTAATGGTGGGCATTGAAATCTCCCAAGAACACCAACTCAGCATTCGGAAATTGCTCCTGCGCGTCGTCTGCCGCCTGACTCAGGTAATCAAAGAGTCAAGTTGTCTCAGCGTCTCCTGAATGGGATCGGTAGAGGCACATGTAGATTTGGCTGAAAGAGCCATGATCTACGTGTACCCAAAGGACAGAGAAGGAAGGGTCCTCTAGGCAGTGAAGACGGCGACAACAAATATCCGCCCTAACAAACAAGCATACCCCGGCTTTCGCGAGGAAACACTCCTCTAGCACGTAGCCGGGATATTGCAGGTAGGTCGTGTCTGCAGGACGGCGTATTTGTGTCTCCGTTAGAAAAAGCATTGCCAGCCGAGCCGTCTCCAGGTGGTGATGGACAGCATTAAGGTTAGCGTGGAGTCCTCTGATGTTAATGAACTCCACGACACCGGAAGAGGAAGCAGCGGTGGGGTTACGGCGATTGGCTGCTGTTAAACGACAATGCTTTGTTCGTACTGCCATAGAGTGAATGGAAGGGAAAGCGTGAAAAAAAAAGAGGCGGCTATTCTCGCAACAAAGTGGGGCAAGGCGCAGAGCAACTTTCGTCATATTACTGTGTGGTATGGCGATAGCCGATCCGACGGACGGAAGGACCCCCGTACCCTCCCGAAAGTGGTCGCCGGGACCCACCCTCCGGTCACCATCCGGCACGACGAGCCACCTCGAGATTATGCGCGGCATGATGAGGCAGCCAACCAAGTTGGTTAGACTCGGTTGGGCCTCTGGACTATACCGCGGGCGGCCAGCAGAGCACCGTTTCTACGGCTCTCCCTGGCCGCGGGTCGACTCGCGCCACCCACACAATGACTCTACGGATACTCTGCAGGTCCCTCGTAAGCTGCGAGAATCGTCACCTCATGCTTAGGCCTCCGGCACTCTCATTCACCGAACGACACACAGCAGTGAGACACTGCTATTTCACGTCGATTTTCTGTGAGAGGGTAGTACTTCCCCGGTCGAGCCGGCCCATTCATGCTGTAACCAGCTTGGCTCTACTACCTTCAAATCCATAAATATTGGTCTGTTCCACCATCAAGTTAATGGCATCATCATCTATCACAAGACGGTATATGGTGTAAATATCTGCGTATTCATGTATATTAAGAGAATGTATCATATTTTTGTTCGTGAAGTCTTGACGGCTAAGTGACTGACATTCATAAGTCCAACCATGAGTTTCATCATAAAATGTCATCTCATCAAGTATGGTGGGTCTAGCAGGTTCGAACCGTCTACTGCGTAAAGGTTGCTCATTATCTTCACTGTCATTTGAATCGCCGTTAGAACGTATACGTCCTGGGGACGATGCTGAGAAAGATGAGGTTCTAGTGATGATGTAGGCAAAACATGTTCATTTTCCGGCATAGCCACATCACTAAGTGATGGCACAGGTGAAATAATTGCTCTCAGACTTACCGCAAAATGTTGTAAATCGTTTGGTACGTAGTTGGGATCCTGTACACTGTTTTCATCATCATCATTGAATACACCGCCGGAATTCAAAAGTATTTCTTCTTTAACATCACTATTTTCCAGCACTTCGCCTTAGACCTCTTGGGCGCCATCATCTGAACTAGATTGTGTTTCTTCTTCAAAATCACTATTTTCTAGCATTTACTGCAGCTCATCAGTTGTATACGGTCGTCTCCTAGACATTTTGGTGCAAAACTATAAAATTATAATCTCACCAGCAAACCGTGATTGCTGATGTGAACTGGGTGCCGAGTGCGAGTTGTTTTGACGTTAACGCGATCGACACGTTTATGACGTTCGGCGCTCCGATTGGCCCGCTCCAAAGACTAAACCAATCAGAGAGCCAAACACGGTAAACGTTTCGATCGCGTTAACGTAAAAACAATTCGCACTCGGCACCCAGATCATAGAACACTATACAAACGAAACAATAAATAATAGATATAAAATATACTTAGGATCGATAATTAGAAATATTGACATTTTAAAAATACAATTGCAACTGTCATTGTCAACCAAAACTCAAATAAAAAGCCATAAAGTTTACAGCCCATATATGGGCTGTGAACCCTTAGAGAGATCTTTTTTATAAAAATCACATCATAGGTTCACAGCCCACATAATATTATGGGCTGTAATAAAAAAAACCCGTCCCCCAAAAAAATTTGCTCCATTGCCAATAAGGTATCATTATACACCGTGTAATACTCAATTTTATCAAAACATATACTGGACTTAGGAGATTTAATTTACGGATCATATTTTTAAATTAGAAACGCCTGGGCATGGATAGTGACCCATGGCCAGTTGCAACAGTGTCCAAGGCGATATTAAGGATGAAGTGATAACCAATTATCGCACCGCGCTGACTTTCTTCTAAAATATGCCAGTTGTTTACGCAGGACATCGTGAACATCTGCCAACATCTCGCCGCATAGAGTCTCTGTCTAAATCGTCGATTGAAAACAGCCATGCTCGATGACACTGCACTCTTCACCGTATCTGTAGGACCTCGCGCTTTAAGCAAAAATGTATCTGTATACTATACTACCGCAAGACCAGCTTAAGGGTATTCGACTGTGAGTGGTGACACAGCGGTCCTGAATGCCACAAATAGTTAGTCAATACCTTGTTTTCAGCTTGCGTTTAATAGTTTTGGTGTGAGACTGGGGTAGGATTTCGAGAGCGCCCACAGGACTTGAGAGTCAACTCTGCATTGCAAGGTTGTCAGAGCTGTATAGAGCCGACTCACTACACTGTATTCTAAACACAACATTTGCCCTACAGAGGGACATTACGGGATTATAATACTGGGCCATTACAAGCATATGTTGCCTGGCGCAATTCAACATATGTATGGAGGGCCTTAATTAAAACCACAATAAATCTTGCATGTTTTTTATTAAACTTATAAAAGTCTTAATAAATATTGTTAACAATTCAAATATTAACAATCAATCATACTTAGATACTATAGGTAGGTACATAATTACTATCTTTAGTCAATACATTTTCTAAACATAAGCGAGGTTATTATAAAACATGGACAAATACCACGTTAAGTCTTAGACTATCCTTAGGCCATCTGCGTAAAATCCAAATATTATTTTGGATTAAGTCACAAATATCAATGTAATTTTTGGATTAAGTCACGTATGACATTTGTAACTTCATTCAAAAATTTGTTAATCTTGGATATAATATGATTTATTTTAAGCCTTCTTTTTACACATTGACAGATTTAATACAGCTATTTAGTTCGTCCATGTTTTATACAACCCCAAAAGGTACAAAATAAGAACAAAATTATAAATGGCAACATTAAAAAGATGGTAGCATTTCATAATGCGATACATAAGTCTACTAATTAAACAATTAAAACAGATTGACCATAATTATAAAGGTACGGTAGCGAGGTATCTGCTTTATTTATAAATTGAGATTAAATAAATGTAGTCCATCTTTTCTTACTTGACTTATTTAGTAAACAACTAAATTTCCCTCGGGCACAGTACTTTTTTCAGGAAAGGTATGTACTTTTCTGTACCATTGACAACGAGTATGCAAAATTTCGTGATGATCGGTCAAGTAGTTAAGGCGTGAAAGCGTAACGAACGAACTCATATTCACATTTATTAGTTAGAATTTTGACGTACTGGTAGCTAGTAAACCATATCTATGTATAAGTTTCTTTTTGTCCTCTTTATTTGTACGAGAACGAATATAGCATCTGCAAGCAGTAAATAAATGAATTTATAACGCTTGTTCCCAAATAAAGTAAGTAAGAAAAATGGATTATAAAGAGTGTAATGACATTTGTCTTTTAATAAAATACATAGTAACTAAGGAATGGAATCCTAAAGTTATAATTACTCTATGAATTAAGTAAATATCATAATAAAAAGGGGTATCCAAAATGACATGCGTCAAAAATTATTTTTATCCAACTGAGTCTTGTGCTAATAACAATTCTCAAGTAAGATTAAAAAATAAGTAAGTAACTTCCAATAATAAAATCATCATAAACAAATAACGTTCATAAGATCAGTTATAAGAATTTAGAAAATTAATACGATTTATAAATTTTAAGCGTCAATCATGCTCACGAGTAGCCATGTCTGCTAAAATATAACCGAATATTAGAGACAAATGTAGACAAAAGAAATAAAACGCTATAAAATCTATAAAATAGTTGTATTTTAATATGAAGGTCTATAAGTAATCCCTGCATTGCTAGGTGAATCGCAAACACTAAAAACACACAAGAAGAATACTAGACTTGGTGTAACTACCCGCAAATACAGTATTCATAAAATCACAAGTTATTACAGATATGGCAACTGAAGATGATATTAAAGTATTTAAAATTATTATTGCGAATTTTACCCTCATTAAAACCCCTCATTAACTAGGTCCAGCGCCTACGAGCGGGACAGTACGACAAGACATTTTTAAAAAACGGACATTGAATTAATTTAATACTATGACACTAGTTAAAATTATAACAATGACAGCCTTTTTTAATGGAATACTAAATTCATAGTTTTAAGTTTTATAACTATTTGTCACTTAAAATTTCCATGCCGTACTGTCCGCTAAGCTCTGAACCCTAAGCTTTTTGACAATATACTAATTTATTTATTCTTATTATTTATTAAAAACTGAGTGTAAAACATTAGTCAATATTTATTTCTTGCAATAATTTTCCTTTTATTTAATCGTTGTACCATGTAGATATGTAATAGAATTTGAAACTGCCGTCCTTTTAGTTTAACTCGACAATCTTCGGAAACGAAGTCAAACGAAACTCGACTAATAGTAATGACTTTGAATGCAAACATTACTTTGTGTGTTAAAGTTGGCAGCCCTAAATATTATTCGTTTAGAAAAAAAGAACAAGGTCCGTTACAATTATTAATTAGATTTTACTCTTTGGCCGTATAGAAATAAAGACAAAAGGCCAATATCTCAACTACTGACCATATTTGATGAAGATATGATAATACAATATAAGCCCTTGCACTTACAATAAAAAAATAGTATGCATAATGTAGCTAAATACAAAACAATTTTAATTTAAGTAAATGAAAGTTTTCACTAAATATATAAGTATCCTATTTTAAATACTAAATATAAAACTATTTTCTTCAGTCAGCATTTTTCAAATTATATATTATCATGATAAACATCAACAACAGACGTATATGTCATCTGGAAGAAAACTTATTCCTATTATAAATATAACATGATTTGAAAAGTATACTAAAACATATAACGTCTACAAAACAAAATAGTTTAAATTCTAGACGATCTCAAGTTTTTTATAAATGGTAACATTTGATATGAGTGTTGACATAGTAAAAATATCTAAAATTAAAAAGGTACACACAGCAATACTAGAAAGCGCGTTTGCCTATATGGTTGTTCTGAACACTTCTTACTTATATGCAAGGCAAATAAAAAAAAAGGAAAACATGTGTTATAGAATCAAAAATTAATTACTTTAAAAACAGGCAGTAGAGACCTCAAATCATAACAGCATCCAAGCATTATCTACTTTATTTAAACCAACTCGCACTAGGAGCGAGTTTGTTTTACCTTAACGCGATCGACACGTTTATGACATCCGGCGCTCCGATTGGCCCGCTCCAAGCTCTTAACCAATCAGAGAGCCAAACGCGGTTAACGTTTCGATCGCATTAACGTAAAAACAACTCGCACTGGGCACCCAGAAATACTTATACGCGAACTATTTATACTTATATAATACCTTAGAGGTCCTCTTCCCTCTGATATAATATTATACCCAAAGGTTTTCATACCTTTTGATGCACAGCAACTGATGATAATATATTCTAAAAAGTCAGAGATATGTTACACGCGTCAATAAGAAGCACAACTTAGTCAATTGTAGCAGTTTTATCAGCTGATTAAAATGCTACATTTGAGTAAGTTTTTAAAATAGGCGAGCTCGGCTAAAAGATGTCGTCAAGAACAAGGAATGATATCGATTAAAATCTCTTTTATTCTTTTAATTATTGTATAAGTACACATCAATGAGACATGTAAACGTAATATTAGTCATATAGGTTATATGCAGCGGTACTGAACTTTGCGCGCCATTTATATATAGACGTGACATATCTATGGTATATAATAAATCATTGACACACGTTTATTTTTTTTGTAACGTATTAAAAATTATGACGACGATCAGAAGCAATTAATCAATATGTTAACCTGAGTGGCAGTAGCACACCGGCGACCAAACACAATAGGTTTTCAATTAACTCCATTCCATTCCAAGCATTGACAGGTTACATACATATGTTACTTTTATAGTAATGGACGTCAACAATATAGTATCCACACTTGTGTTGATAACTTGAACTAATAAGTAGCACAATAGATATGGAAAGACCGTACATCAAATAGATAGCTATCATTCAAACAATTACGCTTTAACTGCGTGGGAGTTTGTTGAAGCGATTATGTTTTAAGACCAGTTGAAAAGTTTCTAAGTCCTCACTTTACGTGCGCTTCTTTCTGAGTGCTAGTTTATTTTACGTTAACGCGATCGCCACGTTAATGACGTTCGGCGCTCCGATTGGTCTAAACCAAGCTCTTAACCAATCAGAGAGCCAAACGCGGTAAACGATCGCGTTAACATAAAAACAACATGAATTAAGCATCCTGTATATAGCATCATTAGGTACATTCGAAGCTATAATACCTTATGTCTCGGTAAGCCCACAGTTCGTAATAATAACTATAAGTGCCTTAGCTGAATCACTAAATGATTCAATCAATCATTAATTTAGTATACAAGGCACTTTTGAAAGAAAAATTGAGCAATGTTATGAATGTATTCTATTATTTACATATTTGGAAATTTATATGGCAGTTACACTATATGGGAAGCTCGATGAAACAATATTATTACGCGCTTATATATGAAATGATATTTTTATGACAGGTATCCTTTGAAAAAATTGTTTAACAATTTTTACTTGAAGGATTTTAATTAAATGTGTTTCTACAAGTTTCAAGCAACAGATATTTTTTTTTGTGTATGTTACATTGAGAAATTTAAATTAACTTTATATTTATTTAATGGTCGGAAAACATCGTGAGAAAGAAATTCGAAGATGTGTGAAGTCTGCCAGCCAACACTGGTCCAGTGTGTTAGACTATGGCCTAAATTTTCTCATACTGAGAATAGGCCCGTGCTTAGCAGTGGGAATGTTCATAAACAGAGCTGATATTATATAATACATAAAAATAAAATTTTAAGAAAAATATATTTCCTATTTAAAAGGATACCAAAAATTTTATAATTACTCTGATTAATATGTATGATTTATAGCTAAGACAGCTTTGAGAAGCCACACACTATGATTTATTAAAAATAATAATCTTACTTTATATACAATATATGCATTCATATTATCTATGTATTAAGCTCGACAATTATTCGTATAAACACTTGAAATGCCGTCTAGCTTTACAGAGTACTGAGCGAACAAGAGAACAGACAGTTTGCAATATGCAAAACCATAAATACTTTTATAATGAACCTTATTTCTACATAGCTTTAAGCTTGAAATTCGATGGCAGCTGTGTTTCAAACAATTTTAATCCCACTTAATGTTATGGTGTTGTTTGAGTAAAATTGTAATGTTATATTGAAGGCCTGCCAGTTTAAGAAATAATAATGTCCTCGAAGATGGGTGAATCTGTCTAGCAATGTGACCACGTAGGTCCAGTGCGATAGCTGTCTTCTCGTGTGAGATGGGTTAGGTAATAGACGGTGGACTTTGTAAGCCTCAGACCATCAACTAAGGTCCAGCTCATCACATACTAAGATAGATACAACAGCAATGGAAGTTTTTAAAGGGGGTTAATACTATTATTATTGCTCAATCTGCTATACGCCATTCAATGTGTTTAATACATAGTTTAAAGTATATCATATATATTTTTTTTAATAAATTCGTTTAATAACTTTTTTAGACGAAGGGTCTCTAGGAAATTTTATATATTTATAGTTATTTACATATGTATCCTTATGGAATTAGTCAGGGTTGTATAACACCTTCATAGCGTCATTGTGTTTAGGTCCCTTTAAATAGAAGACAAGCTTATTGTCATCGCATTCGACATATTGTTACTCAGAATTTCGCACTTTGTCCATCACGACGGTCAAACTCAAAATTTTCGGCAGTTGCCTTAAATTCTTAGTAGACTAATAAGGCAGTCTTTTTTCGATATACCTACATACATCGAGACAATTCGTTTACTTTAAATTTATAGCGACTTAAATATTTATTACAAACTTTACATTAGTAAATTGATTTACATTATGTTTTCACTAGCGACCTGCCCCGACTGCGCACGGGTAGTACAAAACCGTAAAAATGATACACCTAAACCTTCCTTATGAATCACTCTGTCTATTGGTGAAAACCGCATGAAAATCCGTTCAGTAGTTTTTTGTGTTTGTCGGGAACAGACAGACAGACGCGGTGGAGGACTTTGTTTTATTTATAATATGTAGTGATTATTAGACACCCGTCATAACATCGACACACACCTTTTTCCTTCTTAAAAGAATGAACATCCGCTAAAAATCGCCATTTTTTTGACAATTAGTTTGCGAAGCGGTTTCGATTAGGATTCATCAAACATCAGTCAGAATTTTCAGATAACTTATCTTAATTTTTCAATCACCAGTTAATACCTAACTGAGAAACGCGTTTTGACAAGTTTTGTATTGGAAATCTGTCATAAAGCTTCTGCCATCTGCCAAATTTACTTGTCTCTTTTTTCATCTGTTGATCGAAAGTCAGTGTTTCCTACAAGCACCTACATAATCTGTTAAACCGCGTAATTTATGGTGTTATTCAAAATTCAACCTCAAATCCTTAAAGATAGCCGAAGATTGAACTTAGTGCCATGCGTTGTGATTGGTTTATGTCTAGTATTATACAGATACAATCTTATTTTGATGTTGTAATCCTTCCTTATATTTAAAGATTATTATAACTAACACATATATATACAGCAATAGTTTTGAGTCTATCTATACTTAATGGCTATATACACGATGCGGGTAACATGCGCAAGTTGAAGCAAGACAAACGCAAGCCACACACGCAAGTAAACCCATAATTTAACTCGCGTATGTAACTTGTGCGTGAAGCCAGCGTGAGTAGCTTACGTATATAACCCGCGAAAACAGCTTGCGCATGAATCTTGCGTAAGGAGCTTGCGCATGAAGCCCGAGTGAGTAGCTTGCAAATGTAAACCGCGTGAGAGGTTTGCGCTTGTAGCCCGCACGAGAGGATTGCGCATGTAGCCCGCTTAAGTAACTTGCGCATGTAGCCCATTTAAGTAACTTGCGCAAGTATCCCGCGACAGCTTCTTGCATCATTTACGTTTACGATTCGATTTCAGACGACGATGGTTCCTCGGAGAGTATGGGCCTAGTATCATTCGATACTAGCAACCTCCTGATTAGTACTGTTATACCTGTCAGCAGTAGAACGAAACCCAGTACCTGTGGATAGAAAACGTTTGGTATTAATATAGAAAAGAGTGCAGAATACATGCTGTAGAAATGAGAGCGCTGAGAAATATATGTGGTATGAGTCTGAAGGACAGAATAAGGAATAGTGCGATTAGTGAGAGATGCGGCATAAAAGTGGATATAGTGACGAGAATTGAAAAGGGTATGTTGAGCTGGTTTGGGCATGTAGAAAGAATGGACGAGGAAAGACTGACTAAGAAAGTTTATAAGGCTAGTATGAATGGAACAGTCGCAAGGGGAAGACCTAGGCGAACGTTTCTTGATTCAGATCGGAGACGTTCTGGATAATGGCCAGGTTAAGAGCACCTTAAACCGGCGAGCGTGTATGAGGAATGTTATGAAAGTGAATGAAGCCAGAGAAATGTATCAGGATCGTAGCAAATGAAAATCCGTAGTATCTGCCTACCCCTCTGGGAAACAGGCGTGAATCTATGTATGTATGTAATATAGAAAATAATAATGAAGTCACTTAAGAACAAGCATGCGGCTGTCCTTGCGGCAAACGGCTACTGTAGCCATTAATTGCTTGCAATATTCGGTACGATGTCGACCATTCACAAAAGAAGTCGTTTAATTTTCAGCATAATGGGTAAGATCACAGTTGTATCCCATTGCTTCTACTTTAGTATCATACAGTCTTAGCTTGGGTAACAGTATTTAAAAAGTGGACTGCATATTTTTTATTATATAAGTTGCCTAGATGTGGCTGCGGTTTCACCCGCATTTATGATTACTGCGCTGCCTGCGTGGGTCGTAGCGTGATGTTATATAGCTTATACCCTTCCTCGATAAATGAGCTATCCAATACTAAAAGAATTTTCAATTGGGATCAGTAGTTCCTGAGATTAGCGCGTTCAAGCAAACAAACAAACTCTTCAGCTTTATTATATTAGTATAGATTAAGTAATTTAAAAATTACTTTATCTTTTTAGTGTCAATAAACGTTATTGTGTTTCTCTTTCAGGGGTATTTTCCTAATGCGTTAAGTAAATGCCGGCCCCTTGGGAGGCTAACACGGGAACATGGGTCCAACGCAGAGGGCTTTTAAGAATTTTATTTTGGAGTGAGATGGGATACTTACCGAGACATTAGCCGCGGCAGATGTAGGAGAATATTGCTACATATGGAACCTAATAAATCAAGGCTATAGGAATGGGTGTTTAATGAAAATTATGGGTGAAAAGACGGCGTTTGCCAGATATACTATTTCAGTACAAAGTTGGTATGACAGTGACTCGCCGACTCACTAAATTTATTATTAGTATTATTACTACTGACGTCGCTAGCGTAAAGGCTGCTGTTGGGACTATTCATAATTTTACTCGTAACGTTCGTAGTCACTAGAACAAAGTCCCGTGACAGCAATTCTATATTTGTGGATATCTCCACGACACTCCACAAATTGTCCGTAATCTGGGTGTACTTTGTGCCTGTTCACTGTAGCTTTAAAGGTGGGTCGCAGCACAGGGTTATAAGTTATAACCGTACAGCATAGCCTTAAAAAAATTACGAGCCTTTTTGCAAGTTCTGATTTTCATAAAAGTATGTTACAAAATTATTTATTCCACGCTTATTAGATTATAGATTTCTTGATCGAAAATGATTTCGTAGAAGTAAAAAACTGATTACGAAACTTCAGTTACCTAGAAGACCGAAGAGTAACGCCGGGCCTTAAACACAGACTTCTTAAGGCACATTTGCCACAAAGTTCACAGATACCTGTTTTATACCATCTTAATATTATATGTCTGAAGAGAAGTGGGCATAAATCGCCACAGACTGGGCACGAAATAACAAACGGGTTCGCGGCAGACCCAGAATGAGATGGCGGGATGAATTGGATACGTTCAATGCCGGGATTAGAGACAATTGGCGCTGGACAGAAAGGAGTGGAATGATCGAAGGGAGGCCTTTGCCCTGCAGTGGAACGGTACAGGTTAAAATTAAATAAGAATAAGAATAAATAAATATTATATATGTATAATGTATATTATAGTTGTATATATACTCACAGTTAACGCGTACAAGGCGTAAGGCACCCAATATCGCATTCTAAGCGCGAACTGCGCCATGCGCGCATACTCGCGCGTGGTCTCCATCTCCTGGCGGAACCAGAACATCGGCACCATCGTATCCCCGTCTGGCAGCATGTTGTTTATCCTGCCAATTGTATTTTTTTATAAATAGAGGAATAAATGTAATATGCGTCAGAACACGGCCTACCTGTGAGCAGAAATTTCAATCAAATTCGTTCATTTGAATAACAAACATTTAAACATCTTCACAAACTGGGACATTCAAATTACTAGTACACTTATCATCCGGGTTCAGAAGTAATTTTTTTCCAAGCAAGCAGGCTCATTAATTAGTAATTTATTATAAATTATATTACCTATTATTTAAATAAATATATTATTATTATTCACACTGTCATAAAATAATTGCTAATGGCGAGCTTTTCAAATCTTAATTCATAATCGAAATCCCTGAGTGTTACCTAATGTATTACATAATAATCATATCAGACCTGTATTAAATTGTGTCATTACTTGGCACAGGCTTCTGCCCAATTTGAAAAAGGTTAGGGCATAGTTTACCACGCTGGCCCAGTGTCGGTTGGCAGACTTCACATATTTCCAGAACATTATGGAGAACTCTCAGACACGCAGGTTTCCTCACGATGCTTTCCTACACCGTTAAAGCAAACGATACGCACATAACTTCGAAAAGACGGAGTTACGTGCCTTGGGATCGAACTCAATACCTCTTCGTTGCAGTTCATCGGTCTCCCGCTTAGGCAATTGCTGCTAATTTGTTACATATTATTGATAAATAAGTAACAAAATTTATAAATAAGTAACAGAATTTTTAAATAAGTAACAAAATTTATAAATAAGTAAAAAAAAAAAATATAACTTACGAAATCCCTCTGACATATCTGATGAGCAAGTTGATCTGCAACTGCGCCCCGACCGCTAGCGGCATGCCCGTGAACATCTCCAGTGTTAATCTAAAATTCATGTCTCTGCAAAGATTAAAATAAATAAGTTTACATTCACGACAATATATTCCCTAAAGAAGAAGGCAGAGATGAAATTCACTTAGGTTTCGTCAGGTGTTTAGAGTCGATTAAACACAAAGGCCATAACCAAGAATAATGTTACTATTAAATATCTTTATATCTATCAATCTTCTGTGCGTGTGTTTGTAATTAAGCTCATATAATGAAAATAATATAACATTGAATTGTATTGATGTAAACATTTGGCGATTGAAAAGAGTGGCTATGAGTTTCTTGCCTGCTTCTTTTCATGAAAGCTCTATTCCTTGAAGAGGCTTTTTCCAATGCAAAATTTTTATTTTCTTCTATTTTTTTTTTTTTTATGAATGTAATAGTGAATTGACGTGTCCAAAAATTGATTGCACATTTTTATGGAAATATAGATTTTTGACTTCGACTTTGACTTTGAAATTACTTCTAAAGGGCTGGGCCGATTTAAAAAAAAAATTTGTGTTCAAGTGAATTCGAGAATGGTGTAGTTTTTTTTTTCCTTTGTTCAGGACAACGTCTGTCAGGTCCGCTAATATATTATATTCTTATGTATGCCTATAAAACACATCTGCACCTACCCTTATTGGGATAAGAGTAGGTGGGTTTAAAACACCTCTCAACCTATTCAGTGGTGTTTTAAACCCACATATCGCCAGCTAAGGTTTTAGGTATCATGGATTATAGGCCGAGCTTATTGCTGTTTATTAGATGTAGATCCAACGTGCTGCTTCTGAAAATCTCTTGACAATAAACCCAATAACACTTTGCCCGATCTGGGAATTGAACCCAATACCTCATGCATACCAGTCGCAAAAACTAGCACTGCGATGCCGAGGCAATCCATTTCACTTTTGCGTATTAAATATCTGAATTAACCCAGCCTTTGTCCTTTTCCTTGACGCGAGGTTTCTATCCTCTCTGAGTTGGTCTTAGTACATCTGCACCTAAGTTTAGTAGATTTAGTTTCCTTTTATTTTTTTACAAAGGCTGCTACCGCAATGAAATTTTTACCTGCGGCAAACTTTATGAACATTCAAACAACAGACACAAATTTTTGTCCCGCGTTTTAGAGCTCGAAAAAACTCTTATACAACAGTTTTGTCCGTCTGTCTGTTAAACAACATTCAACTAAAGAACCGTAAGAGCTAGAGACTCACGGTCAACGCCATTCGACTCAACATAGTCGATGTACCCTGAAATGACTATGACCTTTGACCTCTGACTTCAAGGTGGTATAACGTGACCTTCGTATATTACTTGAACCATTTTTTCGAACTTTAAGATTTACAGCAATTCATTGCCGTTTCTCACTTGTTTTAATAATATGT
This sequence comes from Catocala nupta, assembly GCA_963675205.1. NCBI lineage: Eukaryota > Metazoa > Arthropoda > Insecta > Lepidoptera > Erebidae > Catocala > Catocala nupta. Next base: position 7,576,714 of record OY776086.1, read on the forward strand.
TATAAAAATAACCTATAGTTAAGATCGTTGCTGAGGCAGTCATTTTAACCGAGTATACCTATAGGTTTTAATATAAAGCTGTGTTATTACAAAGATAAGCAACTCACTCAGTAGCATTCAAGCCGTCGATCTTGCTGGGGTAGTAGGGGTCGGCGTGTAGGAAGTGCGGCAGCGACACGAAGGCGGGCGCGCCGAAGTATAAAGCTGTGTTATTACAAAGATAAGCAACTCACTCAGTAGCATTCAAGCCGTCGATCTTGCTGGGGTAGTAGGGGTCGGCGTGTAGGAAGTGCGGCAGCGACACGAAGGCGGGCGCGCCGAAGTATAAAGCTGTGTTATTACAAAGATAAGCAACTCACTCAGTAGCATTCAAGCCGTCGATCTTGCTGGGGTAGTAGGGGTCGGCGTGTAGGAAGTGCGGCAGCGACACGAAGGCGGGCGCGCCGAAGTATAAAGCTGTGTTATTACAAAGATAAGCAACTCACTCAGTAGCATTCAAGCCGTCGATCTTGCTGGGGTAGTAGGGGTCGGCGTGTAGGAAGTGCGGCAGCGACACGAAGGCGGGCGCGCCGAAGTATAAAGCTGTGTTATTACAAAGATAAGCAACTCACTCAGTAGCATTCAAGCCGTCGATCTTGCTGGGGTAGTAGGGGTCGGCGTGTAGGAAGTGCGGCAGCGACACGAAGGCGGGCGCGCCGAAGTATAAAGCTGTGTTATTACAAAGATAAGCAACTCACTCAGTAGCATTCAAGCCGTCGATCTTGCTGGGGTAGTAGGGGTCGGCGTGTAGGAAGTGCGGCAGCGACACGAAGGCGGGCGCGCCGAAGTATAAAGCTGTGTTATTACAAAGATAAGCAACTCACTCAGTAGCATTCAAGCCGTCGATCTTGCTGGGGTAGTAGGGGTCGGCGTGTAGGAAGTGCGGCAGCGACACGAAGGCGGGCGCGCCGAAGTATAAAGCTGTGTTATTACAAAGATAAGCAACTCACTCAGTAGCATTCAAGCCGTCGATCTTGCTGGGGTAGTAGGGGTCGGCGTGTAGGAAGTGCGGCAGCGACACGAAGGCGGGCGCGCCGAAGTATAAAGCTGTGTTATTACAAAGATAAGCAACTCACTCAGTAGCATTCAAGCCGTCGATCTTGCTGGGGTAGTAGGGGTCGGCGTGTAGGAAGTGCGGCAGCGACACGAAGGCGGGCGCGCCGAAGTATAAAGCTGTGTTATTACAAAGATAAGCAACTCACTCAGTAGCATTCAAGCCGTCGATCTTGCTGGGGTAGTAGGGGTCGGCGTGTAGGAAGTGCGGCAGCGACACGAAGGCGGGCGCGCCGAAGTATAAAGCTGTGTTATTACAAAGATAAGCAACTCACTCAGTAGCATTCAAGCCGTCGATCTTGCTGGGGTAGTAGGGGTCGGCGTGTAGGAAGTGCGGCAGCGACACGAAGGCGGGCGCGCCGAAGTATAAAGCTGTGTTATTACAAAGATAAGCAACTCACTCAGTAGCATTCAAGCCGTCGATCTTGCTGGGGTAGTAGGGGTCGGCGTGTAGGAAGTGCGGCAGCGACACGAAGGCGGGCGCGCCGAAGTATAAAGCTGTGTTATTACAAAGATAAGCAACTCACTCAGTAGCATTCAAGCCGTCGATCTTGCTGGGGTAGTAGGGGTCGGCGTGTAGGAAGTGCGGCAGCGACACGAAGGCGGGCGCGCCGAAGTATAAAGCTGTGTTATTACAAAGATAAGCAACTCACTCAGTAGCATTCAAGCCGTCGATCTTGCTGGGGTAGTAGGGGTCGGCGTGTAGGAAGTGCGGCAGCGACACGAAGGCGGGCGCGCCGAAGTATAAAGCTGTGTTATTACAAAGATAAGCAACTCACTCAGTAGCATTCAAGCCGTCGATCTTGCTGGGGTAGTAGGGGTCGGCGTGTAGGAAGTGCGGCAGCGACACGAAGGCGGGCGCGCCGAAGTATAAAGCTGTGTTATTACAAAGATAAGCAACTCACTCAGTAGCATTCAAGCCGTCGATCTTGCTGGGGTAGTAGGGGTCGGCGTGTAGGAAGTGCGGCAGCGACACGAAGGCGGGCGCGCCGAAGTATAAAGCTGTGTTATTACAAAGATAAGCAACTCACTCAGTAGCATTCAAGCCGTCGATCTTGCTGGGGTAGTAGGGGTCGGCGTGTAGGAAGTGCGGCAGCGACACGAAGGCGGGCGCGCCGAAGTATAAAGCTGTGTTATTACAAAGATAAGCAACTCACTCAGTAGCATTCAAGCCGTCGATCTTGCTGGGGTAGTAGGGGTCGGCGTGTAGGAAGTGCGGCAGCGACACGAAGGCGGGCGCGCCGAAGTATAAAGCTGTGTTATTACAAAGATAAGCAACTCACTCAGTAGCATTCAAGCCGTCGATCTTGCTGGGGTAGTAGGGGTCGGCGTGTAGGAAGTGCGGCAGCGACACGAAGGCGGGCGCGCCGAAGTATAAAGCTGTGTTATTACAAAGATAAGCAACTCACTCAGTAGCATTCAAGCCGTCGATCTTGCTGGGGTAGTAGGGGTCGGCGTGTAGGAAGTGCGGCAGCGACACGAAGGCGGGCGCGCCGAAGTATAAAGCTGTGTTATTACAAAGATAAGCAACTCACTCAGTAGCATTCAAGCCGTCGATCTTGCTGGGGTAGTAGGGGTCGGCGTGTAGGAAGTGCGGCAGCGACACGAAGGCGGGCGCGCCGAAGTATAAAGCTGTGTTATTACAAAGATAAGCAACTCACTCAGTAGCATTCAAGCCGTCGATCTTGCTGGGGTAGTAGGGGTCGGCGTGTAGGAAGTGCGGCAGCGACACGAAGGCGGGCGCGCCGAAGTATAAAGCTGTGTTATTACAAAGATAAGCAACTCACTCAGTAGCATTCAAGCCGTCGATCTTGCTGGGGTAGTAGGGGTCGGCGTGTAGGAAGTGCGGCAGCGACACGAAGGCGGGCGCGCCGAAGTATAAAGCTGTGTTATTACAAAGATAAGCAACTCACTCAGTAGCATTCAAGCCGTCGATCTTGCTGGGGTAGTAGGGGTCGGCGTGTAGGAAGTGCGGCAGCGACACGAAGGCGGGCGCGCCGAAGTATAAAGCTGTGTTATTACAAAGATAAGCAACTCACTCAGTAGCATTCAAGCCGTCGATCTTGCTGGGGTAGTAGGGGTCGGCGTGTAGGAAGTGCGGCAGCGACACGAAGGCGGGCGCGCCGAAGTATAAAGCTGTGTTATTACAAAGATAAGCAACTCACTCAGTAGCATTCAAGCCGTCGATCTTGCTGGGGTAGTAGGGGTCGGCGTGTAGGAAGTGCGGCAGCGACACGAAGGCGGGCGCGCCGAAGTATAAAGCTGTGTTATTACAAAGATAAGCAACTCACTCAGTAGCATTCAAGCCGTCGATCTTGCTGGGGTAGTAGGGGTCGGCGTGTAGGAAGTGCGGCAGCGACACGAAGGCGGGCGCGCCGAAGTATAAAGCTGTGTTATTACAAAGATAAGCAACTCACTCAGTAGCATTCAAGCCGTCGATCTTGCTGGGGTAGTAGGGGTCGGCGTGTAGGAAGTGCGGCAGCGACACGAAGGCGGGCGCGCCGAAGTATAAAGCTGTGTTATTACAAAGATAAGCAACTCACTCAGTAGCATTCAAGCCGTCGATCTTGCTGGGGTAGTAGGGGTCGGCGTGTAGGAAGTGCGGCAGCGACACGAAGGCGGGCGCGCCGAAGTATAAAGCTGTGTTATTACAAAGATAAGCAACTCACTCAGTAGCATTCAAGCCGTCGATCTTGCTGGGGTAGTAGGGGTCGGCGTGTAGGAAGTGCGGCAGCGACACGAAGGCGGGCGCGCCGAAGTATAAAGCTGTGTTATTACAAAGATAAGCAACTCACTCAGTAGCATTCAAGCCGTCGATCTTGCTGGGGTAGTAGGGGTCGGCGTGTAGGAAGTGCGGCAGCGACACGAAGGCGGGCGCGCCGAAGTATAAAGCTGTGTTATTACAAAGATAAGCAACTCACTCAGTAGCATTCAAGCCGTCGATCTTGCTGGGGTAGTAGGGGTCGGCGTGTAGGAAGTGCGGCAGCGACACGAAGGCGGGCGCGCCGAAGTATAAAGCTGTGTTATTACAAAGATAAGCAACTCACTCAGTAGCATTCAAGCCGTCGATCTTGCTGGGGTAGTAGGGGTCGGCGTGTAGGAAGTGCGGCAGCGACACGAAGGCGGGCGCGCCGAAGTATAAAGCTGTGTTATTACAAAGATAAGCAACTCACTCAGTAGCATTCAAGCCGTCGATCTTGCTGGGGTAGTAGGGGTCGGCGTGTAGGAAGTGCGGCAGCGACACGAAGGCGGGCGCGCCGAAGTATAAAGCTGTGTTATTACAAAGATAAGCAACTCACTCAGTAGCATTCAAGCCGTCGATCTTGCTGGGGTAGTAGGGGTCGGCGTGTAGGAAGTGCGGCAGCGACACGAAGGCGGGCGCGCCGAAGTATAAAGCTGTGTTATTACAAAGATAAGCAACTCACTCAGTAGCATTCAAGCCGTCGATCTTGCTGGGGTAGTAGGGGTCGGCGTGTAGGAAGTGCGGCAGCGACACGAAGGCGGGCGCGCCGAAGTATAAAGCTGTGTTATTACAAAGATAAGCAACTCACTCAGTAGCATTCAAGCCGTCGATCTTGCTGGGGTAGTAGGGGTCGGCGTGTAGGAAGTGCGGCAGCGACACGAAGGCGGGCGCGCCGAAGTATAAAGCTGTGTTATTACAAAGATAAGCAACTCACTCAGTAGCATTCAAGCCGTCGATCTTGCTGGGGTAGTAGGGGTCGGCGTGTAGGAAGTGCGGCAGCGACACGAAGGCGGGCGCGCCGAAGTATAAAGCTGTGTTATTACAAAGATAAGCAACTCACTCAGTAGCATTCAAGCCGTCGATCTTGCTGGGGTAGTAGGGGTCGGCGTGTAGGAAGTGCGGCAGCGACACGAAGGCGGGCGCGCCGAAGTATAAAGCTGTGTTATTACAAAGATAAGCAACTCACTCAGTAGCATTCAAGCCGTCGATCTTGCTGGGGTAGTAGGGGTCGGCGTGTAGGAAGTGCGGCAGCGACACGAAGGCGGGCGCGCCGAAGTATAAAGCTGTGTTATTACAAAGATAAGCAACTCACTCAGTAGCATTCAAGCCGTCGATCTTGCTGGGGTAGTAGGGGTCGGCGTGTAGGAAGTGCGGCAGCGACACGAAGGCGGGCGCGCCGAAGTATAAAGCTGTGTTATTACAAAGATAAGCAACTCACTCAGTAGCATTCAAGCCGTCGATCTTGCTGGGGTAGTAGGGGTCGGCGTGTAGGAAGTGCGGCAGCGACACGAAGGCGGGCGCGCCGAAGTATAAAGCTGTGTTATTACAAAGATAAGCAACTCACTCAGTAGCATTCAAGCCGTCGATCTTGCTGGGGTAGTAGGGGTCGGCGTGTAGGAAGTGCGGCAGCGACACGAAGGCGGGCGCGCCGAAGTATAAAGCTGTGTTATTACAAAGATAAGCAACTCACTCAGTAGCATTCAAGCCGTCGATCTTGCTGGGGTAGTAGGGGTCGGCGTGTAGGAAGTGCGGCAGCGACACGAAGGCGGGCGCGCCGAAGTATAAAGCTGTGTTATTACAAAGATAAGCAACTCACTCAGTAGCATTCAAGCCGTCGATCTTGCTGGGGTAGTAGGGGTCGGCGTGTAGGAAGTGCGGCAGCGACACGAAGGCGGGCGCGCCGAAGTATAAAGCTGTGTTATTACAAAGATAAGCAACTCACTCAGTAGCATTCAAGCCGTCGATCTTGCTGGGGTAGTAGGGGTCGGCGTGTAGGAAGTGCGGCAGCGACACGAAGGCGGGCGCGCCGAAGTATAAAGCTGTGTTATTACAAAGATAAGCAACTCACTCAGTAGCATTCAAGCCGTCGATCTTGCTGGGGTAGTAGGGGTCGGCGTGTAGGAAGTGCGGCAGCGACACGAAGGCGGGCGCGCCGAAGTATAAAGCTGTGTTATTACAAAGATAAGCAACTCACTCAGTAGCATTCAAGCCGTCGATCTTGCTGGGGTAGTAGGGGTCGGCGTGTAGGAAGTGCGGCAGCGACACGAAGGCGGGCGCGCCGAAGTATAAAGCTGTGTTATTACAAAGATAAGCAACTCACTCAGTAGCATTCAAGCCGTCGATCTTGCTGGGGTAGTAGGGGTCGGCGTGTAGGAAGTGCGGCAGCGACACGAAGGCGGGCGCGCCGAAGTATAAAGCTGTGTTATTACAAAGATAAGCAACTCACTCAGTAGCATTCAAGCCGTCGATCTTGCTGGGGTAGTAGGGGTCGGCGTGTAGGAAGTGCGGCAGCGACACGAAGGCGGGCGCGCCGAAGTATAAAGCTGTGTTATTACAAAGATAAGCAACTCACTCAGTAGCATTCAAGCCGTCGATCTTGCTGGGGTAGTAGGGGTCGGCGTGTAGGAAGTGCGGCAGCGACACGAAGGCGGGCGCGCCGAAGTATAAAGCTGTGTTATTACAAAGATAAGCAACTCACTCAGTAGCATTCAAGCCGTCGATCTTGCTGGGGTAGTAGGGGTCGGCGTGTAGGAAGTGCGGCAGCGACACGAAGGCGGGCGCGCCGAAGTATAAAGCTGTGTTATTACAAAGATAAGCAACTCACTCAGTAGCATTCAAGCCGTCGATCTTGCTGGGGTAGTAGGGGTCGGCGTGTAGGAAGTGCGGCAGCGACACGAAGGCGGGCGCGCCGAAGTATAAAGCTGTGTTATTACAAAGATAAGCAACTCACTCAGTAGCATTCAAGCCGTCGATCTTGCTGGGGTAGTAGGGGTCGGCGTGTAGGAAGTGCGGCAGCGACACGAAGGCGGGCGCGCCGAAGTATAAAGCTGTGTTATTACAAAGATAAGCAACTCACTCAGTAGCATTCAAGCCGTCGATCTTGCTGGGGTAGTAGGGGTCGGCGTGTAGGAAGTGCGGCAGCGACACGAAGGCGGGCGCGCCGAAGTATAAAGCTGTGTTATTACAAAGATAAGCAACTCACTCAGTAGCATTCAAGCCGTCGATCTTGCTGGGGTAGTAGGGGTCGGCGTGTAGGAAGTGCGGCAGCGACACGAAGGCGGGCGCGCCGAAGTATAAAGCTGTGTTATTACAAAGATAAGCAACTCACTCAGTAGCATTCAAGCCGTCGATCTTGCTGGGGTAGTAGGGGTCGGCGTGTAGGAAGTGCGGCAGCGACACGAAGGCGGGCGCGCCGAAGTATAAAGCTGTGTTATTACAAAGATAAGCAACTCACTCAGTAGCATTCAAGCCGTCGATCTTGCTGGGGTAGTAGGGGTCGGCGTGTAGGAAGTGCGGCAGCGACACGAAGGCGGGCGCGCCGAAGTATAAAGCTGTGTTATTACAAAGATAAGCAACTCACTCAGTAGCATTCAAGCCGTCGATCTTGCTGGGGTAGTAGGGGTCGGCGTGTAGGAAGTGCGGCAGCGACACGAAGGCGGGCGCGCCGAAGTATAAAGCTGTGTTATTACAAAGATAAGCAACTCACTCAGTAGCATTCAAGCCGTCGATCTTGCTGGGGTAGTAGGGGTCGGCGTGTAGGAAGTGCGGCAGCGACACGAAGGCGGGCGCGCCGAAGTATAAAGCTGTGTTATTACAAAGATAAGCAACTCACTCAGTAGCATTCAAGCCGTCGATCTTGCTGGGGTAGTAGGGGTCGGCGTGTAGGAAGTGCGGCAGCGACACGAAGGCGGGCGCGCCGAAGTATAAAGCTGTGTTATTACAAAGATAAGCAACTCACTCAGTAGCATTCAAGCCGTCGATCTTGCTGGGGTAGTAGGGGTCGGCGTGTAGGAAGTGCGGCAGCGACACGAAGGCGGGCGCGCCGAAGTATAAAGCTGTGTTATTACAAAGATAAGCAACTCACTCAGTAGCATTCAAGCCGTCGATCTTGCTGGGGTAGTAGGGGTCGGCGTGTAGGAAGTGCGGCAGCGACACGAAGGCGGGCGCGCCGAAGTATAAAGCTGTGTTATTACAAAGATAAGCAACTCACTCAGTAGCATTCAAGCCGTCGATCTTGCTGGGGTAGTAGGGGTCGGCGTGTAGGAAGTGCGGCAGCGACACGAAGGCGGGCGCGCCGAAGTATAAAGCTGTGTTATTACAAAGATAAGCAACTCACTCAGTAGCATTCAAGCCGTCGATCTTGCTGGGGTAGTAGGGGTCGGCGTGTAGGAAGTGCGGCAGCGACACGAAGGCGGGCGCGCCGAAGTATAAAGCTGTGTTATTACAAAGATAAGCAACTCACTCAGTAGCATTCAAGCCGTCGATCTTGCTGGGGTAGTAGGGGTCGGCGTGTAGGAAGTGCGGCAGCGACACGAAGGCGGGCGCGCCGAAGTATAAAGCTGTGTTATTACAAAGATAAGCAACTCACTCAGTAGCATTCAAGCCGTCGATCTTGCTGGGGTAGTAGGGGTCGGCGTGTAGGAAGTGCGGCAGCGACACGAAGGCGGGCGCGCCGAAGTATAAAGCTGTGTTATTACAAAGATAAGCAACTCACTCAGTAGCATTCAAGCCGTCGATCTTGCTGGGGTAGTAGGGGTCGGCGTGTAGGAAGTGCGGCAGCGACACGAAGGCGGGCGCGCCGAAGTATAAAGCTGTGTTATTACAAAGATAAGCAACTCACTCAGTAGCATTCAAGCCGTCGATCTTGCTGGGGTAGTAGGGGTCGGCGTGTAGGAAGTGCGGCAGCGACACGAAGGCGGGCGCGCCGAAGTATAAAGCTGTGTTATTACAAAGATAAGCAACTCACTCAGTAGCATTCAAGCCGTCGATCTTGCTGGGGTAGTAGGGGTCGGCGTGTAGGAAGTGCGGCAGCGACACGAAGGCGGGCGCGCCGAAGTATAAAGCTGTGTTATTACAAAGATAAGCAACTCACTCAGTAGCATTCAAGCCGTCGATCTTGCTGGGGTAGTAGGGGTCGGCGTGTAGGAAGTGCGGCAGCGACACGAAGGCGGGCGCGCCGAAGTATAAAGCTGTGTTATTACAAAGATAAGCAACTCACTCAGTAGCATTCAAGCCGTCGATCTTGCTGGGGTAGTAGGGGTCGGCGTGTAGGAAGTGCGGCAGCGACACGAAGGCGGGCGCGCCGAAGTATAAAGCTGTGTTATTACAAAGATAAGCAACTCACTCAGTAGCATTCAAGCCGTCGATCTTGCTGGGGTAGTAGGGGTCGGCGTGTAGGAAGTGCGGCAGCGACACGAAGGCGGGCGCGCCGAAGTATAAAGCTGTGTTATTACAAAGATAAGCAACTCACTCAGTAGCATTCAAGCCGTCGATCTTGCTGGGGTAGTAGGGGTCGGCGTGTAGGAAGTGCGGCAGCGACACGAAGGCGGGCGCGCCGAAGTATAAAGCTGTGTTATTACAAAGATAAGCAACTCACTCAGTAGCATTCAAGCCGTCGATCTTGCTGGGGTAGTAGGGGTCGGCGTGTAGGAAGTGCGGCAGCGACACGAAGGCGGGCGCGCCGAAGTATAAAGCTGTGTTATTACAAAGATAAGCAACTCACTCAGTAGCATTCAAGCCGTCGATCTTGCTGGGGTAGTAGGGGTCGGCGTGTAGGAAGTGCGGCAGCGACACGAAGGCGGGCGCGCCGAAGTATAAAGCTGTGTTATTACAAAGATAAGCAACTCACTCAGTAGCATTCAAGCCGTCGATCTTGCTGGGGTAGTAGGGGTCGGCGTGTAGGAAGTGCGGCAGCGACACGAAGGCGGGCGCGCCGAAGTATAAAGCTGTGTTATTACAAAGATAAGCAACTCACTCAGTAGCATTCAAGCCGTCGATCTTGCTGGGGTAGTAGGGGTCGGCGTGTAGGAAGTGCGGCAGCGACACGAAGGCGGGCGCGCCGAAGTATAAAGCTGTGTTATTACAAAGATAAGCAACTCACTCAGTAGCATTCAAGCCGTCGATCTTGCTGGGGTAGTAGGGGTCGGCGTGTAGGAAGTGCGGCAGCGACACGAAGGCGGGCGCGCCGAAGTATAAAGCTGTGTTATTACAAAGATAAGCAACTCACTCAGTAGCATTCAAGCCGTCGATCTTGCTGGGGTAGTAGGGGTCGGCGTGTAGGAAGTGCGGCAGCGACACGAAGGCGGGCGCGCCGAAGTATAAAGCTGTGTTATTACAAAGATAAGCAACTCACTCAGTAGCATTCAAGCCGTCGATCTTGCTGGGGTAGTAGGGGTCGGCGTGTAGGAAGTGCGGCAGCGACACGAAGGCGGGCGCGCCGAAGCGACACTGCGACACGTTCAGCGCGCCCGACGGGACGCACTCCGCTGACGTCACGGGCTCCGCGCAGTAACATGCCTGGAAACATCAACATGTTAAAGGCATTTTTTATTTATTTATTTAATACACTTGCCTACAGATTTCACATCATTTACGTGAACTTACAATTAATGTTAACAAAAACTTTTACAGAATGTAAATCCAATGCACACAAAACATTTACTGAATATAACACTCGGCTGCTCAAGTAATACTCATCAGTAGCATTACAACATACTTCAATGTAAAAAAAATTAATCGCATGAGTCAGGCTTTAGACTTGTAATCGAGAGGTTTGAATCTGTATACGCCTAACAACGTGAACTTACTCCTAATGGCGGCACTTCACATGGCTGTTTGTATTTGATAAATTTGACAAATAATAACCATATGCAGATGGCTTGTGTGGCAAAGCTTTTGCCTATTTGACAACTACAGCTAATACCAAAACGCGCGTTACCGCGTGCTTGCCGGTTTTTCGACGCACATCAAAGAGATTATCAAAGACGGCAAATAGGCAAATACGCAACTAAACCATCCTTTCAATGGCCAGCGTCGGCGGCAAGTCATGTCAATTTCAAATGCACGGGCTGTCAATTTGACATCCTGAGCCGTTGTCTTGAAAATAATTTTTGTGCATACTCGACATCCACCAGCGCTTTGCTCTCCATGGTCTTTTTACCTTTTATTTTTTAATACAAAGCATATAATAATAGCATGCGTTTAAATAATAAAATCCTGTTGCAAGTTTGAAGACGTCCATACTGTTGGTAAATAATTGCCTCTGCTCATTCAAAATGTTTGTGTATTTGTTTATTTATATATTTATAATTTGACGCCTTATTTGGCTCCATGTGTACACGGTCATAGTTGCCAATATCTGTATGTTGGCCCATTTGTCAAATATTCGCCCAAGTACAGCAAACAACCAATACCAAATACAAATAACCATGTCACGTGCCGCCTTAACACTAACATATTGGCTTAGGTGGAGATGTTATCAAGAAAACTAGTAAGTGTTACTGACCTTAAAAAAAATACTGTATACATATTTTTTAAGTGACTAGTGGCTTACAATGATAATGAAAAATGTATTTTATAATATATATAGCCTCTTCTTCTTCTTTTCGTGTGGTTAGTGGCCAACCTGTTATCAAGAGTTGTTCAAACCGCCCGTAGGCCTCTGACATGGCATAACGACTGCTGTCAATTTGGCAACAACCGGTACCGACTTTTTTACGTACCCTCCGAAGCACAGAGACGCTCAGATGAAATACCACTAAGCGGTCGCCCATCTATAGACTGACCGCACCCAACGGTGCTTAACCTCGCTAACCATTTACCGATCAGTGAGTAAAAAATTTATCGCTTGTTTTAACTGTAAAGGAAAACATCCGAAGGAAACCTGCATGTCTAAGAGTTCTCAGTAATGATCTCAAAAATATATGAAGTCTGCCAACCCGCACTGGGTCAGCGTGGAGGACTATGGCCTAACCCTTCTCACACTGAGAAGAGGCCCGTGCCCAGCAGTGGGACAGTTTAATATAGGGCTGATATTATTATTTATATAGTTGTCTATCTGAATTTGCCTAAACAAAGTATCATACATCAACAATGAGCAATTTTTAATGCAGATTGCATAGTAACATGAAACTTACACATCTCAAGTCATGTTTCATCTGATCCCCTTCAGCAGAACCAACATAAAATCGCTGGCAAAGCGTACGTAGTCCATGCAGATGAAGTCACGGGCAAATGCTAGTCTTTATTTTTAAAGAATACAATACAGTCATAATGCATGATGCTGTGCTGGATTTATGCAATAAACATATCTTATCTTACATAACTATCAAATTATATTCCTTAAGCACTAATCATGACGGAATAATAAATTTTTTGGTTGTGACTATCTTTATCCCCTATAATAAATAAGACGTAAAGGAAAGAGTGATGAGTGACGAAAGATAGTCACGTTGATGGCCACAGGCGAGCGTCAACGTGACATGTTGTGGTATTTATATTAATAAGATAAGATATCAAATATTTAGGTTTTAGATTAGAGGTAGACGAATAAGATTGGGTACAGGATTTCCTTTATACAATCGCGAATTATACCTTTATCTGGGGATGAACATCTTTAAGCTGATTCATGGATAACCTAATACACAAAAAATTACTTGTAAGGTAACGAGATCGGTGTAAAAAAACCCAGGATTCAACCTCTTCCTCTTCATGTGACCTTTTTTTTATTATGTCCCACTGCTGGGCAAAAACCCTTGGAAACCCTTCCCTTACTTATAAGTAAGCAGCTGTTACCCACGACATCTTCCGTGTGGAATAAAACAAAAAATTGTTTTTACAGGTGGCATATTTTTTTTCCCAAAATAAAAGTAGCCTAAGGTACTCCTCATAGCAATCTGCCAGTGAAAATCAGCTGGCTGGGCTGATCTTCACTGGCAGATTGCTATGAGGAGTAACTTCGGCTACTTTAAGAGATTAGCCGGAACAATCAGACAGATAAGAAGACAATAAAAAATAGTTTTTTTATGTAAGTACCGTACCTACCTATATACTTTCATATGGATTTTGTAAAAAGCTGTTATTTTGTCAATACAAACAAAATCTTTAATTTTATTTATTTGTATAGATTTTGAATGTACTAGTATATCAGTGATAATGGCACTGGCTTAAAGAAGTTTAGGTAAACAAGTAGTTAAGTAAGGATATATTTAATAAATTGTTTACCCGAAATAAATTCGTTAGAATATGCTTTCAAACTTACTGTGAAACAGGTGGTCTAATGAACCTTTCTCATGCTTGCCCTTATAGACTCGCGCTAGTATACAATGCAACCTAGATGCTAGGATACCCGATTTTTATCACTGCGCAAGAATACGTTTACGTCATTAAGTACGTTCTAAACAACGCCAAACGCCTGGTTCCTATATTTAAGCCGTTTTACGTACAGTCAGTGAATTTCTAGCACATATTCTATGAGAAATATTTTAAAATTAGACTGTCCGTAGCTAAGCTCCGACTCTTGAATGTAAGGATCGGGCCTAATGGTAAAATGGTAGGGCCAAAGTCACTCACCATATGCGGGTAATGGTGTCCGTTGTCAAATGTCGAGTCGTTGGCAGCGTACTGCACTCCGTCGACGCCTTGGATGACCACGTCGCGATCTTTGCTCAACGTTATGTATCTGAAAACATTAAAATAGTTACGATGTATGATCGTATCTAAGCCTCTCTACTTAAGACACTAAGGACCAATCTCATTTAAATTTTATTTTTAGTTCTTTTTATACAAAATTTATATACAGGGTGATTTTGAAATCGTGTAATTCCTTTTAACCACGCATTCTACTGGTGATATAGAATAACCCTGACCATATTTTTATTTAATTAGATTTATTTTTTTTGAAAAATTATTATTCCGATTTTTTCGTGAAATGGTGTCAGATAGTCATATGTTAACCAACCGAGGCAATTTTAATATTTTACTAATTAAAATAAAAAAAACATATTAATAATTAATGTCGTAAATAATAACGGGCGGTCCTTTTTATTGCCCCTTATTATTTACGACATCAGTTATTGTTATGTTATTATTTTTAAATTAGTAAAATATTAAGATTGTGTCAGGTGGTTAAAATATGACTATTTGAAATCATTTCATGAAAAAAATCTGTACTCTAATTTTGCCGAAACCATTATTGTAATTAAGAACTTATAAATGAATTTGATTTAAACAAAGAAGCAGCTTTAGAGAGAGAGAGAGAAGAGAGAGAGACACTTTTACCCTGCAGTAGGATACATGCATATAATTCAAACGTTCTGATAGTAAACTCTGATAAGTGGGTTTTACCTCGAGAGAAAAATATTTTATAGCTAATTTTATAACCATTTATTCATAAGTGACAAACATTTTGGTTATAGTTTTTGTAATGGCGTCTTCTTTTTTGTACTGTGTCTGGAATAAAACAAATGCGTTCTATCTTTAAACCACAGAGAACTTTGCAAACCATAGAATAATGATTCAAAACTAGTTTTTACCAATGTAAAATATGTTACTTGAGGTTACTTTTTATAGTTCAGTAAAGCTATATTTATAAATATGGCGAGAATGCAGATCAACATAACTATTGAATATCTAAGTATGTTACTAAGCTAAATCTATATATATAACAATCTGGTGTCACGTTGTTTGTGGTCGAACTCCTCCGAAACGGCTCGACCAATGATGTTTTATGTATATTTGGTTGATATGAGAATAGGTCGTAAAATATGTTATACTACTAAGAAATAATTTATATGGCAGAACAACGTTTACCGGGTCAGTAGTTAATATTATAAAGAGTGTAGCGACACAGCTGACGCGTTAGTTTTGTGTAGTCAGGCGCAAGTATACAGTAGCGCCGCGCGGCAGTCGTCTGCCCGCAACTACTCAGTTAGGTCGTAGTCCAACATGTATTTATATTAGTAATTATAACTAGTACCAGAATATATACAGGATGTCCGGTAATTAAAGGATAACCTGGAAATGTCTTATAGAGGAACAGAAGGCCGTTCAGAAAAAATATGAAAAAAAATTATCCTAACTACTACCTGAGATATGTGTTTTTTTTTAATTACCATGTATAACTTTCTTGTATACTACGACCATAAATGAATGAAATCCATCGGTTTTTTGTTGTTTTATTATTAAACACTAATTATGCTAATAGATAGAGAGTCAAAAGTATGCTATGCTATATAGCTTGCACTTTTTAATATATATATATATATATATATATATATATATATATATATATATATATATATATATATATATATATATATTATTTTTTTATTATTATTCTTTTTTATTTTTTTCTGAACTGCCTTCAGTTCTACTATAAGACATTTCAAGGTTATCCATTAATTACCGGACACCCTGTATATCCATATAGTATTATCAAGAGGTTATTTTATTTGGCCACGCACAATGAAAGGACATCTTATTACCCCTACAAGAAGAAAGATTTGTATTTTTGTTTGTAATGAACGAACTCAAAAATAAAAGAACCGATTTCAAAAATTCTTTCTCTATTAGAAAGCTGCTTTATCCAGAAATTACATAGACCATATAACATCACGCTATGTTCTATATATAGTCAAATGAATATTGTATTGGGCTTACGATTGAGAGACTGTGGGGTCGAATCCCGCCGTGAACTTACTCCTAACACATTAGCTCAGCTGACGGGTATAAGAATTCAAGTAATTTGTAACCTAAATTGCTAGTAATCTAAAAAAAGATGCTTAAATTACTGTATCTGATCGTAAAGTTAATGTTTTTATCAATATATACTATTATAATTTGCCCTAAAACCAATATAACAAAGATACTGATAAAAAAAACATTATCAATACATGGCCATTACGTTTATCGTTAATGACAAAGCAAATTCCATCAGTAATGAAAGAACAATTAGGTAATAAATTATCCATTATCCTATATTCCCAAAGGAGGAGCAGCTTTAGATCCCTGTTTATATGGTGAGACTATTTCCGTCTGTTAGGCACCATTCCAGACTTGTTGTTGTCTTCTGATGCACAGGGATTACATAAACTGTTTACGGTAGATAGCAATAAGCTACGATAGCTGGTAAAATGTGTGTGCAATACACCTCTGCCTACCCCTTCGGGGAAATGTAAAGCGTGAGGCAATGTATGTAATATTTAATATAAGAAAAAGAATACAACATTGAATGGTTTTGTTATAAACATTTGGCGATTGAAAAGAGTGGCCATGAGTTTCTTGCCTGTTTCTTCTCATGAAAGCTCTACTCCTCGACCATGCTTTTTTTTTCAATACTTAATTTGTATTTCTTGCAATTTTATTTATGAATATTATAGTTGATTAACGTGTCCAAGAATTGTTTATTATGGAAATAAAGATTTTTGACTTTGACTTAATCTGTATACTCACGTGCAAAGATCTGACGAGAACACGTAAACCTCTTCTTGTCCATATTCCGGCGCCCACAGCTCACCAGTGGACCCTTTGACTTCCCCACACTCGTCTCTGAAGTCAGTCCTATTAGAGAAGCGCCACTTCTCCACGTTGCCCAGCTGTGAGAAGTCCGCTGCGCCGGTGTTCATGTTGAACGAACCGTCGAATTCTATTGAGCCGTTACGCTGGGAAAGATAAAATAAGAGTCAGTAATTAGTCTATTAGACCAATGGATGAGGTATTAGACTTGCCACCACAGGTCTTGCGTTCGAATCGCAATTTTGAGTAGTAGAGCCTCGCTGATTTCAGCATGAATGGGCTGGCTCGACCGGGGAAAGACTACCCTCTCACAGAATATCGACGTGAAATTGCAGTATTCCTACTGTTGTGTTTCGTTTGGTGAGTGAGAGTGTCGGAGGCCATTATCACTCCCATTCCCCCTTGCCGCTCCTTCTCCTTCCCACTTCCTTGCCCAAAGGGTCGGCAACGCGCAAGCGATGCCTGTGGTGTTGCAGGCGTTCATAGGCTTATTTGCCGTCTTAGTAGTATAAAAAAAAACAATCATCGCACTGCCAATGTGTTTTTAGCTCTCACGAGTTGTGGTGAACCTATTCCTTATTTTATGACCCTACTTTCTACTAGAATTTTCCAAACAGCAAAATCCAATGACTTTCTTTCCGATCCAGGTATCGGACTCAGGCGCTCATGATCTCGTCTCCGATTCGTTTCCCGAGTCGGAGAAAATATTATGATGACAATATTAATAAATATATCCCGGACTTCCCTAAATAAAAAACATATTTTATTCTTAGTGTTTTATATAAAAAACTAGCTTTTGCCCGCGGCTCCACTCGCTCGGTAACAGTAATTTTTTTTTGTATAAAAGTTACTATATATCCTTTTGTATTCCTGACAACATGTATGCGAAATTTCATGACGATCGGTCGAGTAGTTAGGCGTGAAAGCGTAACAAACAAACAAGATAACATTCGTATTTATAATATTAGCTAGAATTAATAATGAATTTATTTAATAGCCTATTTATCATCCGTTATAAATGTACTGTATGTCATAAACCGCAATAAAATTATATGAATATAAATCAAGATACTACGATGCATTCGTCTGTAACTTGGTATGATAAATCATAATTTAATAAATACTAACAGTGTTTATACAGGGTGATTTTGAAATCGTGTAATTCCTTTTAACCACGCATTCTACTGGTGATATAGAATAACCCTGACCATATTTTTATTTAATTAGATTTATTTTTTTTGAAAAATTATTATTCCGTTTTTTTCGTGAAATGGTGTCAGATAGTCATATGTTAACCAACCGAGGCAATTTTAATTTTTTTCCTAATTAAAATAAAAAAACATATTAATAATTAATGTCGTAAATAATAACGGGCGGTCCTTTTTATTGCCCCTTATTATTTACGACATCAGTTATTGTTATGTTATTATTTTTAAATTAGTAAAATATTAAGATTGTGTCAGGTGGTTAAAATATGACTATTTGAAATCATTTCATGAAAAAAATCTGTACTCTAATTTTGCCGAAATCATTATTCTAATTAAGAAAAAATATGGTCAGGGTTATTCTATATCACCAGTAGAATGCGTGGTTAAAAGGAATTACACGATTTCAAAATCACCCTGTATACGGCGCAAGTGCGTGATACATGCGCAAGTTAGGTACTTGCGCGGGGTAAATGCGCGAGTTAATCTGGCGACTTATGCGCATGGCGCACAGAAATGGCGTCTAACACTAGCAGATTGGACTTGTGGCACGGGCTATCCCTTTCTTATTTAGAACAAATCACATATTAATTTATAATTAATTTATTTAGTAATAAAGCTATAAAGAATATTGTTAACGAGCGTATTCTCACCAACAAGCTGTGTAGCTTGGCGAGGAAATTTGAATTTTGTAATTTATGCCAAACAAATGACTAAATAAAATAAAAATTAAAAAATTAAAAACTGGCAAAAATAGTAAAAAATAAAACTTACATGCTATGCGCCATAAGAGCGCCCGCGACATAGCATTCTAATTGCATGTGGTTTGCATCTTGCATAAATGGCTCGCGTCGTTTGCTTACATGACGTACACATCTCGCTTAATGCGCTTAACGCTTAACTGCTTCACCTTGGGCACTTGGGCATTATCTACGTTGTTTACAAGAGCCGTAATATTAAGTTCGTTTATGGCATAATTTTGCACTCATGTGTGAGGACTGTCGTGAAGTACCGGGTTCAGTTCTCGTCTCGAGTAGAGATTAGGATTTTCTGTTAGAAAATTCTTAGTAGCAGCACTAAATCTGGCAATGCGTCCGGTAGTGTGGCGAAGCGGGCAAGCAGTCACCTAGCGCCTATACGAGTCAATAATTTGTGTCATATACAAATAATAATTGTTCCGACTCTGGGTGCACTATTTGTCCGTTGATTATGTTCGTAAAATCCCCGGCGACACAGGGTTAGATCCTAATACGAGAAAATTTAAAATGATGTTATTTAACTGTTCGACCTTCAAGCATTAGTAAAATATATTTGTAATACACCATTGTTTACCCCTTTGCGAATACACAGGCGCGAATTTACCCCTTTGCGAATACACAGGCGCGAATCTAAGTACATATATCCTAACTAATATTATAAATGCGAATGTAAGTTTGTTTGTTACGCTATTAAGCCTTAACTACTCGGCCGGTATCATAAAATTTCACATAAACATTGTCAGAAGTACAGAAAAGGACATAGGGTACCTTTTATCAAGAAACTAAGTAATGTTCCCAAGCGAAACGCCGGGAAAAATCTAATATCACATTTTATATGGAACGTGAGAAAAAGTTGTAAGTCTATCCATGAGAGTAAATCAATGTTCCATGAAAATCTATCCTCGGGTAGAGTTAACGATACGCGGTGTGACGTAACAGTGAAAGTGCGTACGTGTGGATCCATGAAGGAATTCTGCCGATATCGTAACTGCGTGATGCAACCTATTTACGATTATTGCGAGCGAGTGCGGTTTTGTTCTGCGGCCGTCGAAGAGTCACGGGGAAAGTCTTTGAAAATAGTTGGTATCGATGATCAAAAATTCTAGCTAATATTATAAATGCAAATGTGATTTTGTTTGTTTGTTACGCTATCACGCAGTTACTACTCGACCGATCAACATGAAATTTTGCATACACGTTGTCAGTGGTACAGAAAATGATATTGTACCTTTAATCAAGTTCACGAGCGAAAGAAACTAGCTTAAATAGCAAAACCACGCTGAGAATAAATTATGTTTTTTTTTTGCAGCCGTCTATTTTCTGGCTCGGGGAAAGTCTTTGAAAATAGTTGGTATTGATGATCAAAAATTTTGGCTAATATTTTAAATGCGAATGTGAGTCTGCTCTGTCTTTCTTCCATGCCTTACCTACTAAACGGATCATCATGAAGTTTCGCATACACATTGTCAAGAGCACAGAAAACGAAATAGATCACCTTTTATCCAGATAAAAAGTACAGAATAAAAGAACAAAAAGGTAATACATTTATGGTCACACGTCTATATCCAAAAGGTGTAGATTAAGGTATATTACACACATATTTTGGACACTCTTCTCCCTAGCCTTTACTATTCCAAAATCACTTGGAGTCGGCTTTTCTAGTCTAACCGGATTTGACTGGATATCAGTTTTTACACGGAGCGGCTGCCACCTGACCTCCGCAACCCGAAGGCTAACGATGCCCTAAGGCTAGACCAGTGTCAGGATATTATAGGGCACTGACTTCCCAATAACGACTGACATAGATGTTCAAAGCAGCCAGGACCGACGCGGCGACGGCCTAACGTGCTCTCCGAGGCACGGAGCAGGCGATAATTGTCAATCAATACGCACATAATTTCGAAACGTCATATAATTTCCGAAAATCAGAGGTGCGCGACGTGGGTTCGAATCCGAGACCCGCGCGTGACCCCAAAGCCGCGGGCAAAAGCAAGTGCATATATCATTTTCTGCTAAAATACAATTTATAATTAACATCTGTTTACACGCAGCCGGTAAAAGAGATGTTCTATGCATTGTGCCGTGAAATTGACAAGTCGGTCAGACGGACGGTACAGCGCAGTTATGTAACGCAATGAGCAATAATTATTGCGCTAATGTTAGTGCTTGTACTGAAATAGATAATCGTTATTAAAGTAAAGTACGAGAACGGGTCTAACAATCATTTTTTTATTTCTTTGTACACAATAATAATGTCGAATTGATGGTCTAACCATAACTATTCTAATTTAAGAGAGATCCGTGCCTAACAATGGGACAGTTTATAAGGAGGTATGATATACATGCTTTTTGAGGCACGGGGATGAAATACTATGATAATAATCTTCCTAACCCTGCGCTGCAATATCAGAGATACTTTACAGAATATTTTAATTTTTATTGACCTCCGTGATTAAAGCCCGGATACAAACGATCAGTAGCTGTGTACTAGACATGAGACCAACATAAACAGACAGAATAGCAGGGACATTTGACCGTCTTCCACCCCCTCTATTTGACCCAACAGTACCCACCTGACATTTCAAAAATCGTCCATTGCTTTAGCTCAATCGGTTTTAAGGTAATTACACTAAAATCGATTAAATTGGTTAATTTAAAATACAGTTGTAAACCAGTTCGTTAAAAATACAGTTCCAAAATGTTACCTATGAATATGCTAGTGGTATTTCTACACGATCAAAACGATGCCAGTACCTGACGCCGTCCACATGCGCAAGCTACTCGCCTGCATTACATGCGCGAGTTAATATATCCTACGCGGGTATACCCTACTCATCTCATGTACATGTGCCATAACTAAGTAAGCATAAAAAGTGATATCTCTGGTCTAGGATTAATCTTGGCTGAAACCTTGCTTGCTAAAGTCATAAACATGCACGAAAAAAGTAAACACAGAACTAAGTACAGAAATCCGGTTATTTTTACTTCAACATAGAATTTGCCTGTGATGCGTTCTAGGACATTTAAAGGTTGCATTAAATCATTCGAATAACACAAATCAAATCTATACTAATATGTTAAAGCTGAAGAGTTTGTTTGTTTGTTTGAACGCGCTAATCTCAGGAACTACTGGATCAAATTGAAAAAATATTTTAGTGTTGGATAGCCTATTTATCGAAGAAGGCTATAGGGCATATAACATCGCACTACAACCTACGGGGCGACGCAGTAACCATAAACGCTGGTGAAACCGCGGGCACATCTAGTAATTACATAAACGCCTCCACTTGCATGCGTCATAGTCAACAAGCCAACCATCCGTGACCATGTGGCTGCGCGTCTAAATATGACTACATTTACATTTCATCCTCTCAAGTATCATAGCTCACTGCACAGATGCCGCTGCCACTGCACCGAGTGTTGTAAGTTCGAATCCCACACGGAACAAAAATTTGTGTGAGCCACAAGTGGTTATTCCAAGTCTGGATGTTCCTTGTGTCCGTTGCATTAAGGTTTGTAAAGTCGCCCGCGATACTGGAAATATTCCTAGTGCGGGAGAGGTCTTTTTTAGCAGAAAAATAAATACAAAATAGCTTCCTCGCGATAGTTTATAGGAGAACAAATATCTTAAGTATAGAAAACGCATTTGAACCAGGGATGTTGCGGATGCAGATTTTGTGACATGATATCTGGAAATTCACATCCGCGGATGCGGATACGGATGCGGATGTCCAAATCGATGCATAAGCTCCGCAATTGCGGCTGCGGATGTTGATGGCAATTGTTCATCTTATTCAATAAAAATATCTAATATCACCGCTTTCGCAGATTCAAGCCAATTTTGCAAAGATTAATAAATTAAACACGTACTACTGAACAACTGATTTCATTCTTATCGAAACCTACGCTATATCTGGATCCGCATTAACATCCGCGTTGATAATTGCGGATGCGGATGCGGATGTCCAAATCGATGCGGAAGCTCCGCTATTGTGGATGCGGATGCGAATATTCAAAGCATCCCTAATTTAAACCTAGCAACTACATAGAATTTGCAAAGGCCGATTGTTTGTCTAGGCCCAGCAGGTACATGTCACAGGTCAATAATGTATAACAACTGATAGCGAGCGAATGCGTAAAATGATTGGTATAGCACACGAAATATCGTATTTTAATTATTACCTATAGCAATAATACATAGCATGCCGTGGAATGTAATAACTGCGATTGCTACTAGTATGTTGGGTACCATATGGAAAAGTTCGCTGTGCCTCTTAAGACTGCGCCGAGCGTAAGACACGGTTGGACTGAATGATCAGTCATTTGCTTGATAGCCTAATCCGCCATAGTAAAATTGTATGGAGGATTTGAAGTGCTTTTTTGATAAATATGTATCTTTATTGTCAACCAATAACTTAAATATTTGGGACGGACAAATTGTAATATAGATAACTATTTTTGTTTAGATCAAGCTGTAAAATTTGCAGTAAGATTTGTTTCTTTTCTTTTTTTTGTAATTAACTTTATCTGATGTATGTAGTGCATAATCTGCTGCAAATAAATGTATTTTCTTTCTTTCTTTCTTTCTAAAAATAGGATGGCTTTCTACTGTTATAATCTAAAAATCACGTAACAACACGAGCTTACGTTTTTGCATTTTTGTGCAAATTTACGTAATTTTGTAGGCGAAAATATGAATTATTCTACGTTTTTTACACGGAGTAATTGTAAACACATTCATTTTTATGGTAAATGTATATTTAGTATTTGTGTTAAACAAAAAGTGTTGATTTTATCAACTTAACTGTGACCGCCTGTTTTGGCACATTCCGCTCGGCGCAGTCTTAAGGGGGAGGACAAACACGCGAGGCTGTCAGCACAGTAATTCTTTATTTGAAATTTCAGGATCCAAATGCTTATTTTTTTAAAGGACGATTCTTCTCATGTTGTTAATATATGTTACAGTGACCTCCTCAATCGCGAGCGGTATGTTTCTTTATCATCTAAGGGTATAAAGAAGATGTACTCTGGTTAAGAATTCCCTTATTTTCCCTTAACCCCAGTCCAGAACATTCGTCGAGAATTTTATGGCTGTTTGTTTTGAAGTTTAATTCCCTAAAGCGCGTACTTCGAATTTTATTTCTTCCTACATACTCAAATGTTTTATTAAATACATTATGCCCACCCCGCGTTCGCTCAAATGTAGGTTAGGTTAGATTATTTACAGTCCTTTTTTCTGAATAAAAGGAAACCTATGTCTTTTTCTGTTCCCCTGACAAAGTATATGCGAAATTTTATGATGATCGGTCGCGTAGTTAGGGCGTGAAAGCGTAACAAACGAACAAATAAACTCACATCCGCATTTATTTTATTAGTTAGGATTTTAAAATTATAACAATAGCTGAAGCAAAGATAATTTACAGACTCAATGAAATTCATTTAACGAAACGTGGGAATCCGACGCACGCGTAACTATACTCAATGTCACACACGGCACCCAGACTGGTATAACCACGGAAAGTTGAGACCTACTTTATAGAAGTGGCAATACGATTCACACGAGGCTACCAATGTCGCAAAATAGACAGCAACACCGTGACAGAACCCTTTGCAACGTCTATACCTGGAATCGAAAAGGACCCTACAGGATCCGCCTGTCTTTTCAAAAACCATCCATTGCTTTAGCTCAATCGGTTTTAGGGTAGTTACAATAAAATCGATTGAGCTTGTTGGTTTATAATACAGTTGAAAAAAAAGAGAACAATATAAACACGGAACGTTGAGACCTACTTTATGGAAGTGGCATTAAACTTCATACAAGGCTAACGATGTTGCCAAAAATGTACATCGCGCGCAATGACTTACCTACGAATTAAATTCAAATGGCAATACTTAGCATAGCGCGTGCGCAGTGTCCTTGACCATGGAATCTAGTTATCGCATTGTGTTTAATTGTAGTCGATTATTATTCGACTGCAACAGGGTAATTAATATACAATTTTTACTATTTAAGCCATAGATATATTATTTATTTTTATTTTGCGCAAGTATTAAAATATACAACCACTTCAAATCAGGTAGTAGGGGTTATTGTCAAATGACAGAAAAAGAATTCACAATTCAAGTTGTGATGTAACCGCCATTTCCTTACTTTCATCTTTTTTAACTATGTCACGTAATACCACCTGTGTCGCGATGGTCTTTATTGATATTTAAACGACGGATACAAAGAACACCTCGTCCCGTGTGGGGACCGAAGCCTCAACACTCGTCGCAGTAGTAATGTGCAAGGGTAATCTTCACAAAGATATGTGAAGTCTACCAACCTGCACTGGGACAGCGTTGTGCAGTATGGCCTAACCATGGGAATGGTGGGCATTAGGACAGTAAGACAGTTTTTAAACTGCACTGATATCAAGAGATTCGAACCCAAAACAATTTTAAATTCTAATCTTTTTAGTTCAGCATTCCATGAAAACCACTGTAGTGAATTTCCCAGTTTGATAGCATAGATTCAACTTAAAGTATAATATACTCAAAGATATGTGAAGTCTACCAATCCGCATTGGGGCAGCGTGGGTAACTATAGCCTAACTATGAGAATGGTGGGAATTACACTACAGTGGAACAGATTATAAAAAGGACCGACATTAAGACATTCGAACCCAAAAAAATAGTTTTAAATTCCAATCGGTTTAATCCGGCCTAGCATAAAAACCACTAAACTCAATTTCATAGTTTGATAGCATAATGTCAAACTCAAATATCTAAAACAAATCTCCTTAATTATTTATATACAATTGGGAGTGTGTGATGTGCCCCATCCTACTCACTAATAAATGACGATAAAAAATCTCATGGCGACAATATACATAAGATCAAAGTGCAAATGAATCACTTAAAACGATATTGTGAACAAAAACATTCACAAATATGAACTTTGTCACATTACACTAGTCTTTGTTTTAAGATAATAATTATGTAGCACGCGAAAAGTTGCTGAATAAATTATATTGTAATTGAATAAACAAAGTATGAATCAGGACAGAGATAAATATTGTTATTATAAAACAATTTAATTAATTAACTGATCGATTGCCTCAGGGACCCGGTCGTAGTGAATGCGGTCTAGAGTAAAAAGTAAATGAGTTTTTCTACCAAGAAAACCTCAATAGCAGGTCGGAGTTAGGCAGTCGGCTGTGTTACACACTCTCGTGTCTCGGAAAGCACGTAAAGCCGTTGGTCCTGCGCCTGCCGTCGTGTCGAATTAACGTACCATCGGATTATGAGAGTTAGGCTAACAAGAATGCACTTATGTATGCGCAAACTCTTGTACTCTATAATATCTCCTACGCATAAGCATACGCTCCTTATCTGCTAAAATCCGTATAGGGCAGTTTAATTTTAATACGTAACATTTGCATAAACATAAGACAATACATCAAAAATACACTTACTTCATAAAACCATCCAAATTTATCGTACGGTATAGATATTGGTAGATTCGGGAAGTGGGCGGCGATGTCCAGCACTGGGTCTTCTATCCCGTCGAACACCCAAGATGTTACGTTGGCTGTTAGGAACAGATCCTTGTGATACATGCGTAGGAAGACCTCTACTCCTAGAGTGACTATCAAGCTTTGGTGGCGCATCATGTAGGCTACTGTCTGTGAAACAAAGGACTCAATTAAATAGTTTGTACTAATGCCAATCCCTTCAGGAATGTAATTATATTTTTGTCTTTGTAAAGATAATTTGGAATAACACAGGCACATGGAATAAGTCGGCAAAAAAATCGCGTGATCCTAAAAATAGTAGTTCCGAAACTGGACTCGGCACTGCTATTTCTGAATCACACGATTTTTGATTTTGTGTAGAACTCGAACTCACAATATTTGGCAAAGTGGACGTGGTTAGGTGACCACTTGAACCACTCGATCAACCGTGCAAAGCTGTTGCTGAAACACGCGTAGTTGAACGGATTTGGATAAAACCATGTCCTTAATTAACACATTGGAGACATCCTGGTACGCGTTCCTGTAAGCTTCTCTCGGGTTAAAGTTAGTATAACTCAGTACTCACCGCTATGATGGGGTTGATACTTGTGATCTGGTCAGAAAGAGCGCCCACCGACCTCTCGGGCACATAGTGCCACCACCTCTGGTTGAAAAATGTGAGGGTACTGTTCTCGTTCCACGTCAAATTTGTCTGTTAACAATAAATACGCATATAAAATATGTAAGTACATATAAACATTAATAGATGTACAATATTACAGTTTGATGTAATAAAGAAATCTATATATACCTATTAACACGTGAAGCAAAAACTTTGTACCTACCCCTTATTACGAAAATTGCGCGGACGGTGGTGTATGATATTGGGCACGGTTAAAGTTTATATGGAGAAGAAGTGGCGAATCCTAATATTTTTATAAAATATGCATTACAAATACGTTAAATTGATAAAAAATCACGACACGCACACAACCATGCATTTGACACACGCAGTCGAATCGCGTTCGTAGTATTTCGGCATTGTTCGTCTATCGTCGTACAATTCTTTGTAACTATGGTTACATACACCTTATTTATATGTAATATGGGTAAAGTTATAAACAATAAAACCTAACGATCAAACTTAAAATTTAAATCAATTATGGTCGAATTTTGACCACTAAGCGACCGCTACCACACATAAAAGTGTTGTCAAACCAAATTTAATCACCTAAATATAAACAGTTTTTTGTCCATACTGAAAATGTATGCTTTCTCTTTCCTAAATACCATTACATTTTACATACGTATATAGTGGTCATAGTCCCAGACTACGTGTCGTTACTGAAAATGTTTAGACTAAAAAACATAATAAAACTTTGCCCGATCCGATCAACGAACCGAAAACTTCACGTATAACAATCGCATACACTAGCACTGCAACACCGAGGCAGAATGCTTTATGGTTACTACGTTAATAGATTTAGATTTACGTTGAAAGAATTCAAATTAACGGTCTTCTTATGAATAATGAAATTCACTAAATCAATCAATCATCTTTTAGCAGTACATTGCTATACTTCCAGCAATGTACTGCTAAAAGATGCTTTCTAAATTACTGCCACAGAAACCGGTTTGTGGACATCGTGTCCACTGGTTTTTGTAGCAGTAATTTTTTTTTATTAACAAAATATATATTTTACTAGGTTAAAATATTCAAAATAAATTTAATATAATGACAATATTTCTACGCTTTGAGAGATAACAGTACAAAAGCGGTCAAGGTTTTACCTTGAAGTATATTTTACCAAATAGCATGCGATTTTTGTTAAGTAGTTGCTGTTCGCCACCATTTCCTTTATTACAACATTAAAAAGCAAAGTTCCCACCGCGTCTGTCTGTCTGTTTGTGATAAACTCAAAACTACTGAACTGAATTTCATGCAGCACCAATAGACAGAGTGATTCATGAGAAAGGCTTAGGTGTAAAATTGGTAAGGATTTGAACAGTCAGTATAAGATAGATTTGAGCTTTCTAAGTACCTAGTCAAATTTAAGTGAAGAACATCAATTCAATTTTATGTTCGCAGACAAGGCATTCAAATTGTTGTAAGCATCCACAGTGGTCAAAATATTTTAGTTATCAGTTGTCATTATTGTGTTAGCTGTCAGTGTGTCCATGTTAATATTTTCGAATAGGTCGTTAAATGGTATCTATGCATTACTATATATGGCAGAAGCGTAAGTATGTGTGAGTGAGTAAAGTCTTTTAGTAATTATACTCTACATATTGTATTGATAAAGACAATCAATGACTGATTTTACGGCATAAGCTAAATGCGTAATTTTTTATTTGTCATTATCAAATAATATAAAATATAAGATATCAGGCCTTGTATTAAACTGTCCCACTGCTGGGTACGGGCCTCTTCTCAACCCTACACAATACAGCAGCCATAGAAACTTTTGTTTTGTTCCTACGGTAAATAAGTTTTCCATATGCCTCAAGGAAGCGATGTGTTGTTAACGATACTTTACCTAGTTTAAATGCGCGAATGATAGGTACCTCTAATTTTCCCATCGTCCATAGGCTTTGTTAACCACTTGGCTGCAACACCTTGCAGATGTCAATTGTAAAAACTAAAATCTAATGGTGATTTACTTTAACAGTTTCCCGTTAGGCTATCGCTGCTATTAGTGTATTTATATATAGTTATTTATTTGATTGCGTAACACATATTAACACAATTGATGTTAATAAGACGTCAATGTTGTGCGCAATGTCAGCTAGTCGGCCTGGTCGGCCGACATTGCGCATAATGTTGACGTTGCGCATTGTTTACGTAGGTACAGGTAGTGAGTGTGTATGTACGAGCGGTGCGGCCAACTTAAGACGAGACATTTTCTAGTTTAGTTTTGTCTGTGAATTTCTATGACAATAATCCGACACAAGAAAACTCGGCCCTGATACTAATGATTAGACTGAAACCATAGTTCAGTTTGGCTGCACGGTACGAATGTATTAGCTAATTGCTAGATAAGCTGGTGCGTCATCAGTCGTTAGCAGACTATATTATAAAGCTATAATTAGGCAGTAATATTTGTTTGAATACATGTGACTAAAATTAAGAGAAATCAATTGTTTTAACGCGCGAGGTTACTTTTACTGCAGGGCATTACTATACTCGTAAAATAAATCTTTTTTCAATGACGTTTGTATAATTATTGTAATATAATATACCTATTATAATATAATATACCTATTATAATAAATCAAGCAACAGTAATAGTAAACAAAGTATTTATTAAATTTATATTTGTATAGTAGGTTACAAATAAATGTTATTTAAAATAAATCGAATTACAAATTGTTTTCTTGTGCACACCATAAATAAAATGTTTTATCTGCATGTATATTAAGTAATGTAAATTTAATATTAAAATCTTGATTTATTTTACCATTATTGCTCGGTACTTTTTAGTTCCATTAAGAAGATGCAAGGAACGTCACTATTGGCGCAATTTTATCAATAAAGTATAATATCGATTTTTGTCATTATATACCATCATGAAATACGGAATTTCATGATACGGTTGACATCTGTCACAGGACACATCCTATATTTTACAGGATGTAAGGCGTAAAAAAATTTAAACAAAGGACATAACTCCCTAACAAATGGATATTACATCACCAACATCACACAATATTTAGTTCCATAAGATTAACGAACTACTGTCCGAACCTTGACAGTGTCGGTAAAGCAGTTGGTTGATATCTGGGGTCAGTAGTATTTTTAGGGGGAGTGTAATTTTGACTAGTTTTTTGGCGTCTGGGAACTTTTTGCTTTACCAGTGTAGGTTGACCTTCCACGTCAGGTTTTGGTGCCAATCAAGATTCAACATTCCAATTATTAATTCATACAGATCTTAAGGTTTATTTGCGCATTTACTAAGTAGGAATACAAAAGCTTTTACGAGAACAGTGTTCTTTTTAAACGCACTCGTAAAGAATCCCAAAATAGTTCATAGTGGACTATCCTCATTTCTGTCCGATGCGAGGACTATTGTCTATTTTATGATTGTCGCAGCTCTCAACACAGCGATAGCGGTGGTGTCAAGGTGTCCAGTTACGCCACTCTGTCTCCCATAACTGTGGAATTCTATGAACACTTCGAGAGTGCGAAATCGAAGCTGTCACGATAAATGCGTCAACATGCAAAAGCGCATGCTTAGGCAGACAAGGCAAACAATTGCCTACTGAGCTATATCTCAATAATAGCACAGGATCTTGGAATGTACCCCATAGATGGCAATAAGGTTTCCAGCTCCCCATTAAGGACGACCTCTTTAATTTCCAAAATTATTTCTTTTAGTAACAGATAAACCAGCGGCTCAATCTTGACATTATTGAAGTCATTCCAAATAAACATAACCAAAGCACATCGAATCGAAAAGGAAGTATGGATAGTAACTGCTACTGTATCCTTCACTGGTAGCATAAATCTGCTTGGCGATTGAAATTGACAGAATAGTGGTTAGTACAAGACTCATCACCAATAATAGGACAGAGGATAAGGAATACGACAACAGTACAGATGCATCAAGATGTGTGGTATCCGATGCTCGAAAAGTTGATATCGCACACTGAGCCACCAGTATAGATAGCAACAGAGCAACAGGTCAGATCAGGTCACAACCATGATGACCCTTAGCATTACTCATAGTGGCAAATATGGATGTAATACATCTCTGTCAATCCCTAGCGGAATATTTTGGCGCCCATGTTTGTAATAAAGTAACAATTAAATAGACAGTAAGAGTAAATGAATGTTGCACGTTGTCACGCTTATCGACAGACACGGAAGTGTACATACACATTCATACACACCAATATCTATCTGTCTCTGTCCGTGTTTTTGTTTTTGTGATAAGATAAAAGAGAGGAACATGTTGTTGACACAGATTCAACGTCAGATCATTTTACGTCTATTTTGAGTTATCTTGTATCAAAGGAAACTGCACGACTGTTATCTGAATGTATCTATTTATGCATATTCTGTTATTGTATCTCTCTGCATCCTAACTACTATTTTAAATGCAAATTAGAGTTTGGTTGTTTGTTACGCTTTAACTACTCGACCGATCAACATGAAATTTCACATACACATTTCAGGGGTACGGAAAAGGACACATCCCCTTTCTCTACGACTATCCCAGTTTATGATATAGCGTTCCCCTACACCAACCGTTAGGTTATAATAGAAGAGCCGCTGTACCTTCCAGCGCCCGAAAGCACCTTCCGGAACCAGTTGTAGACAGGTCTTGTCACCAAATCCCGACTCTCCACCCTAACCTCAGAGATCCGGTTCTCGTAAGCGAGCTACCTCGTGCCCAAGTGACACTACCTATTCTCCAGATAGGTACCGGCGCAATAAAGCCGCTCACCACCCACAACTCAGGGAGTCGCTAACAAAAACCTCGCTGAAGCTGACGGAGAAGCCGCCTCCCATCTCCAGTATGGTACCGGAGCTGTGTAAGGCACGCTCACTTCCCGACATACATCCGTACGCCTACCCAAATAGGCCTACAAGCTGGGTGTGGCCCGAGTTACTCCAGCTATGACTCTTACTTGCTGAGCAGGCAGGCGCCCGAGATGCGTTGCGGCAGTGTGGTCCGTGCCTCATGCGACCGACTGGTTCGCACTGGCCGCGCCTGAGTCCGACGCTCGAACGCAACGTGCTTGCCGAGCAAACGAACATGTCGTCCTCAGCGGCCAACCACATACCCCTGCGAGTCCAACACCAATGTCAGGCACCGCGCACTCTAGTCAGCGGTCGATAGAACACACTTTTCGAGGCGCAGTGGGCTTCCTGACCCCGCAGTACCCTGGTCCAAAAGGGGAGACCCGTAGTTCTCCCTCCGAAACCCTATGTACTCGGGTCCTGAAGATAGGGAAAAGGACACAGTGTACCTTTTATCCAGCAAGTAAGAACTGTTGCCGATGGATAGAAATGTATTGATAAAATCTAGACTAACGGGAGCGAAGCAGCCGGTATGCTGGTTCGAACTAGGTACAGTACCGAAAATGATATGACGGTCTGTGGTGCGTTACGATGGTGTGGTGTGATGAGCTTACCGTGCCGTATGTTGGTTTGGTCGCACCATATTCGATCGTTTATTTATACTTTAAGGAAGAACAACTTTGCTATGTGAGTCTCAAACATGTCTAATTACAAATGTACTGAGCATTATCGGGTGAAGCTAATCGTTACGTGACCGATAACGCTATGATTGTTTAACGTTTAATACTAGCATGCAGTATAATAACATATTCTTAACATTTAGACACGGTTAATACTTTCGAAACGCATCTCTGACTTTTCGAAGTTATGTGGGTATGAAAATAGATAATTATCGCTCGCTTCAACGTTGTTGGTAGGAATGCTTTATAATGTTCTCGAAATTGTGTGAAGTCGGCAGGATTTACGTAATGCAAGGGTTTTGGACAATGGGCTAACCCTTCTCAAAATGAGAGAGAGTCAATTTACAGCAGAGCGACAGTTTACAATTAGGACTCACCGTTTGGGTTACCCATCACCTTTAATGGTGGTAAACATAGCGTAGTACTTTTGAGAAAGAATTTGACGAATTTTAGCATCATTTATTATGCTGACTTCAGCACATACACTTATCATGCCTGGCACATTACACATCGAAATTTTCGATCCAATATTTACATAGTAATTGGAATACAAATGTTATTTACTTATTATATGTGATCTTTAATTATTACACATCTATCTTAATCTATATTAATAATCACATTTAAAATAAAGTCCAAATAGATTAACTACAATTAGAAACCTCAAAGTATACAACACTTATTTGCGACATTGCCATACGTAACAGGCCAGAAGGCCGTTTATAAAGGCAGTATCATACTATCCCTAGTTTTTACCAAGAATTTATATTTTAGTACAAAGATAGCCTTAAAATCTTGCCCTGTGTAAATTGGCCTTTATACAGTAGGCAACTCGCGATTTTAGTAAAATTGTAATTATGTCCGCATATGACATTGGATATTGTTTTTAAATAAGTGGCCAGTTTTTCGATGTGCCACATTCATCAAAACACTCATTTAATATTTAGAACCTAATTTTGGCAAACCGGTCTTGATTATGAGTCTACATTCTAAGCCAATAGCATAAATAACGGTATTGGCATTTTTTATTTTTCGATATCTATATTCTGAATAATACTTATGCCAGCCCGTTTTGACTACCTCACGTAGAGTGCAAATCTCAGATTCCCAAATCTCTTTATTAGTGTTAAGGCAGCATTTACAGATCACGTTTCTAATAGTTCCTTATCTATTAAGTTTCCTACTATCTTAGCTTGCTTATGGCATTTTATGGATAGTGTAAAAAAATATATACCTTTATTTACAATATTAGATATTTTTATCAGGGCCGACCAAAAAGGTTATTGCACATTCGAACGCTTATATTAGGCAACTTTAGACTGGATGCAGAAGGCGGAAAAACGAAAAAGTCAAAACCACCGTGGACTGAACCCCGTTAATAATCGATTTAACTATACTATGTATAAGGTGTTAAAAATCAACTATTGAAATTCCGTAAATTCCGATATCCGAAAACAGACATATTCTAATAAAAAAATGTGAATGGTAGGCAGGGGTAGTGAATGCGACTGCTATTCATCACACTTCTATTGCTAGGTCAGGCAGTATTATTGCGTTTTTATCAAGAAATTATCTGTAGCAGTGCGGAGTTTGCAAAGTCTCTAGAGAACTATCTCTAAAGACTGTTTCAAACTCCGCACTGCTACAGATAATTTCATCATTAGATCTGTAGCAGGAAGGTGTCTGGTACTAACCAGACACCTTCCTAATGATGTATACTAGTATTATACAGGATGATTTTGAAATCGTGTAATTCCTTTTAACCACGCATTCTACTGGTGATATAGAATAACCCTGACCATATTTTTATTTAAATAGAATTATTTTTTTGAAAAATTATTGTTCCGTTTTTTTTCGTGAAATGGTGTCAGATAGTCATATGTTAACCAACCGAGGCAATTTTAATTGTTTACTAATTAAAATAAAAAATCATATTAATAATTAATGTCGTAA
The DNA here is from genome assembly GCA_963675205.1 of Catocala nupta. NCBI lineage: Eukaryota > Metazoa > Arthropoda > Insecta > Lepidoptera > Erebidae > Catocala > Catocala nupta. The sequence goes on from OY776086.1 coordinate 7,610,678, forward strand.
ATAATAACGGGCGGTCCTTTTTATTGCCCCTTATTATTTACGACATCAGTTATTGTTATGTTATTATTTTTAAATCAGTAAAATATTAAGATTGTGTCAGGTAGTTAAAATATGACTATTTGAAATCATTTCATGAAAAAAATCTGTACTCTAATTTTGCCGAAACCATTATTCTAATTAAGAAAAAATATGGTCAGGGTTATTCTATATCACCAGTAGAATGCGTGGTTAAAAGGAATTACACGATTTCAAAATCACCCTGTATACAGCATTACACTTCCCTCCTTCCTCCGCCTACCTACTATTTCCGGGTTATAGGCGAGACTTTGTGACTATTTTACAAAATTATTAATATTCAATGTTTTTACAGCAGTATTATTAAATGGTAGTAAGTATTATATTTAATAACACTTCATGATGCTTTAAATAGAAAGTTTCGTTTCATAAACAATTTTTAGAAATTTGTTGATTTTCAGCTACTTTTATCGCTGGCTGTACGTTATAACAATATGTTCGTGCAAACACGCATTTGCACGATATCAAGTAAACATGAGTGACGATATACCCGTTTATATGAATAAGAGAAAATTGCTTTTCAACCAATTTGAAAATAAATAGGTTTATGTTACCTACGTACGTTTATATTTTAATACGTTTTATGATAAAACTAGATTTCGCTTGCGGCGTCGCCTGCTTTAATCTATTAGGTATAGATTTTGACAATAAATTTCTATCCCTCGGTATCAGTATTTTTGTTCTTGATTATTATTAATAAAATTGCCTCAGTTTTATTTTTAAATATAGATTAGCCTTTCGGAAGCCAGGCGTAAGTAACAAACATCCAAACATTTTCACATAATATTAGTAGAATCCTAACTAATATTATAAATGCGAATGTGCGTCTGTTTCTTACGCTTGCACGCCTTAATTACTCGACTGATTTTCATGAGATTTTGCATACACGTTGTCAGGAGAAAAGAAAAGAACATAAGATACTTTTTATCCAGAAACAAGTTAGAAACGGCAATGAATTGCCGTAAATCTTAGAGTTCGAAAAATGGTTAAAGTAATATGCAAAGGTTACGTAACCGGTGACACGTGACTTGGTCAGAGGTCAGAGGTCAAAGGTCATAGTCATTTCGGAGGTATATCGACTATGCTGAGTCGAATGGCTTTGACCGCGAGTCTCTAGCTCTTTCGGTTCCTGAGTTGAAAGTTGTATAACAGACAGACGGACGGACAAAGCTGTTGTATAAGAGTTTTTTCGAACTCTAAAAAGTACTGTTACTAACCTGAACTACATTTAGGCGAGCGAAGCCGCGATCAAAATCTAGTATAGTAATAAAGTTTAACAGTAGTAGTTTTATAGTTTCAGAATTATATAATAATAGTTTTGAAATAAACATCACCATAAAATCCGTATTAAGTAGTTTAATATAAATATTTGACTTACTTTTATATGCGTCTCTCTGAAGACGTAAGGTCCTATTTCCTTGACCTGTAGTTTGACTCCTTCCTTCTTAGCTAGGATGTCTTCCACGTTTGTGATGTTGAAGAAGTGCAGTTCCAAGTACATAGGAATGGGCGTCTCCCGCCATATGCCAAATGACATCGATTCGTTCGTCAATGTCATCATCTGGAAAGGGAACAATTACTTAGTCAAGTATATCCAAAAAATTCGATATATATAAGTACAGTAGAACTCCAATTATCCGAACTCCAACTATCCGAGTCACTGATTATCCGAATTGCTTTCGGGGAAACGTTATTAGGAGATGAGAAAATGTATATATTTATCCCATATGTATGTAACATGTTTATGGGTTGCAATTTTATTCATTTTAAAATTAAAAATGCATACAGTGCCAAATATAAGCTGTATTTCTTTAAAATATGTAATGGACAATCGGCTACACATCAAGTTAGACACCCTATGTACGCATATCTACGCTACATACAAAATAGAGAATTGTCGGAAAGAAACAGTGCATAGTGGTGTCGATGTAACATTGGTAAGGATAGAGCGTTACAAAAATATAACGCACTCTCTCGCACGATTCGCAGCGTTCAACTTCTAATAGTTCAAAGTCCAAACAGTCTAGGTTGATGTGTCGCTGTGTGTACATAATATGCCCTTTTCCCGGGAATAAATCTAATTATCCGAATTTTTGATTATCCGAATGGGGTCTGGCCCTATTTGATTCAGATAATTGGAGTTCCATCGTATAATATAAATAGTAGTATTCTGTAATACTTTAAAGTTTTGAGTCACGTTGTGACCACGGCCGGTGTAACCTGGTCGAAACTTCAAACATCAAAGAGAAACATTTTTTTTTTTTTTTTTTTTTTTTTATTATCAGAAAAATACCTTAAGACTAATTACATTTGAAACTCGCCAAACATATTGTTTAACGGCAATTATGCATGATCGCGTTCATACCCGATACAAATTACATCAAGTATGGCGGCGTCAAGTTATTACTCTGCTACTGGCATTGCGCTGAATATTGAGAGTTCGATGCGAGCATTAAAAGGTTGTTTTGATCCTGAGATATATAGATTCACGTTTTGAATCCACATTTTGCTAGTTGTTTTTATGTTTCACGTATAACGGCGAGCCAAATACCATCTAGTGGTTCTTCGGTCAAGTAATTCTCGGTAACAACACAGTGTAGAACTTTACCCAATAGATGGCAATATCCTCACTCTCTGTGACGTGGGATCTAAAGCTGGCGTAATGTTAATGTGAAGCATGAAGACACATCTGCCTACATACCAAAATCTCGTGTCACGATGTTTGTGGTGGCATTCCTCCGAAACAGCTCGACCGAATTTTATAATTCTTTTTATGTGTATTTGTTAGGTTTGAGAATAGGTCGTAAAGTATGTTTCAGACCGCTATGGTCAGCTAGTAATATATATATATATATCAATACATTCGCTTCTAGTCTTTCAAACCGCGGTGGCACACCGGTAGCCAGACTCAATAGATTTTTAATTATGTCTGGTATTCACACGTCTGGTAGTCACATGTCACTAGTAGGATTTAAACCCACAGCATTCAGCGTGTCATTCACGCAGACATCACGGACAAAAAATGTCAGTAGACACGTAAAAATCGATAAAACGAAATACATTGCCGGATTAAATCGTTATCTTATACTTGCTGTTAATCTGACTCATTCACATACAATGTACTTTTAATAAAATAAATAACTATCAACAAAGTAAGACATAGGAGCAAATTATATTTTATAATGTTATTATTAATAATAATCATTAAAATACATAAAGATCCAAAGATTTATTTATATAATCCTAACTAATATTATAAATACGAATGTAAGTTTGTTTGTTACATTTTCACGTCCTAACTACTCGACCGATCATCATGAAATTTTGGTTTTAAGGTTTGTGTACTGTATGTGGATCACACAAGTTTTTGTCCCGTGTGGGGATCACAACCACAACATTCAGCGCAGAATCAACAACGAGACGTACAGTTAAAATACATTACCATCGTTGCAGTCAAAAGCCGTCAATTAAGAATAAAAAGCTGATGGCAAGATAGCTGAAGCATGATATAAAATTCATTAGAATGTACATATGTACAAAACCCGTATGGTAAAAGCCGATAGGCAAAGCCTAATCTTCAGTCGGTTACTACAATTTAAACAATATTTAATGGATTTTACAAATAAAGTGAAAAGTTATCGAAGGTCATAATGCGAGGCAATGTCGTCGAAATTACTTAAGTAAGTAATTAATGAGATTATAAACAGCTGGTATTTTTTTTATCAAACACAGCTAAGAATCAATCCTATTATTACTGTATCAATTAAAAAACGCATTGAAACTCCATGTCTACTACACTACAGACCGAAATTGCAAGTAAACGGTTGCAATTGCGGTCGGGAACGGGTCGGTTTAACCATCACCGAAGTGCACTTAGCAGTAGGAGTTAACAAGAATATTAGTAATTTGCAACTCAAAAAAAAATGATGTAGACATAGGTCCAAAACCACCCGCGTTTTTCGACAGGATTTAAAAATAAACTAGGTACTTACATGTATTTCTATGAATTTTGGTTGATACCACTTTAACATAAAATTCTTCATAATACAGAGATATACTGAAAACTAGAAATTCTAAATCGCTGTCTTTAAGAAAGCGTTTTAAATGTGTTTTCTCCAGTTGTAACAAGTTGACTCTCTGTATACAGGGTGATTTTGAAATCGTGTAATTCCTTTTAACTACGCATTCTACTGGTGATATAGAATAACCCTGACCATATTTTTTCTTAATTAGAATAATGGTTTCGGCAAAATTAGAGTACAGATTTTTTTCATGAAATGATTTCAAATAGTCATATTTTAACCACCTGACACAATCTTAATATTTTACTAATTTAAAAATAATAACATAACAATAACTGATGTCGTAAATAATAAGGGGCAATAAAAAGGACCGCCCGTTATTATTTACGACATTAATTATTAATATGTTGTTTTTATTTTAATTAGTAAAAAATTAAAATTGCCTCGGTTGGTTAACATTTGACTATCTGACACCATTTCACGAAAAAGAACGGAAAAATATTTTTTCACAAAAATAATTCTAATTAAATAAAAATATGGTCAGGGTTATTCTATATCACCAGTAGAATGCGTGGTTAAAAGGAATTACACGATTTCAAAATCACCCTGTATATGTAACTAACTGACCTGCGCAACTTCATCTGCTTCATATAAGATTCAAGAATTCACCCCGTTTTGCAACATTTTATATAGCCTTCCCCGATAAATGGGCTATCCAACACTAAAAGAATTTTCAATTCAAACGAGTAGTTTCTGAGATTAGCGCGTTCAAGCAAATAAACAAACAAACTTTTCAGCTTTATAATATTAGTATAGATTTGTAACATTCAAGATCGCTTTACTCTCGATTATCTGTACTGTATCCTTGTTACTACGATTGGCAGTCACTCCGTGATAGTATCACACCGCGACTGCTAATCGTGCAATACAAGGTTTCAAAAGCGGTCATTGTCGATGAATGAGGGCAATATTTATATCATCATCATCTCAGCCTAGGAATGTCCTCTGCTGGACATAGGCCACCCCTAATTTTCTTTTAGCGAAGACCTAATACTCTATACTGACTTTAAAATATTGAAATGACCGATACACCTGAACTCAGCTATCTGTAGATTATAGCACCTTTATCATAGACAGTATCAAAACATTCAAATAATCCCTTAGGATTGCGCAACGCTAGTGACGCTGGGAGCGATTAGTAAATAAATAATCTTATCGACGCGTATATTACATGTTGTGTAATTAACAAATTACTGTAGAATCATAATTCATAATACAGCGATACATTCGTTGTCTTAAAGAATACACAAATCATTGAATACTTTATTATATTATTAAACTTCTTGCATATCAACAAATAATGTACAGAGACAGACTTACTGCCTTACTTACCGACTTACCTATGGGCCAAATAGCATTTAAATTGAACGTTTTAGTTAACAGCCTCAAAATCGGTTCGAAAATAAACGCGCAATGAATATTTAAAATTTGTTTATGAGAAAAACTAGGATGAAGGATAAAAATGCAAAATGCATCTCATTACCGCCCTCGTGCGCATCACGTAAGATGCTTTTTACAAAAATCGGTTCATCTAGAAAAAGTTCTGAGGTAACACACATAAAAAACAGTCGAATTGAGTACCTCCTGCTTTTATTGAAGTCGGTTAAAAAAAAGGATGTTAACTTAGTGTAACAATACTCCTTCTACCAAATTTGAAAGGTATCTTATTTGTTTTTGATGCGATCTAAATTATTTGTATTTTGGTTTTGGACTACAAAACTTATTGAATTAAATCACAAAAATGGGTCGAATGCTCTATTGCTAGGTACTTCATGTTTGTATCACGCAGACAGAACGTATGATTGTTAGCCATCTTAATAAAAATACTTATGCAGCCACGATCCATTATGTATTTAAATATTCACCCATCTAACCTTTACGGTTATAACCTGCCATATGGATGCATCGTTCATCACCGAGCCTCATTAAAAACTTACTTAATACCTTACCAACCCCTCACTGTGGCCAAGACATCGTTAGCCATCTTTGATCAGTCATGTGAGTCTGCTTAACTGGCAATGAGTTATCTATCCTCATCCTGGACATCCCATTTACTCTCCGCCTGTTACCTTAGGACGCATGGTGCAGGCATCGCGAATTTATCTATCTATTTATTTATTCGTTACATAGTATATGGTAGGCTTGGACCTTAGGGAATTAAGGTTGATAAGGCTGTAAGCTGTACTGGCTGTACTTTAAGGTTCCGTAGGTTCTTGTCATATAATTGTGCGCATACAGTCCGTGACTAATAAGGTGATGGACATTAACGTAAGGCGCCAATATAATTACCAGACGATGCCGTAATAACTGATTAATACATTGTAATTAATAATATTGAAATATGTTATAATTAATATGATAAATGTAATTTTGTAGCGATAATTAGCGATTATAGGAGATTTATTTGATTAAAAAGGACAGAGGCATGTCTTGTCGTGAAGGGCTTAATGCTACCAAAGTGGCAATAACATACAGGGTCTCCTATGCATTTGCATGCAATTTTAAGACATAATACAGCATGGCATACATTGGACACATTTTACACATAACATTATTTACGCATAACAGCTTACGCATATTTTTCAAGCATAATCATAAAGTTAAATTGTATACTATCAGAACTGGCCGCTTGTATAACAAAAACAATTATAGCCAAGTATTATTATGCCGAAAAAAGTATGCCAATGTTTGCGAAAAGAAGGGATCCCAACGTACAGTTGACTTGGTGGCTTCCCGTAGCCTATGAAGTCTTGCAACACCAGAACACAAATTACGTAAATACGGATGGCGGTATCAGTACAATGCATGACACAGATAAACTCACACATAGACAAGTGCTTGTGAAACGCGACTTGTGAACACACATACATAATTACAAAGAGCTACGCCATGAGTATATAACGGGCACAATTCCAGGGTGTTGCTACTGAGAATGTCTTGACTGATCCTGATCCAGGAATAGGACCAGAAAAGTTAGCTACAGCAGCAACGCTTTTCTACCACTGTACTACCGAAGCAGCTATAGGATTAAGTCAGCCAAAAGTCTTAGCAAACATCTAAAATGTTGAAGGAATCGCGTTTATCGTTGTCGTCCACGAAACACAGTATTCTTGACTTCGTGCTCTGCTATAAAGAATTTAGATAGAAAACTAGAATAAAACTGTCTGACTAGAGCTAGAAAACCAGAATCAAACTTTGCCTGACTGGATTGTGTTCGAATTCTTACACCTCTATTCTTTTACACAATGACGAAACGAATGGCGCAACAGTTGAAGTGATCACCTCGCCTAAGCAACGCGCCAATTTTAGAAACTAATTGATTAAAATAATGAAACTATTGATTGAGTCACGTACCCTATCGTCGCGGCATAGCGCTAACTTTGGAGTAGAAGTATTCATTATAGGAAAATGAGAAATGAAATCAGCATCAAGTGCAAATGAAAATGAAGCAGAGAAGGTCTAGCGGCAGATCATTGAACTGCCATACAGAGGTCTCCTGTTTGATAGCAAGGCACGCACCTCAGCCTTTTCAAAGTTACGTGCGAATGCGTATGTGCGTATATTCACGATGTTTTCCTTTTCCATAATAAAGCATGCGATAATAGAAGCGGAGAAGAAAAACATCGTAATGAATGCTGTAGGTCTGTAAGTTTTCGATAATTTTCTCGAACATAATATGTGAAGTTGGCCAAGCCGCACTGCGAGCGTGGTGGTCTATAGCCTGACCCTTTACACACTGAAACGAGGCCCGTGCCCAGCAGTGGAACAGTTTATATATAGGGCTAATATTATAAGGCATCTAACGTAGAAACGTGTGGTTCTAAATATAAACTATAAGCCTATTAAATAAATAGTGCGTCTCTGCTAAATAAGCTTATAGCTCGTTTATTTTTACTTCGTCTTTAATCCTATTATAAGTATTCTAATCTCTTCTTTCACTATCTGACCCTCGCGGTGTCAATCATGTTTATGGGTACTGCTTCGCTCCCGTAACTCGTAGCGTGTTGTTATATAGCTTATGTCACTTCTGGACAAAGCAGCTACCTAATGGTAAAAGAATCATTAAAATCGGTTCAGTAGTTTCAGAGTTTATCGATTACAAGCAAACGAAGCTTTCCTCTTTATAATATTACTATACTAGCTTTTGCCCGCGGCTTCGCTTGCGTAAAAGTAGGTCAGGTTAGTTTATATTACATGTTTTAACAGTACATTTTTTAAAATAAAGTGTAATCTATGTTACTCTGTGATAATATAGCTTTCTAATGGTGAAACAATTTTTAAAATTGGTTGAGTAGTTTACAGTTAAATCCTTACAAACAAACAAACAAAAATCAAATCTTTCCCCTTTATAATTATAGATGTCACAAAAAGGCATGGGCTCATTACCGTAGCTATATGAATAACGTAAATAACTCGCAATCAGCTGGTGCGTTAATTAAGATGTCCTCTGTAATCTTCCCCGTAGTTTTCCTAACTTATATTCCTTTTCAGTTTTGTATTTCTCTGTGAAAATAGAATGCTATTTTATCGCTATACAACATTCAACAAATTTTATTCAACTGCGACCTATACTGAGCACTGGACTAATTTCGAACCAGGACTGATAATATGTATTAAATTCAATTCAGTCTCCTTGATTAAATTTAGAAGATCTGAATCACAGAACATCGGAATTAACTTATTCGCTAAGCAAGAACTACCATGCCAGTTCCCTAACGGCTAATTCATACACTACATGGTCCATTACCTCTGGTGCACAAAGAGGATGTTTGCGAGTACGCTGCGTGAAATACTTCTGGTGCGCTTGGAATGGGGGCACTTCAAACTGGTGCGCAACAAGGCATGCCTTTTAGGATTGGGTCATAGGTTTTTACCAGATCTACTATCTGAATCACATAACATAATTCAGGCTAAAGTAATAAAATGTATAATTAAGTAAAATACCTGCATAATGTGCTACTGAAACTGACGAAGTGTTTATCGAAGCGTATAGTCACAACTGTTGCATGCTACCGACATTTTCAACAGAGAAATGTAATTCACAAACAAAAGTTGAATATTAAGAAAAATGGTGTATGTATCATTTACATTTCTAATATTATTTCAAAACTCAACGCCATTGCACGTTAATCCTTACTTCCATATCAATATTATAAATTCGGAAGTGAGTTTGTTTGTCTGTTACGCTTTCACGCCTCAACTACTTAAACGATCATCATGAAATTTCGCATACACGTTGTCAGGGGTATAGAATAGGACATAAAAAGTACTGTAAGAAAAAGTAGCGCGATGCCGCAAGCAAAATCTAGTCTACCATACAATCAAGAGATGTATTGAGCACGGAGAACTGAAAAAAATAATGCGAAATTTTAAGAAAACTTCGTTCCTGTCTTACGTAGTTAGCACAAAATTATTCCAACCATTTGTATAAGCGGTTACTATAGCCTGCAGACGTTTATGGAAGTAGTTTTAGGATGCTAGGGACAAATACCACTGATCCAGTACTGCGCAGTGACTCCATTTAACGAGTCACGCAAGCGCTGACATTGCTTGATCTCACGTGTGAAGTACTACTTACACGTCATAAGCAATGAGTATCAGTTGAAAAATGTCTAGGCAAATAAGAACCAATAAAAAGTACAAATATAAGCCGACATCAAACATTCTAAAAGGCAAGAAATAAATCTATACTAATATTATAAAGCTGAAGAGTTTGTTTGTTTGTTTGCTTGAACGCGCTAATCTCAGGAACTACTGGTCCGAATTGAAAAATCTTTCAGTGTTGGATAGCCCATTTATCGAGGAAGGCTATAGGCTACATAACATTACGCTGCGACCAATAGGAGCAGAGTATTAATGAAAAATGTTGCAAAAGCGGAGCAAATTCTCTTATGGGAAGCAGACGAAGCTGCGTGGGTCAGCTAGTATTAAATATTAGGTATATTTTTAGTCTTTACCAAGCTACTAATCTAACCAATTTGGAGTCAAATTGGTTGGATTAGTAGCTTGGCTAGCTTAATTTGGTACCAAACAAACTTCTATTATAATACAATTACTTGGAAACGACCTTAGTGTTTTTGAAGGTTATATTTTGTATTTAAACATTATTATTTTACCATTTTCAATCCAGATGGGTTACCTAATGATACTGGTAAATTAACTAAAGTATTTATCCAAGATAAATCAGGCAACTCTTTATCTATACTAATATTATCAAGAGGAAAGATTTGATGTTTTGTTTGTTTGTAAGGATTTAACAACAAAAACTACTCGACCGATTTCAAAAAATCGTTCACTATTATAAAGCTATATTATCACACAAAGTAACGTAGACAATTTTTTTTTTATAGTTCTGTTTGTAACCTAACCTTTACGTGGGGGCATGCTATGGTGAATACACTCCGCGGGTACATACACTCACCTGGGGAAAGATAGAAAGTCCCGGGTCCTACCGACTAAACCTACCACAGTGTTCCTTCACACACTAACCTACTTTTATGCGAGCGAAGCCGCGGGCATAAGCTAGTAATTAATAAAAAGATTCCTGATGTATCTTCAAAACACAAGGCCCAATGCCAATAAAACTAAAAAGCCTTAGATATGTATCCTTTGTCGGCAAAGAAATATTTGTCAAATTCTTTTAAAATTGACGAAATTTATAACAATACATCCGAATTAAGTAACACCTCTTCGCTTTATGAAGTCCGTTAAAAAAATAATCATGTTTTATATACTAACCCTTTGCAGCTGTGTTGTGAAGATAGGCGGCCAGAAAATGACCATAACAGCTCCAACAACCACCAGACCTGCCCCAAAACCCATGAAACACCCACTCTTCCTGTTTAACATTTTGAATTAGTTACCTGCAAAGAAAAGTTACCATCAATACAATATAATTTTTTTGCTGAAAATGATGAGTGTGCGGTTCTGTTATCTCGTTTATGATACTGTGACGACGTGATGTCATACATAAACTATATACATTATAACACCAGTTGGAATTTATACATATAGATTGTAATAGATAGGTGTCATTTCTATATTATAGGGGCTTAAGCATATTCATTGTCTTGTCAGTCTTACAATGAAACAGAAAATATTGCGTTTTCAGGAATAACTGAACTGATTTTGATGAAAAGAATTAATTTTGAAACGAACTCGACGCCAACTAGTTTTAATAAAAAGTAAACTTCTAAATCCAGTAGAACTTTTTCAGAATTATTTCCCCCTCTTATTATTTTTCTTTAAAAGGTCACCTGCGTGTATTGTATTGTAAGACACATCAGTCAAGCAACAATTGCAAATTTTTGGATAATTCTATCATAATAATAATTATCACTATCAATCATTTGTAGGAGAAATAATTGTACGCGATTAATCAATTCGTAAAATAGTAAAGGATCTTTATTCATAAATCAAGTGTATTGTTTAATACTCAGCTGCTTTCGTTGCTGACCGTACTTATTTCATACGCTTTCTACATCATCAACAACGGAATTTCATAAGTAAGGATTAGTGTGACGCAGATTGTTTAGCGAAGAACATTCTAGAAGAATCATGTCATGGATGGTTTATACTTTTTTATCTCGTAGATAAAGAACCACAATGGATACTATCTGTTCATTTTTATCAATTGATTAACGAAAAACATGATGGTGGAAGTATGCGTCCATAGACCGCTCAAAGATTAAATGATATTGGCATTTGTCATATTATTAAAAATGGTATGTCATGGCATCTTTACAAACTTCAGTAGCCTGGCTGGGGAAACCTTCACACTACAGAAGATAGGGTTTCTAGGTTCCTTAAGTAGGTTATATTGACTCCATTATTAGCATTGGGAGCACAGCATCTGATTTTTTTAAAGGATTGGCGTTAAGATACTATTGCTTCTGGTGTAAAACCATAGGGAATTAAGCGTTGGTTTCTAACTTGTTAGTAAGAAAATACTATTCTGCCAATAAATTCTAATTTCTGTTTACTTTTATTTTTATTTTATTTTGGGATAATAAACAGCTACAATATACATTATGTTTAAATATAAAAACTGCATAATAGTATAATATTGTCTTAAGTTTACGCGAATGTTATACATTGAAATTAAACACTTTATACGGATTTTGTCGCGTTGTTTATTTTACTTTAAACACTTTTATTACATAATTTTGAAAACTCTAACACTACTATTATTGAAAATAATTATGAATACAATGAAATTAAGGATTTAGAAACATTAAGCTAGGAATAGTTAAATTGCCCATTTATTTAATGTCATCAGGAGGATTCTTAGAATATGAGACAATTAAATATCTATTGTACCTGGCCACCCGGTGTGATGCTGCGACTCAATATGTTCAGGCTTTAACCACCTTTGGTAACTTACCAGGGCCCTATTCAATAAAACTTACAATCTGACAATTAGCTGACGACATGTGTTGTTCAATAAAACCTACAAATATGTCAAAAAATTACCGTCAAATAATTGTAAATTGTTGCGCCTGTAAACTCTGTTAATAATGGTAATAGAACTAACTAATTCTAAACATTTACAAATATGTCATGATATTTTACATTCTACATATTGTAATTCTACATATAAAACAGTAATGACTAATGAGGGTAAAACGAAAACTTTTAGGTTTAATGTTATATACATTAAACCTAAAAGTTTTCGTTTGGTGAAATACATATTTCTTGTGGAGAATAAAAATGAAGCATAACAACAAATTAACTATACTGTCGCTTATACATAACAACATAGATATTTCGTTTGGCCGGTTTAGTGAGAAATTGACTCACGAGATGAAAATTTATAACTTTTATAAGTGAAAGGAAAATATCGCGAGTCAATTAAATGCTTTGGGAATTTTCAACAGGGACTGGATCTTAGAGACACGATATGGCAAAACTGGAGGAAGAGAACCATGGCAAGTTTTCTATTCAAATGAAAAAAATTAAAAATTAACGACTTAGCTCGTGTTATAGCCAGAAACCTTCCCGGGAGTGTACTTCATAAGTCTCAAGAATTAATACTTAGGCAGTGTAGTAATGTTTCTGTTGTGTCATATTTTAAGTCATGTCTAATTTTACTAAACACGTATTCGATGGTTGACTTGCTTACCCTAAACTTCTCATTAAATGTGAAATCAGTCACATCAAAAGAAAATTTATTCTTGTTTTAAATATTCTTCTTTTTCGTTTGATCACCACGTTTTCATCATTATATTTACTCTCACTCACACGTTCTGGTAAAAAAAACTGCTTAAACAAAACAACACTTACACAATTAATAAGGTATTATAAAGAGGTATTATATTTTACCGAGGGCATGAGGTACCTACCAATAAGAAGAAAAAGTAAATAGTTCCAAAAATAGATCATAGATGGCACTATGAGTTCCAATGTTAATATTAGGAATAATTAAAATGCTTTATTGGAAAGAAATTGACCATAAAATGTTATTATAAATAAACATTGTACATATTTAAAGATATCATTAAATCAGTATTTTTTACATCACTCATGGTAATCGATCTACTATTTTATTTTACATATAGGGCGCTAGATGACTCTTTTATGTGTTTATACAAGTCTACAAAACACATTGTTTTTATTTCATACCTTGCTTTTTGTTTGCTTCTATATTTGTTTATTACTGATACTAATTAATATGAAATTACTTATAATATGAAAAATATTTATGCTTAACAAATGTCAATGTATTAAACAAAACGTTTTGTTGTATATTTGTTGCATAGCATTATTTTCAAACACCTGGTCGATTCTCGTAACTTCTATTGTCAAATTTCGTTTACTTGTGCGGCAGTATAACGCAGTCGTCGGCGTTATATTATAATTATCTCTGTGCTACCTACTTACTCTGAATTAAATTACAAATTTACGATAGACATGCCAATAGAGATTTCGTAAATCATTAGCAACATTTATTAAAAATAGTTAAATATGAAGTAACCTATCATAATAATCTTATATATAAAATTCTCGTGTCACAATGTTCGTTCCCGTACTCCTCCGAAATGGCTTGACCGATTCTCATGAAATTTTGTGAGCATATTGAGTAGGTCTGAGAATCGGCCAACATCTATTTTTCATACCCCTTAATGATAAGGGTTGTCCAACCCTAAAAATTTTTTATGGCAAAATAACTTTTGCCGGGTCAGCTAGTTATTCTATAAAATTAAAGCCTGTTATTTGTTTATACCGCGTTGTTAATTTGGTTTTTACGCAATTTCTGGTGTTATTAGGTCACTAGACGCAACTTGACTAAATCTGTTTCAAAGGGCACAGTTGTGATTAGGGTTGCCACCTTTATTTTGAACAAATACAGTATGTTTACTATCTTAGGTAAAAAGGCACATGATCTGAAAATAAAGTATTACTTATTTAACCTGTCTTTTGGTTACCATATTTTTGTTGATGCTAGTTAAATCTAACAAATATTTATTATCAAGGAACGTCGTAACCGGATTTTTACAAAATTAACAATTGATTTTATTCAATTTAGGGAATCTTTATAGCATTGCTTTAAGTTAACAATTAAATAAAACCTGTAAAAGTTGACATAGGTAAAATAAAGTATTTTCAGTTCTCACGTCCTTTATTTTCCTACTAAAGTATGAATTACGTTTACCCGAAATAACGTAGGTACAATACTTTACTATAAAGTTCGGTTGGCAACCCTAGTTGTGAAATATAATATAATAATATATATAACCCTTGATGAAATACGCGACGATCAAGTAAATCATGCTAACTATCGTTTAAAGGAAGGAAGTTCGTAATAAAAGATTTTTTTTTAATTTCTGGCTATCGGCGTAGGTATTTATTACCTTTTAAATACTTTATCGCGAGTAAGACCCGTTAACTAGCATTATAGTTCATAATGGTCTGAGAGTCAGATAATGTCTTAGTTTATGTACTATCGACAGCAGCCACGGATGACCATTCCTACGGTTAAAATCGCATAGCAGGCCAACATGGCACGTGACACGCCCCTTTTTTTTGTTTGAGTTTTTTTACACTACTTTTGTTTACTGATTCTAAGGCGATACAAACTCAACTGGTCAGCTACGACCTTTTTGTTTGAGTTTTTTACACTTTAAATTTGTATTATATGTATTATGTATATATTTGTGTACTGCCACGATTGATTATTTAAACTAAGGATTGAAAATTAAACACTCTCAAATAGAAATCAGCAATTTAACATTTGTTATGTTCTGAAGTAGCTATGATCAAACGAATCAAAACGACTGGAAGGTATCAAATATATTTTATTACCTATTTATTTATACAACAATGTTAATATTTGAATAGGCCGTAGGTCGGCTACATAATAGTTTATTTAGTTTTATTGATGTGCTCGTATAATGGACTTCTTTGATGCAGATACGTTTTTAAATATTTCAGACTTAATTAATATAATAATTATAAATGTTAAATGAATAAAGCTACCTTGAAATAAATAAATAAAACAACAATATACTTACTATCTCAGTAAAATTGTAATTTAAAAGTTACCTACTAATACTAATTTAACAACTAGGTAGCTACGTTCCATCAAACTAAACAAAAAAAAAGAAAGTATCAAATAAAACGTATTTCAATGATTAAGTATAACAATGCTTAAATTTATATTTACATTCCATACCGTTATTTTTAATCCTAAGAGACAATATTTTATATTTATTTTGTATAAAGCAAAAACAAAAGTTAATACAAAAAACTACAATTAAATTTACTATTAGAAGAGTAGAGTATTAAAGTTCCTGTGGGAGCTCGTGGTTAGAAGTTCGGTATTGTGTCAACGCAACAACTGTCCAAATATGATACCATCTGGCAAAAGTAAGAAAAGTCATAAAAACAAACGGTTGGTACACTTTTTTGTTCGAAGATTCCTTTTTGATTGGTTAACAAAATTAAGGGTGGAGTCACTTAAAGTCAACATGCGTAAGCGAAATTTTTCTTAAATGGTCATCCGTCGTTGCTGTCGATAGTACAATCGGGGTCTCCTACAACAACAAAACGAAATCTTTTGGGACAGAATCGCACGCGCTGGTGCGGGCGGAGGGTGGGCAGGATAATACCCGCCCACCCCCGCACTACAAGGCCAAGTATGAAACGATGTTTACTAATTGTTTTACTTCGAAAAATATAAATGATGAGCAATATTTTAAAAATTGGTTGCGGTTTGCTTCTTCCTGTTGTCGACGTCACGTGGCGATATTATGACATCACATTGCGTTTCGAATATTATAATTTACTATTTTACTCACATCACACTCATCATTTTTTACCTAGTTACTATTAATGTGTTCATATCTGGTTTGGTTAACATTGTAATAAATATTCGGATGTAATAGTAATATTATATGAGATAAATATTTCTTGGACGTCGTCGTCGCCATATCCTTATAATTATTATTTAGACAGGAATATTTATATAAATCATACCAAAGCATGAATAGAGTTTTACGATTAGTAATATCGCATTTAGCATGGTATAATAATGTGGTATTTATTTACTTAAGTACTACAATATTCATTAAGTAGGTACCTACATATTTATTGTTTTGTTACTTGACTTTAAATTTGTAGGGAAATCAATAATTAATATTGATATAAAAGCAAAAGAATACAATGTCAATAATTATGACATAGTTAAAAGATTACGGGCTATGACTAATAAGCATAAAGCATACTAACTCAGTTGTTTTTAACACACTTTTATTAGCTTGGTATGTATCTATGAATCCATGTAACGGAATCTTTGAACGTGATTTTCACTCCTTTCAAACCGACGGATTGATTTGAAACTTTGCAAACTTATCGAGGACCGATGACAATACAATAATTTGGAAAAATATTAAAAAATAAAAATAAATAATAGTTTAAAAAAACTAAAAAGCACTAACAACAAAGCGTGTTTTTTCATGGAGGCTCTATCATGGTTTGGAGAGGAATAAGTTCTGACGGTCGTACGGAGTTGGTTATGGTTGACAACCGGCTTACTACAACCCGATACATCGAAGAGGTCCTTCAGGAACATGTTTTGACATGTTCGGGATTCATTGGCTACGATCAATTCCTCCTAAAGCACGATAATGCACACCCCCGCGTTGCAAATTGCGTTGATGAATATCTTCAAGAGATTGGTATTCAAAAATTGCAGTGGCCGGCTCACAGTCCGGACTTAAATCCTATAGAGCATGTCTGGGACATGCTTAAAAGGAAGATAAAATCCACCACTAACCCGCCACAAACTCTTAACCAACTCCGAAACGCAGCACTGGCCGCTCGGGAAAGTATTGCACAAGTTGATGTCAAAAACATTATTCAAAGCATGCCAGATCGAATGCAAGTGGTTATTAGAGCTAGAGAAGGAAACACTCGATATTGAAAGGCAGAGACAATAAAAAGCTGATTTTTCTAATTTTATTGCAATTTTTAAATGAATAGTGTAAAATTCGTACTTTTTGTAAAAGTGCTTAATTTTAAAAGCATTCACTGTGGTGCAGTTTTGTGTTAATTGTATTGTTCTAAAAGCCTTATAAACACCTATTGAGTGCAAAAAACATGAGATTACAAATTACTGATAATTTTACGTATGGCCAAGTTTCCGTGCTGGTGAGTGTATGTAAACGTGTAAATACAATGATGCGTTCAATAAAGCAGTTTTGCTGACAATATTATGAATTGTCACCTGTCACAGAAAAATGTTTATTGAACACTATCTGACTCTAACCCAGAAATATGAAAATATTTAAGTACAATTCGAAAAATATGTAAATTTGCCACCATTACTAATTTGTAACTTGTATTTTTTATTGAACAGAGACTTGTAAAATTGTCACCTGTCACCTGTAACCTAATTGTAAATTGTAAGTTTAATTGAATAGGGCCCAGGAGTATGAATAAACAATATCCGTCTTGATTATAAAAATATCGATAGCTAATACTTAACTGGACTTCAAGATTCTTGATCAATGATTAATATGTGATCAACGGGTCGCCTTTGTTACTTAACTATTATTCAACTTACACATAACGTTGAGTAAATTAATGTTTTTCTGATTTCTCGCTTATAAATATTTAGCTGCCTCTTGAATATTTAAGATTAGTTTATAAGTCGAGCTATACATTTTAAACTGTCATATGTGTGGCGTGTAATTTGCTAAATTATACAGTTAAATCTGGTAAATGGCTCTCATGCGGTTCTACCAAGAATACTAATAAAATCTACCAATAGATACTCAAGAAAACATATCAAACTATATAAAACTTAATTTTCCTCAACGATAATCGAAATAGACCTGACATCAACACCTAATTAATATGATTAAAATCATATTTGAGATTAATTACTATCGTATTAATAGTTAGGTATTTAATTAAAGCGTTGTTTCATCAATAGGCATGATGATAGGGTTAAAAATAAGTGATTCTAATTAGTCTATCTTATAGATTAGCAACAATAAAAATTGACTGTGATAATAACACATTAAAGTCCTCCTGTATCCGTGGCTAGATTGCATTGTTAGATCAATCTAACCACGTCCACTCTTTTGTTTTTTGTTCTACCCATAGAATCTGACTATGGCTACCAATCTGACCGAGGGCTCTTTAATTTAATCGGTCTGACCAAGGACACAAAAGAGTGGACGAGGTTAGATTGATCTAAAAGTGCAATCTAGCCATGGATACAGGAGGATTAAAGTTCAGGCGTGGGGCTTGTGACGTCACTCTCTAATAAAATTTGTACCAGCAAGTGACGTAACACGACATTTAAACGTGTTATAACTTCGTTATAATAAGCTAGCAGGACAAAAGAAAAATACGTGTCCAATATTTATAGGTAATCTTAGATCATGCCTATTGCAAATAGCACCTAGTTCTGCAGTTAGTACCTAATGATTGATGGAAAATGCACGAAAACGACAAGGACGTAATTGCCACGTTACGTCTTTCAAGAACAATACACGGTAATTATGATAACATTTAAACTTCCATAGCACGAGCATACACGCCACGTTTTTCTCGCAGAAGATATTATTAGATATTTTAGTTATTATCATTATTTTCAACTTTTTAGTCATTGTCATCCAGTTCTTAGTTCGAAGTCTGTACCTCATTGTAAAGTTAATATACATCTTTTTAAAGACATCTTCTACATTATAGATGATCCTTGTGTCGCGGGCCACTTTACAAACCTACACAAAGACAACCCAGACGAAACAGCTATGTTTGGATCACACACAATTTTGACCCGTGTCCGAATCGAACCAACAGCATTTGGCGTACTGGCAGTGACTTCGTGACCACTTGCAACAATGCACCATAGATGCTGTAAATCAATAGCAAGATTTGAACCAAACGAATAATAAGAAAACTCGTCCATAAAAATGTAGTAAAACGGATATGAATTATCTATTTGTGTGCAAAGATCATTAATTTGTAATCGCGGGCAATTAAATGATTTTGGATGACTAACTATATTATTAATGATTTCACAGACAGAATGTGCGATAAAATATTGACGACGCTGGCCAAATCGGTGACGTTCTGAGAAAACCAAGGTTAAGAGAGGTTACATACTGAAATCGGCAAAAGTGCCTAAGTATGTATATGTAATGTCAATCCGTAGTTACTCGAACATATAATAAATGTATCATCATCCGCGCATGTAGTAATAAAACTTTGGGGGCAGTAAATACATGTAATTTAATTCCAAAACTCCAAAGATGGAGCAATTTTAATATTTGTCTTACGTATTTAGACCTCTAAGTCATCTAATAATCGCAACAATAAACCTAGGTCACACAGACGCATACTTTTGATGTTATCAAAAAGTTTACACCATATGCAATCAAAAAAGAACCTTAGCGACCATACGTAATGCAAGTTACTTTTGTTATGACTTTATGAGTCATAAAAGAGAAATTTCAAGCACAATTTTATACATTATTTTAACCATTTTCTAAAATAATACATTAGCGGCCACTTCTCTATGAAAATAATCCTAAAGACGCTAATGATACCATACACATATATCGCTATTCATACATATATGTATGTAATAGGCATTCGGCTCACTCAGGTTGAAATCGGTAAATAAACGAATAATAATCTAGTCAATTGCGCCCTACAGAGTACAAACCCTTCAATCGAATCTGTCCAAATTGTTCGACGTTCAGGTCACGTGAAATCGGTCGGTACAATACAACAGTACAATATGCAAAATACTTCTTGAACAATAATGAACAGGAAAACCTCTTAGAAACAGATAGATTTTATATTTGGTTTATACGTTTCTCTATGTGTGAGTCACACAAATATTTTGTTCAAACATATTCATACTGCAGACAAATATTTGTAACTCAATGTTAAACTGCGCGTTAAGTATTGACTTAAAAACTACTGGATATAATTCTTTATGTTCGACTCATCACTGGCAGTGTTTCGGAAGTAAATTAAGCGATTGATGGTATATTACCATAGGCGAGGGCTTTGCGTACCTAGTCATTTTACAAAAAACGCATTGTGGAAACTAACAGCTCGATAAAAATATTAAATAATCGTCATACAAATAAAGACCACTTAAAAGAAAGGTACGTACAGGATTGCCCCCTGCGTTCGGATTTTGGCAACAAGAATACATACATAGGTACTTACATGATCGCATCATATAATAATTTTAATATATCGATAGACAATCCAATAGTAGTAGGGCTTACACATAAATTTGACATAAACTTTATAAGTTCATTGCCTTAAGTTGAAGCGGTTAGTGCCCTTGCCCTCAAATTTTGTTGGCACGCATAACGAGTATTGGTATTATGTTCGAGGTGGGCTAAGACTTCACAGATCTGGAGAGACAGCTAGAGCTGTTTTTTGGAGTACTTACACCACACATAAAGTAAATTTTTGAAAAGTACTCTCGTTTTAATGTCTATACACAGGTCTGACAAAATGAGCACTTTATCAAGTATCAAATGAAACCAGTAGGCCAAATCAGAAGCTCATAATGATCCAGATATATGATGCGATGTAATAGTTAGGTAACTTGACGCGATTGCACTTAGATATATCACAATGATACCATAAACAATACTCCAGATGCAGCGAGATCAATCCCATCACGGGAATAAAGTAGTGAGGTCTTTCGACACGTGTAGAAAACCTAAATAACATAGTATCCTTGTTTATAAATTATCCCACTGCTACGCCCGGGCAGGTTCCCCATGTGATAAAAGTTAAGCAATAGTCCGCCACGCTGACCCAGCGCGGGTTGGCAAACTTCACACTTCATCAAAACCATTATGGCGAAATCTTAGTCATTGCAGATTTCCTAACAATGTTTTCCTGTGCTGTTATAGTGATAACTAAATATTTATTACCTACTCATATAACTTTTAAAATTCAGAGGTGCATGCCTAGGGGATCGAACTCGATAGGTATGTAAGTACTTTTGCGTGTAAACATGAGTGCTGTAGGTACTCTCGATGTTATACCTAACATGATAAAAGTAAAGCTGATTTTGTTTGTGCTTTAAGCGCTCTAATCATTGGAACTATCTCTCTAATATTTTTTGCCTTTGATAGCCCAATTATTGGTAAAGGTTATAAGCTATATATCATCACGCTACAAGCCACGGTAGCGGAGTAGTAATCATAAACATGGGCAAACCGCGGGTAGCAGCTGGTTTTAAAATAAACTGAAAGGTATATTCGTAAAATATTTCACTATTTTGACGCATTCTTGAGGCCATTATGTTCGTGTTAAGTACTATCAATTCCATTAGCTTTAATTTAAGCAATATTCAACCGTACTTAATTGAGTAGGTACCCAATTCCATTAACTTAGCTCATTAGCCCAATGGTGTAAACATGAGCGATTGCGTAAGAGCTGATTGTTTAGAAACGAGTGTATTTTTTAATGATCTCCAACACTAAGAATATTTCAGGTGGGACTATACAAACATTTAAACAAAGATCACCCAGACTCGGAACAACTATTTGTGGATTACAGAAATTTTTGCCCCGCGTGGGGATCGAAACCACAACGCTCGGCGCACGGTAGTGGCGAAACGACCTCACTACGTACCACTACATACGCAATCTGTGCAGTCATCGTTAGAAGTCCAGGTCATGCTAATAGCTTCTTTTCTTCAGAAATTTCTTGGTAGCAACTCATACTATGCACAGTAAATAATTACATACTCGCAACTGATTAGGATGTTAGTAGGTACACACAAGACCAAAGTACAACGATGTCGTCCATTAACGCTACATTAATGATCAGTAGATAAATAGGTACAGTAATAGACTCACTCCTGTACACGCGAAGAGGTATGCAGAGATGCATTACGTCCCACTATGTTTTAAGTTCCAAATATTAGAGGACACTCAGTAGGTAGACCTACAATTGCAAAAGTCTATTAGCGTCAAAATCACGGGACCAATCTCATAATGTTAAAACTTCGTATTGTCAAATATACTACTGAATTGATACATTAAGTTAAAAATTGGTACCTAGTTCGTTTAAAAGATATAAAACATAAACTTTGGTGCCGCCATTTTGACGTCATAATGACGGAACCACACGAAACACCAAGTCGAAGTAGATAATGACTTATTTATATTTTTACTACCTGTATGCTACCCACTGAAACGCTCGTCTATTTGTTATTTACATCAGGGGAAATCAGAGACGCAGACTTGAACTGCTGGTGCCGCCATTATGACGTTTTTTTGTTTGACGAAAAATGGGTAGGTACGTTAATATTTTTTTACTATCTTCA
The DNA here is from genome assembly GCA_963675205.1 of Catocala nupta. NCBI lineage: Eukaryota > Metazoa > Arthropoda > Insecta > Lepidoptera > Erebidae > Catocala > Catocala nupta. The sequence continues at coordinate 7,633,655 of OY776086.1, forward strand.
ATTGCCAAAAAGCTATCTATAGCTTTTTGGATAGGTAGCAAATCTAATTGCATGAATTGAATCGATCTTAATAAAACTAAGTCTGGAGATATCTAGAAACTAGTGGACATTATTCCCTAGATACGTAGGTACTATTGCAGATTTTATATACCTACCTACCTACTTAAGTGCATATATCACGCGATACCATAATTCTCGCATCTTTCATGAAGTAGCAACAAGGTTACGCAATAAATAAAACGATTATTGTCATTATGATGATGTAATGAAGAAACAAAGATGACTAACGTGTTTAGAAAATGCAAGCTGACTAAAACAACAAATTGTACAAGCTATTGGTCACGCGGCTAAAGTATTACTACGGCCGATCACGGGATATCAGCTTCGATATCCAGATCGAACAAAGTTGTACTTTGGCTTTTCTGTTAAGGATTTTATCAGCAGCACTAAGCAGGGCAGGCAAGCCTTTTGGGGTCTACCGGGCACAGTTCCAGACACCGTGCTGTCACTGAGAATTTCTTGACCAGGAAATCCAATAACACAGCCCACCCCAGAAATTGTAGCCTGCAAACTGCAGTCGTATTTACTACCGCTCCACCAATGAGCCAGGCGAAAATAAAGACATTTTCAAAAGCGGAATACAACAATTGTGTAACAACTTTAAACTAAACTATATTTGCTTATTGCTACCTCCTTATGTAGGTATGTACAGTCAGCAGCAACATAAGTTGATTTTTAAAATTAAATTCCCAATTACTTTAAGGTGAAATCATACAAATTATATTTTAAGCATTACTGCTTTAACCTGTCAATAATTGTTGTAATGCCAGGCATCATTAAAAACCTATTGTGTCTAGCTGCTGGTGTGTCAGTACTACTTAATAGGTTAAAAACTAACAAGTGTGTATTAACTTATGTTGCTAACTACATAATATTTAGTTATGTAAATATCTACAAAGTTTAATCTCTTGACCAAGCTCAGATGCTGGCACCTAGACACTGTTTTTTTTATTATGTCTAGTTTCTAACAAATTGATATGTTAAGGCAGTATAAATATAAAGATCTAAAGAGGAAATCCATAGTTACATTCACACAGGATAAAGGAGTATGGAGGTAAAAATATCAAGGAAATTGTGCAAATCAATAAAAGTTATTTTATGAAACAAGTATATCTTTTTACAATTTTTATATATAATATTATATTTAGTATTTTCTTCAGGTTTCATCCAGTGTCATCAAAAACAACGGACATTTAATTATGCATATACACAAAAATATTAAAAAGATGAAGAGTTAGAATATTATTTTAGTAAAAGCAACTATATTTACCATCAATGATTACACACAACTGGTACAGTGTACTTTAAACACTTATGTAGGTTACATATAGAGAGCAAACTTATCACCTCAATATCTTAGCTAGTTCTATAGTTCACAGAGCTGCTAAGAATGTTGTGAATGAAAACCTAGCAATAAATAGCTCAAACTGGAAATAGTCACATTTAGTAGTCAGGCTTTCTTCTTACTTATAAGATGAAACTAAGTGTTCAGTTTAACAAAAATTAAAAAGAAACAAAAAGGTTTCCAAGTGACTGATCACTTGTTATGACTCGATATTATATACAATGCCGTCAGAAATTAAATAGTCTTTGTGGTCACATATTTTATAAACAAATTAATTGGGTTATGATAAACTTTGATCAACATTACTTGTATTCATAGCAATAAGAGTTTTGGTGGACTTGTTTATTATAACTTTGAGAAATTGAATTGAAAAGGTATTGTTATACCATAAAGTATACATTTTTTGTCGAATGAGTCTTGGGAATATAATTGTCAGCCTTATAATATAAATAAGATCAAGTTTAAGTAATAATAAAATCAATAAATAATTACAAAAACAGTATAAACATTTAAATATTCTCACAAAACTGCGAAGGATATTTATATTATATACTTACGTTACACAGAAGTGATTACTAAACAAAACACTAGTTCACAGTGTAATAAGTTAATTCTTTTTGATAATATTCACAAATATTCAATAAAAAAAACACATTAATCACTACTTAGCACTGTCGTTAAGTCATTTTCAAGTACACCAAATAAAATACAATATAAATGTAGTAAACAAATAAATACAAAATGTACGTGCTACTTTCGTGCAGCACATAAACGAATTACAAAAATAATGAGTTGCGATTGCTGTCAAAGTCAACGTCAAGACTGTCTTTGATGTTTGTGGCATGTTATGACAATCAAAACAGTGTGGCCAGTACAATACTTTTAAGTTCTATATGGTGATGTTTTAGTGGCACAGCTGTAGAATAAAAAAAAAAAATCTACAACCGTATTTAGTCACGGACTACCTTTGCATAGTCACAAAATGTGAATGTATGCGCCATCATGCCATCCTACTGTCTATTTTAGATATATAGTTGGCCTCGATGGCGTAGTGGTTAGTGTAACTGACTGCCACGCCTGAGGTTGCGGGTTTGATTCCCGCACAAGACAAATATTTGTGTGCATGAACATGGATGTTTGTCTTGGTCTGGGTGTTTCTATGTGTAATATGAATGTATTTACAAAAAAAAAGAATGTCCAGTAATTAATGGATAGCCTGGAAATGTCTTATAGTGGAACTGATGGCCGTTCAGAAAAAATATGAAAAAAAAACTATCCTAACTACTATATATGTTTTTTTTAATTACCATGTATAACTTTCTTGTATACTACGACCATAAATGAATGAAATTCATCGGTTTTTTATTGTTTTATTATTAAACACTAATTATGCTAATAGATAGACAGTCAAAAGTATGATATGCTTTATAGCTTGCACTTTTTAATATATATAATTTTTTTTTCTTTACCTTCAGTTCTGCTATAAGACATTTCAAGGTTATCCATTAATTACCGGACATACAGGATAAACATACATACAGGATGTATGTTTATCCATTGTCTAGTACCCATAGTACAAGCTCTGCTTAGTTTGGGCTAGATAGTGTTGTGTGTATGTGGTAGAATATTATTATTATTCTCTTTATTTCAATTTTTTTTCTAATGATTACATTTTTAAATATAAATATAAAAACTATACATATTTAAAAATATTAAAACTGAAATGACCCACCGACATCGGAAACAAGGTCCAAGCTGCCGGTGGTTAGGGCCCCAGAGAAAGGAATCTCCTCACAATACGCGCCGTGTTGAGTAGTACTGCCTTTTGAACAGGGACTTGATCCAGCCATCTAACGCTGGTGGTGGTCGAGGCTCTTAGGTATTAAACCTTTGACTGTAATGACTATCGGCACAATGATCGCCGAATCCACACGCCACATGTCGACAATCTCGTGAGCTAAGTCCAGGTATTTCAACTCTTTTTCTTTTTCAGCTTTCACAAGATTCCCGTCATGCGGAATGGTGACATCGATGATCATTGCTCGGCGTTCCAATCGGTCTATCAGCACAATATCTGGCTTGTTCGCCACAATTGTCCTATCAGTGATGAAAGACCGATCCCAGTACAAAGTAGCACGACCATTTTTGAGAACTGGATCGGGCACATACCTGTAATACGGCACTTCAGATTCCACAAGTTCATACTTCAAGGTAAGTTGCTGATGGACAATGCTGGCTACTTGGTTGTGTCTATGCAAATACTCTCCATTGGCAAGACGAGAACAACCGGCGATAATATGTCTGATAGATTCTCCAGGCTGGTGTCATGCCCGACATATGTCAACCGTCCCATCCTTCAGGATATATCTCCGGTAGTTGTTCGTCATAATAACTTCGTCCATAATTGCACAGACAAAACCTTCGGTCTCAGCGAAGAGATCGCCAAATCGTAGCCAGGACACCGATGACTGAAAATCTATGTCGGGCCTATTCAGGGCCCGGAAAAAGCGTCCATTCAGCTCTTTTCCTTTCCACACATCCCTGCGCTCGTCAGTTCCAAGTATAACAGGTTTGCGCCAGTTCTATTTAGCCAGAGCAAGCGGGGTAAAGCCCGTATCCACTGCGACTACATCGCGATGCACGCCCACATCGGTCCGAAGAAAATATTCTCTGAGATTGCACACCTCACGGTTGTGGAGGGCCTTGGCATTTAAAAAACCGCGACCCCCACACTTTCGCGGGATTTACAATCTCATTACCGAGGAGCGCGGGTGGTGCATTCGGTATGCAGTCAACAGTGTACGGACCTTTCTATCCAGGGCATCTAATTCCGTTTGTGTCTATCTGAGTATGCCAAAGGAGTACATAAGGATTGGCATGGCCCAACCGTTACAGGCGCGCACCCTGTTGTCGCCTGATAAAAGATTTTTCAGTATTTTTTTCAAGCGGCTAAAGAAGCGCTCCTGCAACACCCGTTTCATACCGTCCTTAGTGATACCTAATGCCTTTGACATACCCAGATATTTATAGGTTTCGTTTGCAGAGAGAGATCTAAGTCTAGTGAAATCTGAAAGTTCAATGCCATCAGATTTCAAAACCCTGCCTCGCTTTACATACATAACTGCACATTTGTCATTTGTCAACGCCAAACTCCATCCTGATGGACTTACTGAAGGTTTCAGTTACCTTAAGTAACGCTGTCAGTTGGGATCTGGTGGAGGCAAATAGTTTTAAGTCATCCATGTAAAGAAGGTGGGATGTAACTTGACCATCTCTCCGCAATCGATAGCCTAACCCTGAACTCTCCAGTAAAGTACTAAGAGGGTTCAGTGCTAGACAGAACCATAAGGGACTCAAACTGTCGCCCTGGAATATACCTCGCTTGATCTTGAGAGATACACCGCTTTCCCCGATCTGGCAACATCCTGGATAGCGTGAAACCGTTCTCCACTGCCACATACATACATGACTTCAAGAAAGTGCAAAGAGTTGCATCAACTTTATACAACTCCGGCACCTTCAAGAGCCATGCATATGGTACAGTCATAGGCCTTCTTATAATCTATCCAGCATGTCGCAAGATCTTACCTAACTAAGGCGGCGAACTTACGGCGTACTTGTTGACTGATGGTCATGTCAATCAGGAGTAGCTCTTTAGTACCACGGGCCCCACTTCTACATCCATTTTGAGATACAGACATGATGTTGTTTGCTGTAATATGTAGTGAAAGTTTACATCTCAAAATGGATGTAAGAAGTTTATAGACCGTCGGTAGGCATGTTATCGGTCTAAATTTTTTGGGTCCGTGACACTACCTGATTTGGAGAGCAGATTCCAAAGATGACTGGAATAGGGACGCCAAGCATGCATGTGCACTGCGGAACCATTTTAACCAGAAGTTGTGCAGTCCGTCCGGTCCCGCTGCTTTCCAATTTGGTAACGAACGAACCGCACAAGAAACATCTTCTGGTTGTATGTTGATTGGCTCCATTTGTGGTATAGTGTCACATGTCCGCCATGATACATCTCCAAACCAATCCCCCTCTTCGTGATCGACGGGTGTGTATCTGGTAGACAACCATCCCCACTAGAATCAGGTTGCTCCCACCTTCTGTACACCCACCTTTCATCTCTCTGGAATTAACGATTTTGGAAATATCGGTCAGTTTTTTGTAGCGTCTCACTCGGCTTGCCCACGCACAAATTCTGTTTCAGAAAGTCGATGCGTTCTGTAACCCGGGTGACATAATCTTGGGGACATACATATTATTATTGTTTCTCTTATCAAAAGTACTTTCTAAGATATTATATTAGAAAATACCTGGCCCTTTGGGAGGCTTACACGGAGACATGGGTCCAACGTGAAGAGGCCCTTCGAGTTTTAATCAAAAGTGTGATGGAACACCTACAGCGGCACTAGCCGCAGCAGGCGTAGGACTATTGCTACGTATGGATTCTAATATATGGGCTATAGGTATGGGTGTTTGGTGGACCGGTATATTGCTAACTATGGATGAAAAACGGCGTCTGCCCTGAATACTCTAATAGCATCAATGCAATGGGCAGACGGTGACTCGCCAACTCACTAGATGGGCCCCCTGAGCGCAAGTTACGACAAGAAAGAAAATGGGAGGGCCGATGAGAATCAAGAAACACCAGAAAATGGTATAGCTTGAACCTTTGCAAAACAAGCTTGACCCTGCAAAGGTGATATTAGATACTTTTTATTAAATAAGGTTCAGTTTTTATTAACATATCCGCAATTGCGGTGCTTCCGCTTCCGCATTGATTTGGACATCCGCTTTTGCGGATGTGAGCCATTAAATATCCGTATTCGCATCCGCGGATGTCAAAAAGTCTACATCCGCAACATCCCTGATTCACTTTGCCAGATTGCTGAAGTATTTTGAGTTTCAGCGACCCACCCACCATTCAAGTCAGCGAGTTAGCGCACCGTGGTCAAGTCGGTAGCATAAAAAGCATTATAAAACGATCGGCTGGACTCGGGACTTGCCATCTAACCCCGGATGAGCCTGACATACCATCTTCGCTCCCTTGGTCACGTGGTGGCATGCGTAAATGGCATTCCCCCACGTTAATAAACAGGTAGGTAGATCTATAACTTTGCACTCGTTAAGTTATAGTGCTTTATCTATCCTATAGCAACAGTGGAGACAATAAGCGATTTATGGAATATATTTTAAAATGCCATTGAGATTGTGTATTTATCCACTGCAATCAGTCCATCTTTGGCAAGGAAAATACTGGACACATCAATAAAACAAAACATTGCCTACATATTTCTTTATTGAATAAATTACAAAAACTGCTATTAATGTAAATTCCATCATTCAGGCAGTACATCTGCATAAAGATACTCTTCAATTAAGTAGGTATGCTATAATAAAACCTAAAACCAAAAAAAATCCAAACGGCATTAACTTACTGAAGAAGCATACTTTGGAATGGTCCACAAGCCTACAATTTGAGACAAGCATATAACGTTAACTGAGTAAAATCACAGTAAAAAAGCGACGACTTTAAATACCTAATTAAGTTTAACGTTGGTAGGCGAAAATCCTTTCAAAACAGTTACTCGATATCCACTAGTATCCGAGATGGCGAGACTCTTAATTTGTAACAGAACCTATTAGAAAACTACCGATACAATCACTGGATATGCGTTATTATGAAATGTAAAATGTTGCTCACAGTATAAATATAAAATGAGCAAAATTTTAAATTGGCAGCAATTCTAAGGGTTGCCAGCAACGGAATAAATCTACTAAAACGTTAGTTTTCTAATCGGTCCGGTTACTAATTGATATACTCCTAATCGCCATAAGGCGTACGCTAACTAGTGAATGGCGATGAGGCCGGATTCTAGCAGTTTCTGAATCTTAGCGGCGATGTCCGGGTTCTTCAGATGGTCTTGTAAGGCCTGGGGGTCTTGCTGCATCTGTTCGAGGATGCAACGCATCGCTGGATCGCGGAGGATTTGTTGGACTTCCGGGTCCGCCATCGCGCGTTTGCGCACCTGTAGAAACATACATTAAGTTATATTTTTAACTGATTTCGAAAGCGAAGGAACTGCTCTTAGCGATATACATAGTAAAATTAAATAGCTTTATAAGGTTTAAACAACTATTGCCATAGTCATCTTGGATTAAGGTTAAGAATCAACTTAGTCATGGCTAACTTCTTAAAATCTACTCCTATGTCTATAAAATGCTTGTTGATCCAATATGAGAGAAACCTGAACAATAGAAAGACGTACATAGGTATGTATATTGGTATTGAGCATTCAATATGAAGATGAAGGAACTCACCTCCTCAGGATTAGAGTTAAGTTGCGTGGAGCATGCGCGGTATCCCTCCAATGCCTCTGCGTTGCTGGGGTCCAACTCCAGCGCCTTCTGGTACGCCGTGAGCGCCTTGGAGTGTTTTTGCATACCCTTTATAGAAAGTAAATGAAGTTTAGCATAATTGTACACGTTCCTCCATGATTCACTAGCGTATAGTGGTGGTTTCCATTCTAAACAGTTTTTTAAAGCAGACTGCTCCCGCACTAGATATAATTTCTGTATTGTGGGGAACATTTTAAAATATCAAACAAAGAAAACAAAGAACTTGCAGACTCGGAACAACAATTTGTGGATCACACAAATTTTTGTACCGAGTGGGGACCACAGCAAGCACTACGTCATCCGTGCAGTCAAGTTGGAAGTTTTTGATCGATAAAAATAATACGCAAGTTAATCAATATATGCTCAAAATTATTGACATCCAGCCGTGGTGGTGTGATAATTGTTATCCACAAAGGTTAGCGGGTCAAATGGGCTTGCTTTGTCTTGCTTCTTAGATTGATATTCAGTCCTATTTACTTGACCTAAATCGCCGACCGCAATAGATTAGAAAACAGTACGAGAATCCAATTTTTGTACTTTGCTGCTCACCAATACCGTATAATACCCACTGTATTTATATTAATGAGTTATATGAAATATTAAATATATATATAATGTTAGTTATAAAAAATGTAGTATCATGTTAAATGGAATAAGTAACACTAACAAAACTGCTAGAAGTCTTAAAATGATATTGAAAGTAAATTTAAAGTTGTATTTCACTTCCTAAACACCTTCAATCGAAGATGTACTTTAGAATGTAAATATATGTATTAATTATGCGCTAGTGTAAAATAAAATAATTGTCAAGTGATGTCCTGAAACAGGTTTATCCGAGTCCAGGCAGGCTTGAACATAACCTTTTGATTTATTTTGTATGCACTATAAATTAATATAATTTTAATTTAAGCTTAAATTATTTAAGACAGGAATGCTTTAACACTGTTGATGTAATATGTATGATGTGTATGTATGAGTGTATATGTATGAGTGTAAGGATGTACTTATCTTATTTTTTGTCAATAAATAAAAATTATTATTATTATTATAAAGCATTTATGTAATAAATGCTTTATAATAATAATAATAATTTTATATATAGTAAAATATTACAGAACAGAGAAATAGGGTTCTTTGGGTAACGTGCATCCTGTCAGTGCCAAGCACTCACCCTATAAGTCAAACAAAAGTAATTCCTGTGCCCAGTACTCGTATCCAAGTCGTGTCTATACGTGGCTATTGTTGACTTGTTGACATGCCCAGCCCCGCATCCGACTTCTGGGCGCACAAACAATTTTTTTATAGAAAGCGGATGAAATAAACATTTTCGTGTAACTTTGTATTGTGTATAGAATGTATGCATTCCTAATGTAACTTTAGGTAATATATCTTTAATTTGCGATCAGCATTGCGTATTTTTTTATATCGTTAGCTTCACCTAATATACTTATTGCATTAATATGTAGTTTAATATAATATATAATTACCTAACATAAATATCTACATTAGTATAAATATCTTTTCTCTTTTTCCGCTAACGGTACTTTATATCAATAGTGCCGACTTTTATTACAAAATGGCGTCTCCTGCGCTAGGTATACGGACACAGAAATCACTGAAACGCCAAACAACTAAATGTGAATCACACAACACACACAACTAAATGTGTTTCTTCCCATGTGGAGATCGAACTCCCAGCATTCAGCTCATTGGCATTGTATGACAACATTTACCTCACCCCATTTATCTAGGTAAAAAGAGATGATCCCATTACCGTCTACTAGGCTCAGTTCCATACTCCAAGATGCTACTAAGAATTTCTTTAGGACTCTAGTAAAAGAGCTGTATACATACGAAGGACATACCTGTAATATCTTGCCCTTCCTTATCCATCCCTTGATGAACTTAGGATCAAGTTTGCAGCACTGGTCGCAGTCCTTAAGTCCCAGGTCGAACGCCGCGAGCTTAGTGTAGCACGCCGCGCGGTTGGAATACAATTTTGGATCATCTGGGTTGCGTTTTATTGCTTCAGTGTAGTGCTTCACTGCTTGACTGTAGTCACCTAGAAGGAACAACAATGTTTTTATATTGTAATAGTAGCAAACAAGCTTATAGAAAGCAGTTATCGTAGCCTTAACGCTTGTAACACCAAGGGCGTCTGGCAATGTGCATAAATATGGTTTTGGAAAAATTAATGTACCCATTTTTTTCATGAAATGATTTCAGATAGTCATATTTTAACCACCCGACACAATCTTAATATTTTACTAATTTAAAAATAATAACATAACAATAACTGATGTTGTAATAAGGGGCAATAAAAGGGACAGCCCGTTTTTATTTACGACATTCATTATTGATATGCTATTTTATTTTAATTAGTAAAAAATTAAAATTGCCTGGGATGGTTAACATATGACTACCTGACACCATTTCACGAAAAAAATTATACATTAATTTTTCCAAAAATATAACTAATAAAAAAAAAATATGGTCAGGGTTATTCTATGCCACCAGTAGAACGCGTGGTTTAAAGGAATTACACGATTTCAAAATCACCCTGTATGAATGTTTATCTATTGTCTAGTACCCACTATACAAGCTCTGCTTAGTTTGGGCTAGATTATGTTGTATATAATTATGTGATAGAATATTATTATATAATCTAATCTTAGTAGCGACACGAAGAATGGCACTGTGCCCATAAAATTAAATGGAATGGCTCGCGAAATGTGGATGCAGAACACCTATACCTTCCTTTTAGGATATAAGCCTGACGTCTCACCCCTATATCCCCTTAATACAAAGTCCTTTACATATGTGCACGTGCCATAACAGTTACCAGACCTAAAAAGTAAAAACTATCATTATAATCCTACTAACCTTTCTTAAAGTAATCATTGCCAAGTTCCTTTTCTTGTTCAGCTTTCACAGGGTCTACGTAAGCCTTCTTCTCTTCCTCGGCTATCCGTCGCTCCACTTCGCTCAACAAAGTCTTGATCTCGGGCGTACGATGCTCAGACATTGATTTCTCGAAGTAAGTTTTCGCTAGCTTCCATTGTTCCATTTTCTTGTATGCGTTACCTGAATTGACAGGGAGAGGTTAAAATATTGTTATCATCGGAAATAGCTTAAAAATATCGGGACACTCGGCACTGTCACTAGGTGTTGTGTGTTCGAATCCCACACGGGGCAAAAATTTGTGTGATCCACAAAATGGTTGTTCCGAGTGGGAACAATTTGTATCAAACATTTTTTTTTTGTTTAAATTTTTTTGGCATTATTGTTTTTTGGCATACTATTTCAGTAGTCATAAATATCATTTAGGCTTATACTTTTTGCCCTAATTTTGATTAGCATATATATCTTGGGTACCATAGTGTAACAATAGGGTGCGGCGGGGGTGGCGCTTAGGCCGCCCCTAAGCCACCAACATGTTTATTTTATATACGAAAAGCATTTAATTAAATGCAAACCCAAAATTTACAAAACTTCAAATTTATGCTTTAGAATAGTATGCTTAACAATTATTATGCTTATAGTAATTATTATGCTTAAAAACATTGTGCCTAAAGAGTTATGCTAAATGAATATTGTGCGTGACTATTATTAGGATAAGTAAACTCTTGACATTCATAAGTGTTACCTTGTAACCTAATTTGAATAAAATTATTTTGATTTTAAAAGTATGCCATGTTAAATTACGACATTTAATTTTATGTGGAAAAATAGATGACCGTTCCGAGTCTGGGTGTTCTTGGTGTCCGTTGTTTGAACGTTAGTGCCCTAATGCGGTAGTTGTCTTTTTTATGAAAACCATATTGATGAAACCATTGTGTCTGGACGGTAACGTATTAAACACGTTTTACCAATTTCTATATGATTTAATTATAGCAAGTATAATAATCAAAATTAAATCTATAAATAGAACACTATGCACATAATCTGTTTTATCGACTTAATGTGATTTATATGATCCATTTAAAGCATTATACAAAAGCGAATAGAGAATGATTTATTTGCTTTTGATGTATGCGTATGCTGTTACTAAACAAGCTATCTTGCCGCATTTATGCGAGTGTATTCAGTATTGTATTCGTATACGACTAATCTAAATAGACGCATTCCCGCATAATCGGCTGGGAACCGCGATATGGGAACAAGTACAAATACAATTGCAGGTATCTATACTATATATCTATCTATCTCATAAGCAAAACACATTGCCTGAACACAGCAACTAACCGCATTTGGCAAACTCACTACCCAATAGTTTGATGTTCATAAATGTTACTTTATGACATATGTAGGCAAATGCAAAAAATATTGACTTGATTGGCTTTATCTGAGCAACTGCCAAAAGTCCTCGTCTCAAACTCGCGGTTAGGACAGTGTTATCTAAAACTGTGTTAAAAACACGGTTTTTTATGGGTTTACCCTACACGAGCAGCGAACTTCCATAAACTCTTATTCGTAAGCGCAAACATATGCCGCAGGATCATAGGCGGCAGTCTTAAAATGGCTCTTGTTTACATTATAGTCGCATCGTCAATATTTATATAGTAAAATGCTCCATTTATGTGGCTGGCTATGTGCCAGCTACCACGGCGCTAGTAAGGATGTGACCTTGATACCATTGCGATAGGCTAACCGCACTAACTGCGGTTTTATTTAAATTGATATTACAATACTTAATTGCTAGAATCACCATTTATTTTAATACTTTACGATGATTAACAACTAAGGAAGATAACGGAAAATTATATTCAGAAATTATACTACAATACCATAGATGTTATTCCGTTTTTTTTTTATTGGACTTGCTATTACGACTGGTTGGCTATGGCAATGATATACACAGCCAATACGTTGCCTACCTCTAATTCGAAAGCAGACATTTTGGTGCACTTTTAAACTAACTAAAGACTGCACGGATTACGTTGTTTATTGTTTAAGTGGTCGCCTCGCCTCTACGCCATGTAATGTGGGTTTGAATCACGTACGGGACAAATGTGTGATACACACAAATGGTTGTGCCGAGTTGTACTTTGACGCATTGTTTGAATGTTTGCAAGATCCCCGCGATATATGCATTAGTCCTAGACTGACAGAAATCTTTTAAAGAAAGAAGGTAATGAGTTCATTGATGGCAGTTGCATAAATTATTATGCCTATGTCACCAGTCCAACGAGATATTCGACCTCTATGCTTGGCAACTGGCTATTAATATAATGATAAGTGCATAATTATAGATACATGTCTATAATTAGCTATCAACGGTTGTAAAGGTGAAGATATCAAATGTTTTGATTAACTCTTGACTTGTAAAGGTAATTGAACTGTTATATCATATAAATAAACACTGCCTTTCACGACGCCATAAGGTTGTGAGCGAGTGTTTTGACTTTGATATAAGAAGCTAAGACTTTGCTAGATGCTTCAATCCATTCAAAGATCATTACATATATAATAAAGTAGCCTCATTTTGTGAAATAAAGCAATCCTCCTTAAACGAGACGAATATAAAAGTAACAAACTGGCTTTCTTCCTTGACCTATGATGCCACTGAAAACCTTTTAGTACACCTAGCTTGAACTTTCATCTTAGTTCCACACGAAAACCGAACGCATAACATACCTACCATAGCTTATTACTTACACTATAATATATGTTTACACGCATCACATAACACATTAAAAACATTATATTATATTTAAACAAGGTTATTCTTAGTATAGTGAAAACCTCTAAGGGGGTGAATATATTTTTATTATGAACAACGTTTGTTTTCGGACACTGTCGAAATCGCGGCAAAGTAAACAGCTGTTCCATACAAAATTGGACTTTGACCTCGACAAAATAAATGGAACAGCTAAATATTTTTTTTTGGGATTTCGGCATTGTCCCAGCTCAAAAGTTCATAATAACAAGTATAATCACCCCCTGAGAGGTTTTCACTATACTAAAAATAACCTTGTATATTTTCAATTATCTTATACTCGTATATATTTATTTACACTATTCAAAAAACAAACATTTTAATTTAAAATTACCTAATTATTATAATTTATACAACTATTTTTATTAATTTAGATATATTAATAACTTAGTTAAGTAATAATTGTTATTTATACTTCTGAGCAACAAGTTAACCAAATTGTAATCATTATAGGTCAGGCAGGACAGGCTTTGCCTAGTGTGGGACCAACGGATATTGTATATAGATTGTATTGTCATTGGTAATAAATATTTTTATTTATTTTTATTCTTATTACTGATATTGTTTAAGCATATCAACCTAAGAGAAATGGTCAGCTTGTTGTTATAATAATTTAATTTGAACAGGAGAATTCTAACTAATATTATTAAATGCGAATGCGAGTTTGTTTGATTGTAATACTTTCGTGCCTTAACTACTTGACCAATTATCTATACTAATATTATAAAGCTGAAGAGTTTGTTTGTTTGGTTGAACGCACTGATCTCAGGAAAGTAGTTCCAACACAACACACAATTTTCCTGGATGAAAGGTACCATAATTATGTCTTTTTCTGTATCCCTGACAATGTGTATACGTAATTATATTCATGACTAGATGTGCCCGCGGTTTCTCTCGCGTTTATGGTTACTGCGCCGCCCTCGTGGGTCGTAGCGTGATGTTATGTAGCCTATAGCCTTCCTCGATAAATAGGCTATTCAACACTAAAATAATTTTTCAATTCGAACCAGTAGTTTCTGAGATTAGCGCGTACAACCAAACAAACAAACTCCTCAGCTTTATAATATTAGTATAGGTTATATTGAAGAAAACTTAGCTATTACGACACAAGCAAATAGTGACACAAGTAAGTAGCATAAAAATAGGAGGAAATTTCTCACTTCTGGTCAATGATAGAAGTGGAACATTGTAACAATGAACCAATCTTAAAAGTACCTACTTACCTTTTATTTTATAATCTTATGAATAAAAAAAAGTTATGATTTATGGTTATATTAACGACACTTGTGCTGAAAACCAGTATTTTGGATGGTAGTACAATTCAATATCTTTGAAATGTTAATTGACCTAATACGTACATCGCTGACGAAGTAACGTATAAGGTTAAGACATACATATCGACAGTGAAGTATCAATATCCCATAACTTACATTTTAGCGATTTTCACTTTATTGCATATTCTGTCTGAATTT
Organism: Catocala nupta; assembly: GCA_963675205.1. NCBI lineage: Eukaryota > Metazoa > Arthropoda > Insecta > Lepidoptera > Erebidae > Catocala > Catocala nupta. Next base: position 7,648,659 of record OY776086.1, read on the forward strand.
ATATCCCTAACCAGAAATATTTGATTGCAATCATTATCAACATCACAAGCGGATCCTAGTATTTTTTTAAAATATAATTAATTTTATGATTCCAGTATTAAAAAGTAGACTGCATATAGTTTTTTCGCGCTCGGTAACATCATGGTTTTGTAGTTGTTAGATATTGATAATACACCGTCGATATGTATTTATTATATAATAAAAAGTAAAACTTACCAATCCTAGTAAAAGCCTTGGCTATTAATTTGAAGTCCGCCCTATTTTCTCTGCCGACATCGATCGCCTTCTCGCACTCCTTGACACATTTTTCATACTCCTTTTGTTCAAAATACACGGCAGCCATATTTGTATAAAAAGTTATATCTGTGGGATCGCTATCTATAGCTTTTTGGTAATGTTTAAGAGCACTGTCAAAGTCTTTTTTCTTATAACACTCGTTACCCTGATCTTTCTCTTGCAAAGCCACCCGTCTGTTTTCTGGTAGATCATCATATTTAGGTTTCGGCGGTTCCTCTTGTTTTGGAGGTTCTGCTGGCTTTCTCTCTGGTGACGGTGGGTCAACGTCCATGGGCATGTGAAGGTTAAGGCCGAACATAATGCTGATTGTAGTGAGAATGCGTTTGTCTTCGATTTTGGCGCCGAGGTTTTGCGCGTCGAATGGGTTCTGGGCTAGTCTCTGAAGATTTAAAAAGAAGAGTTTAGCTAAATCATACTCGAGGTACTAATGACTTGGAGTAACTAACTAGGATGTTGCTAAAAGAGCTATGGTTACAGGTCGAATTTAAGTTCGATTCTTGATTATGGAGATAAAACTCTATAAGCAGACCTTGATTACAGAGCTCATTGCATCGATTCATAAGAGTGCTTCAGATAATGCTAATACCTAACCTTGGATTGCATTGGAATTGATTGACATGACCACCTGGTGTAATGTCAATCAATTCCAATGTAATCAAAGGTCCCTGCATACTAACATCAATTTGACAACACCATGTCCCATTCTCCAGATAGGTACCAAGATAACTAATATTAAATGTTTCTTATACGAGCCCCAATGCAAAAATGTTCGTCTAGTCACACATTATGAAGAACATATTTTTCTTTTTAACTTTCTTCGTTCCTAGAAAGACTTAACAATTTATTTAATAAAATACTCCATATACATAACGTTATTTTGGTACTATTGAAAAAATAATCCTTTTTTAAAATTATGTATCTTAGTTAAATTACTGTTTAAATGGTCACGCAAAATAATTCGTCTAGTGCTTAATTGATGCAAAATAGTTCGTCTATGCCTAATGTTAATATACTTTTTTAATTGTTACACCAAAATTTAAAAATAAATTATCTTAAAATAGAATTTAATTGTTTTTAAGATGTCAAAGGGTATAAAAAGGCGTGTTCCAAGTATTTTTTCATTATTTTCGCTAATAATTTTGAGCAATATGGGTCGTGGAAAACCATCGCGGTAGAAGTTCGAAAAATTATTATTTCAAGCAGTGATAATGGGAAATCTGCATACCAAATCGCCAAAGACTTATTATTGCCAAGATCAACTGTCCAGTCAATAATCCAGCATAGCAATATTTTGAATAGTTTGAAGAGATCAGGCCGCCCTCGTATTACGAGTGAAGCTGAAAACCGTGTTTTAAAGAAAATTATAAAGAAAAACCGTCGTGCTCGTGCAGGAGAGCTTACCGTACAATGGCGTGATATGATTAAAAAAGATGTCTCGGTCGATACTTGTAAAAGAGTCCTGAAGAGAATGGATTACGGCTTTTACACGGCTAAAGAGAAACCCTTACTCACATTACTTCAGAAAAAGAAAAGGTTAAAATTCGCTCGTGATCACTTAAACTGGACTGCTGACCAGTGGCGTCCAATAATATGGAGTGACGAGTCCAAATTCGAGGTGACTGTCGGTGATATACGAAAAAAAGTTATCCGAAATAAAGATGAAGCATTTCACCAAGACTGTATCAAGAGAAAAGTGAAGTTCCCTGCGTCTGTAATGATATGGGGCTGCATGTCAGCACAAGGTGTGGGTCGCCTGTAATTTGTAGACGAGACTGTTAATGCAGTAAAATACCAAAACATTTTAGAAACGAGTTTATTGCCGTCCATTCCGATTTTGAAACATCAAAATGCCTATCTTTTTCAACAAGATGGTGCTTCCTGTCATACTGCAAGGACAACAAAGGCTTGGTTCACCTCTAAACAAATACCTACAATGGAGTGGCCGTCAAACAGTCCAGATTTGTCTCCTATTGAGACAATGTGGTGGAAAATGAAGATGTTGCGAAAAAATCCATAAAGGTCAAAAAAGATTTAAAGGAGAAAATTAAGACTGTTTGGGATTCAAAAACTCCAGAAGAATGTGAACAGTTAGTAGCGACGATGCCACTTAGGATTAAATCCGTTATTGATAGTAAAGGATATACAACCAAGTGGTAGACGAACTGTTTTGCGTGTTCAACTGCGATAGCCGAACTGTTATGAGTTATAATTGATGGAAGAATTCATATTCTTTTTGTAACGACAAAATATTTTATTTGAGTACTTCACAGTAAATAAACTTAATTTAATTTACTAATCTCATTTTTATTTGTTAGACCCATTAAACCGACATTACTTATCTATATTACACTTACAATACATGGTTACATTCAATTTTCTTAGTAGACGAACATTTTTGCATTGGGGCTCGTATATCTTTAGATAGTTAAATATTAACTACAGTAGTAAAGTATATGCAAAACGAACAATTTTTTTTCAAAATGATGTCAAAATGTATACAATAAAATCATGTTCACATTTTCATGAATACCTACTAAATAATATTTTGATATTTCTATCATAAATAAAATTCATACATTCGAATGTAGGCAGTCTAATACTTCTTTATAACTACCTAATGCAGGCAACGAAAACAAGAAGATATATCTCTTAGCAATACAGAATCAACTATATAGCACTATTAAAAGTCAGCATACTTAGCATGTATGAGGGTTATTGTAAGTTTCTGTATATTAAAATTACTCAATAGCTCAGCACTCATAGCTTGGTGATGATGAATCTGTGATTATACATCCTTACTAATATTATACAACGTTATTCTTAAGAAACCTGAAAATAGTTTGTTCAGAATCAGTAATAGAATCGATTACAATAGTTTCCCAAATATCTATCAAAATTTGTTAAAATAGGACACACTATTTAATAGGTAAGAAACGGCCGGTAGGCATTTATCGAACAAGCCACAATACATAGTTAAATGCTTAGATCATTCATAGTTTGGGAATTCCCCTTTCGGTGTGCTCTGCAGCGCTACCCGCACCCCCGTCTCGTCCTGCGGGACGTCCCGCCCGCGCCCACAGCCCCCGCCCTGGGCAGTGAGCGGTCATTGGCGCATTGGGTGACAATATTTCCGCGAGGACAACGGTACAATTATATCAGCTGATAGCTTAGTGAGGTTTTATTATTTCTGATTCTTTTTTAGTTTTATTGATTGTTTTTATATTAATATGTTAGGGGGGTTTCGGCTTTTGTACCAAGTAAGAATAACGTTGTACATGCGAATGTGAGTTTGTTTATTACACTTTCACGCTTTAACCGATCAACATAAAATTTTGCATACACATTGTCGGAGGGGTACAGAGCAGAGATGTTGCGGATGCCAATTTTTTTACATCCGCGGATGCGGATACGGATATTTGAAGACTCACATCCGCGGATGCGAATACGGATTTTAGAAGACTAACATCCGCGGATGCGCATGTCCATATCGATGAGTAAGCTCTGCAATTGCGGATGTTGATGAAAATTGTTCATCTTATTTAATAAAAAAGTATCTAATATCACCGCCTTCGCAGGTTCAAGCCTGTTTTGCAAAGGTTCATAAATTAAACACGTACTAAGTACTGAACAACTGATTTATTTCTTATTGTAACCTACGCTTTATTTGGATCTGCATTAACATCCGCGTTGAGAATTGCGGATGCAAATATCCAAATCGATGCGGGAGCTCCGCAATTGCGGATGTGGATGCGGATATTCGCGACAACCCTGGTACAGAGTAGGGCATACACAAACCTAACCTACATTTACGCGAGCGAAGCAGCGGAAAAATCTAGTATATTATATTTACAGATGACTGTACAAGCAGCGTAGTGCCTATCGATTATGATTCATCTTCATCTTTATAGGTACCTATTTATAGTCTTAAGATTATTTAATGATAATAATAACCTGTTTTCAGATAAAATCCATATAAAAAATACAATTATTAAATACAAATTAAATAAAATTTAGAACTTGCGCAGTCAATGTCAAATAAATTTGTACTTATAGTCTAAAATATAAATCAATAATAATAAAATACACGATAACATGTCAGTCTTGCCTGATAATAATTTTTATCCATTTGTAATGGATCAGACAGTCCATGTGAGGCATTTAAGATTAAGGAAACTTGATATATACCCTCCAACAATCTACTGCCTTCCAAGAAAATCTAGGGATACAATAAAATACTTGTATATTAGCATACTAAACATGTTAACATTGAAATCAGATGACAGCCTTCAAGAACTATTAATGGCATTAAGGCAAATAAAATGGGACATAATTGGCCTAAGTGAAGTCAGAAGAATGGAAGAAAAGATAGAAGAATATAATGACTTCATCCATTACAAAGGGGAAACAAAAGGCAGACATGGAGTTGGATTCTTAATAAAGAAACACTTAAAAAAATGTATAGAAGAGATCATAGCAGTCTCTGAAAGATTAACAGTGTTAAATCTAAGCCTGCCTGGTTTAAAGAAAAGTGGACCATTATTCAAGTGTACTCACCTACAAAAATCGCAATTGAGAAGGAAATAAATAAATTCTATGATGACTTAAATGTGACCATTAATAAATATGCATAGAAGAACTTACTCATCATGGGCGATTTTAATGCCCAAATAGGAAGTAAGACTTGAAAGTGAAATTAACTATATTGGTCTGTATACTATAGGTGATCGCAAGAGAAATGGTAGCAAGTCAGTAAATATTTGTTTTGAACACAACCTCAGAGTAATGAATAGTATATACAAGAGAAGTAAAAAACAACTATGGACCTGGGCATCTGCAGATGAAAGATATAAAAATCAAATAGATTAAATTCTCTGCAATAAACGGAAACATTTTGAGAAAACAGGAAAAAAAATTCTACTTATGTCTGAAAAAGGCTATAAATAAATAAATAAAAGAAGGCTATATAACATCATGCTATAAGCCATAGTAGCAGAGTGAAAATTTATCATAAATGTGGGTATTTATTATTTAAAATAAAATGAAATACACTACACTTTATTTGAAACAAAGTGAATCTCTGAAGTATTATAAATATTGGAATCATGTTCAAAAAATCTTCTAGATTTACAACATATAAGTACTACAATCAATTGCATTTATGTAATACATAATACAGTACAATACTGCCATACATGAACTAAAAGGAAGTTAAGTAATATGAAATGCATATGGCTTCAAATTTTTATTATCCAATGGCCGACAATATAAGTACAATGCAGTATAAATAAGATCTCCTACAATATATATTATGTAATTGTGTGAAATGGCCAGGTTAAAAATATCCTTAGCCAACAGCATCAAGAATGAGATTATGATTAATTAAGTACATAAAGTACATCTAAAGTAGAGTAATATATCTCTAAGGAACCTTGTCTACATAAGCGGGTAATGAAAGCTGACTTAATATCATAATGTTACCCATTGATATTATTTAGTCAGGTAACACAAGCTATGACACAAGAGGGTATTTGAACTAAATATTATAATCAAAATGTGACATTATCTAATATATGAATCGTAAAAAGTACCTACATCCACTCAAATTGAAATAAGGTTAAAGCCTTTTAAATAACTAGTGCTATCTTCAAATGATGGTGTAAAAATACATATAATACTAATAAATATGTTACATATCTACTATATAACCTAACAATTTAGGAATGGCAAACATAATTGAAAGCTATTTATTCTGGCTGCCTGTATGCCGCTGCGACTAAATAGGTTAATTACAAAAATGCAATACATTTAAAATAAAAAAAATTGTTTTTTATTTACAAAAAGGTTTTTTTAGTGCAGTTTGATTACAATGTTTAAAATCAAATATAGGGAATTACGTAGACAGCTATTTCTAGATACAGTTCAGAAAAACTAACAAGTTAATTAACCAACAAGTTAACTAACCAACATAAGCAGCTGTTGCTATGTGCTTAATATTAGTCACACAACCTGGTTTAATTATTATAAGTATTGTCATGAAAACATGCAAATGTTATACAATGTAAATGAGGGTGAGATTGGTGTTCAACATTGTTCTAATTGTGGGCCAAGTCTGGATAAGATTGATATAATTCTACAGTTCTCAATTCTACAAATTTTGTTGTTTGTGTCACCCTTTCAGATTGAACAGGAAGAAGCCTATATCTGGCAATAGGTAAAGGACTGTCTATATATATGCATACTGTGCATAATGATAATGAGTTAATATTTATTTTGTTAATTTAATAGCAAAGAAATGTGTACATACAGAAGAGTTAAGGTTTAAGAGTGTAGTAGATTAAAATATTTTAGGATTTTAAACAAAATATATATAATGAATTATATATTCATAATTGTATACCAACTATTTTACTAAAAAACAAAGAAGTTTCTAGAAATTAGTCTACATCTATTAACTGCACACTAATAGAAAAATAACTTACCTCAACAATTCTGACATATTCCGGATCTTTCAACCATTCTTTTGTGACAGGGTTTGCTCTCAGCTTCTCAAACAACTGCTCTGTTTTAACCTTCAAATCCTCGGCCTGTTTCTTTACCTCTTCAAGACCTGCAGCTAACTGAGTGTTACCAGGCTCAAGTTCCAGACCCTTTTCGTACGCAGCAATGGCCTCATCAAGTTTTCCTAAGTATGCTAGCGCAGATCCTTTACGCGAATAGCCTTTACTCCACGTAGGGTTTAAAGCAACGGTCTGGTTAGCGTCCTCAAGCGCAGCAGCGTAGTTTTCAGCTTTCGCATGAGCCGCCGAACGGTTACTATACAGAACGTGGTTTGAAGGATCCAAGGCAATCGCAGCGGAGTAATGCTGCACAGCAGTTTCATACTGCCCCATAGATAACGCCGCGTTACCCTTCTCCTTTAACTGATTCACCTAAAAACAATACCAGCGATCGAAATAAGCTACTTCATTCAAAAATGTAATTACAAAGCATCGGTATAACCTCTCACCTGTTCCATGATTGTTTTCTGCTAACAATTAATAAAATAAACGACACACTTATAATAAAATAACGTCTAATATAATCTAAACGTATTCGCTTCACTATGTTCTTTTTTTCACTAGTTTGTTCGCAGAGCTCAAACAAGCAACACGAAGTCCAGAAATGACACTTCAAATTCGAGAAATTTCTCGCCAAAACGCGATAGGCGGACCGTTCCAGAAATTACTTTGTGCCTAAGTTTACGATGATGTCAAATGAACTGTGATGAACTTTTCCTGCCTCTTTTGTACCCGTAATATCAATATATATTTATCTCACTCTAAAAATAAATACAGAACTTAAAATAGCATATCACAAAGAAGTACCTACATAAAACTCAATTTATTGAATACGAGGCTTTCAAAAATATAAAAAATTTTGCATGTCATGTAGGTGTGCATGCTCAGAGTGCAGGTGTGATTGTTTGTGATAGACATAATAATAACCACAGAAAAATCACTGAAATAGACTGGTACAGAAACCTAGTATAAATAAGACTTACGCTCAACAATCTGTATGAAATACAAAAATGTTGAACAAAATATATAAGAAATTTTTAAAAAGTATTTTAGATATACAGTGTGTCCCGTCATGAACTAGCGATATTGTAAGTACCGATAAAACAACTATTTTAATACACAAATAAACTACAAAATCAAGTCCAAACTACTTATCAGCTATGTGGCAGCCATTTTGTTTTTTTTATTGAAATATTTTCTACGTGGACACAAAAATCAACATATCTCTCAAAATTTAGGTCATACTGGAATAAAAATAGTCTTATTCGAAGGACAATACTATTGTCTATCATTTACAACTTGATCGAAGAGTTGTCACTATCAAATCTTTGAAAATAAACCAAATTCCATCTAAAATATTTGAAAAAACTGACACGAATAAACAAATCAATGTACATTATTGCAAAAATAGCCCCGATGACCCATTTTGTTTTTCTGCGAGATTGACAGGGTATAATCTAAGCTACGATACAACATTCAATTTACAGCTGTATGACTATTGGTTTAGAAGTTATTGTTGTTTGAACATAGCCTATGCGCAAGCACAATCAATAAAACACAAAATTCTCATTAACATTTATTTGTGTAAAGGTTTTACATTACAATAACGCACATCACATTAATTGTTCAAAGTGGCCACCTCCGGCTTGTAGGCAAGCTACAGCTCTCTGTGCCACCTGGCCTGATGCGCGCCTAATCATGTCGAAATCAGCTCTGATTTCTTCGCCAACTACCATGATTTTCTCGACGAGTTGTTCTCTTGAGTTGGGAACTGCAGCGTACCTTTTGCTTCATATGACCCCACAAAAAATAATCTAATGGTGTTAAATCGGGTGAGCGGGGTGGCCAAGCTACTACACCGCTGCGACCAATCCACGGCGAATGATTTTTATTTAAATAATTTCTTACTGCTAGAGAATAGTGGGCGGGTGCACCATCCAGCTGGACCCACATTTGCTGACGATATGCCAGAGGTAATTCCAAGAGACTATCAGCAAATTGGATTTCCAGGAACTCCAGGAATCTAGCGCCGTTCAATGTAGGAGGCAATTCCAAGGGCCCAATCAAACGATCGTTGATTATGCCCGCCCATACATTCACCGAAAACTCATGTTGAAATGAACTTTGGCGCACTGCCTTTGGGTTCGCAGAGCTCCAGAGATGATCATTTCGGTGATTTGTGATGCCAGCTCTAGTGAATTTAGCCTCATCAGTCCACAGTATCTTTTACAGAAAATCAGGCTCATGTCTTGTCCTTCTATTGAGCCACGAACAAAACACGGATCTGGATGCATAGTCTACTCCGATTATGTCTTGGACTCGGCGAAAATGAAATGGGTGTAATCCCTCTCGTTTCAAAATTCTCCATACACTCGACTTAGATAGCTGTAGTTGCACAGCAATGCGTCTGACACTTAGTCTGGGACCATTGGCTATCAGTCTAAGCACTTCCTCTTCATCTTCGGGCGTTATTATACGAGCGCGTTTATTAACAGACCTTTGGATTCCTCTTTCCGCTAACCTTGAGTGCACCTCGATAAAAGTTTGGCGGCTCGGGTTAGGGTATCTCCGTCGATATTCTTGTACAGCTCGATTTGCACTTCCATTGCAAAAACCATACACGAAATGTATGTCGGCAATATCGTGGGACGAATATTGACGATTTTCCATGTTATATGTATGTGAAAGTAGTGATCACAACGCAGGGCGAGGGACAACTAAACTAACTAATAATCCTTAAAACTATGGGATTTTTCCAAGTAAGGGATCTGTATTTTCCATCTCGCTTACTCACAATATTAGCGAGCAGTATTTCTGGCCTGCTCTCGCATGGAACGCAGTGAGCGCCAGATAAGATCTTTACAATGGGCTTTTGCGCTTGCGCATAGGCCATGTTCATACAACAATAACTTCTAAACCAATAGTCATACAGCTGTAAATTGAATGTTGTATCGTAGCTTAGATTATACCCTGTCAATCTCGCAGAAAAACAAAATGGGTCTTCGGGGCTATTTTTGCAATAATGTACATTGATTTGTTTATTCGTGTCAGTTTTTTCAAATATTTTAGATAGAATTTGGTTTTTTTTCAAAGATTTGATAGTGACAACTTTTCGATCAAGTTGTAAATGATAGACAATAGTATTGCCCTTCGAATAAGACTATTTTTATTCCAGTATGACCTAAATTTTGAGAGATATGATGGTTTTTGTGTCCACGTAGAAAATATTTCAATAAAAAAAACAAAATGGCTGCCACATAGCTGATAAGTAGTTTGGACTTGATTTTGTAGTTTATTTGTGTATTAAAATAGTTGTTTTATCGGTACTTACAATATCGCTAGTTCATGACGGGACACACTGTATATCTGGCACTACTTCATAAGTGGCCAAACATCAAGTAACAAAACAAGAATTATTATATCATACACCTCTACTGCAGACGTCTACTAAAAATTAATAAGCTATGATTAGAATCTATCCTGGTATTAATTCGAAATTTAATCCTAACATATATCGAAATATAAAATGAACGTGATTTTTTGTACCTAGATTACTTGACCGATCATCATGACTCAACTTCGTATACATATTGTCAGAGGTATAGATAGAAAGGGATGAAGTGGCAGATAATTTTTTTCACGAAATCTACATTAACGCAAGTGAATGTTGGCAAAATGTAGAGATTTATTAAAGCAACGAATCGCAAGACGTGTGTCTTGAAAAAGCTTTATTATGACTGTGGATATTCCCAAATGACAAATTGCGGACTAAAGTAACCTGCATTTTTAGATAATAATTAAAAACAAAAATTTATACTTTTTAAGCCACTGGCTACCCTGAAAATACTTAATATATAATATATTTAATTATTTATTTTATCTGTACTCTGCAAAATGTCTCCTGAGCTGTCCTATGCCGTTTGACGAGTGTTTTATTTTATTTTTGCCTAGTTTTCCTGTACTCTACTTTTACAAAATCTAGTTGGTGGGTGCTACAGAATTGTACAACTTGTGATACGTGCAAATGGAGCTGTGACACCTTTAATACTGTGCGCCGTAAATCATAAATTGAACCGACGCCTGTCACGCTTAATCACTATTTTGTGGTGGTCGTAATTGGTTCCTAGACGTCTTGGGGAATACCAAGTGGTGGTTGTGATCGATGGCGGTTTGAGTGGTGCCGCAAAGTGACTATTGGCGGGAGGCGCGCGCTCCCGTTGTAGGTGACTCATTCGCGGTACGAGTGCTGCCGTAACCATGGACACGGATGATGGTGAATCGTCCAGCAGTGGACCTATGTCCAGCTTGAACAGCTTGTTCTCATTCACGAGTCCAGCTGTGAAGAAACTGCTGGGATGGAAACAGGTAAGATTTTATCACTTTACTATTCAGTTAGATGTTTCTTAGAATTCCCTTAGAAACAGTATTTGCCAGAACCACAAAGAAGTGACACAAATAATTTTAGTAGAGAAACATGTTAGGTATTGAATGAAACATTGTTTATAATCTTTCTATTAAATGTAGTATCATTGATAAAGCCTTCCCAGTTACTACTATTCAGTTACTTATATTTGCATATGCTTTAGCTATAAAGTGTACTTTGGGTATACTTAAATTGTCTTGAGCAATCTTTGCAAAGTAGTTTAGTCAACTGCCATCTATGAAACAAATATCCTACATAATATAGTATCATTCCTATTTGAGAGTATATTATGAAAATGTTAGATTGCAATGTGTTGCACCCATAGTCATGATACTGCTATAATTAAACCTATATAATAATGTAAAAGACATTAAGATAGAAAGCAGAAGGAGCTGCAAGCCTCTTGAAATAAACCTTATTATTGTAAACACAGATATAGTCTTAAGGTTCAAGGTACATTTTTGTAATTGAAAAGGGTTTATGTTTAACTTATCACCATATATAGTAAAATATATCAGTCAAAAATAGTAAATGCTCACCAAAATTAAAACTGCAATATATTTAAAGAGATCAAAAGAAGTCCATGGCGCACCGCTTCGCGGGGCTCCTATTTTTGGGTGGGTTTAAAAGGGAACATAACATAACCAAGTGCAGCAGCAACAGGAATGTGTGCCAAGTTTTCAAGTGGATCATATTGTACTAATGATAGTGATATGGACAAATATTGCAAATGAATTTGCTGCCATAAGATTTTATGAGTGAGTTCTATTTGTTATTCTATGGGTCAGGAACTAGCTGATAGTCAATTTTGTGGAAAATGTGCAATGCACAGAGTATACTGCACTGAGTCACTAGTTATATATTGGTTATATTTTTTATTTATTTATTTATGCTATATGTATCTGTGCAGCACAATTTTTATATAATATAAGTATTTATTTTAAATTTTAAATGAAATGACAGCTATGAATTTACGTATCAGCATTTTAGTATTGCCAAAGCATCCAAAAAAGACTGTATCATAAAATTAGGCAATTTTATTCCAAATAATAAGAGACAAACTAAATTCTGCTATTTGGGCAGTAAGTATAATATGGTCTAGCTTATATTACATTACTACCATCATCAACCTACAGAGGCTTGCAACACCTATAACCTACACATGACTAATTCTGCAAAAAAGAATTTATTGTACTGCCAGTGCAAGAGACTAAGATCATACAGATCCTTTGCTGACAGCACACTGTCTTCTTAACAGCCTGAGGACTGTTTTAGTAGGGTTCATGATCCAATCTCAGTTTTATCTGGAAGCCACCTTAATATTCTTAACACTACTGGACCATGGTAGATACAATAGAAAATTTAGTTATGTATTATATATTGTGATACACTGGTCAGGAAAGTGGTTTATTTTGCTTGTTTTACTAATGTTACTCTCATTACTATGTTTTGTTAACACGCACTTCAATATATACTAATATTATAAAGCTGAAGAGTTTGTTTGTTTGGTTGAACATGCTAATCTCGGGAACTACTGTTCAAATTGAGAAAATCTTTTAGTGTTAGATAGCCCATTTATCAAGGAAGGCTATAGGCTATTTAACATCAGGCTACGACCAATAGGAGCATCAATGAAAAATGTTGCAATAACGGAAAATTCTCTTATGTGAAGCAGACGCATCACCTATATAAAATAAGTTTGACAAGGATGGTCAAGAACAACTCATGGTAGTCTGTCTATCTTTACCATATTAAGTCACAGTGGCACACTAGTGGCCATGATCACTAGATTATTAATTGTATATGGTAGTCTAAGATTAAATTAAAGCTGTGTATCTTGATTAAAAATATATTATATCATTGTGATTTTTTGGTATGTAGAAGTAACAAACACACAAACTTGTGTAGTCAGGATTTGAGAAGGCCATCAATAACAAGAGCCATATCAAATAATTTTCTATTTAATCTAGGCTAGATAGGTATTGCATATACATACTAATATATTGTCAGCCTGTTTATATAATTAAAGAATTAGGCACAGATGTATTACAACCACATTTATGTAGCTACATTTTAAGTAATGTGTAATGTAGGCATGTCTCATGGCATAATACCAAACACCTTGTTGCTACTCATAATTTGCTTGCAGCAAAACAGAGTAACACGGCTAGGTATAACTGCTTGGATATCATAGTGGTTTTACTGGTTGCATCTCCACTGCCACCGCACTCGGTGTTGTGGGTTAGATCTCCACACCAGTCAAACATTTGTGTTATCCACAAATTGTTGTTGCGAGTCTGGTTGTTCTTTGTGTATGTTGTTTGAATATTTGTATGTGTGTGACCAGTGACACTGGAATTATACCTAAAGCTCGAGTTGCCTACAAAAAAAGGAAAGAGCTTTTATAACACCCAACACACCCAATAGTGTACTTATACTACAGGACTCATGAAACTATGTCAAAAGAGATTTATAAAAATATTCATGTATTTGTAGGTATTTTATACACATACCTATTTTTAACCAAATTCCAAGTATATGATATTATTTTCGTCTTCTTATCCTGTTGTGATAAAACATATTTTTTTAACTTTAGTATAAATAAACTATATTGTAATAGTTACTTCAATATATGAGTCATTAGGCAACAGTCAGTGAATTCTAAGAAATGGTGAATCATAACACCCATTTATTTTCATAAATATTGATTTCTTTCAATACTCTCATAGTAATATTCAACTCCCACTTTTATATAATATTGGATTTGAAACTATGAGGAAAAAGTTATATAAGTAAGTTTAACATAACAAAATATAATATGTATTGCATTCTGTATATTCCCAAACTAGTAGTTAGAGGTGCATTGTATAAACATATTGCCACCTACTTATTTACCTAGCCCGGAAATTGGACCCTTGAAGCTTATCTTGTGCAAACTTATGGCAAAAGAGATGAAATAATCCATAGTATCTGTATATAATATTGTTAAAATGTGTGCATTTTCCAAATAGACATAGGCTATATATTGTGTCCACCCTGGTTGGTTAAATTTGCATCTCAACCATAGTACATAAACATGTTTTACATTTCTTGGAAGCTATAAAATGACAAATGCATGTTTTACCTGCACTAGTTGGAGGCTTTACACATGATTAGAATCTATGATTAATAGTGTAGACTGTTGGCTATTGTTTCCTTCCCTAGTTAAAGCTTGTATTGCATAATTGTTCTTTCATGGAAACACATTTATTTCTGTTATACGATCATGGTCGCAATTAAGCTTTAGGGTCATCTTTTTGTAAATTATTTTAAAGTATTTCGTGACAGAAACAATTATTTGATAGACCAAGGAATAACCGCTGAAGGCGCAAACGGCGATTGGCTTTCCATCCCACATGGTGGTGGACCAGTTCTCTTCGTGTTTTTTTCTACACGTCGAACTATTCTTGACGTCTTCTTCTGAAACATTAATTCCACGCCTTCATGTGTTTACAAATCTGTTCACGTAGTCTTACATCTTCCTCTAGATCTAGGTCCGGGGACGAATAGTTCCAACACCTGGTTGTGTATTTAATCGGGTGGTTTCCTCCTATATATACCATTTCAGCCAGTTTGCGTGCAGTTTCTCTGCCGCAGTCGCAGACTCCAAAGCTTGATTGCACATAGTCATTCCGGATCTTATCTAGCCTGGTCGCCGCACATCCATCTCAACATTTTTATCTCGGCAATATAAATGGCATAAATATGCTACTATATGACAACCGAGAACTAACTGCCGTACATTAGGACTGGTGTTACAGACGAATTATTTATGTTTTGCGGGCATCTTTTTATCAAAGATTACGTTTATTACTTCGCGCCACTTGAGTCACGCTTTGCTTACCGGTGCTAAATGTTGTTTTATAGTAATCATTGTAGACACACAACACGATACTGCCCCAGCCAAGCCGCAAGAATTTGAACGAAATCTTTAGTTTAAAGTCTATAGTAGTTATAAATTCGCTGTGTCCTTTATGATAAATAGCTTTGATTAAAAATCGGTAGCTGTGCTAGCATTACGTATACCTAACGAAAAAGGTAACGGGGTGTCCTGCGTGAGCGACGAACGCGACGCGATGCGACGCGACACGACGCGATGCAATGCGACACGATGCTACACGCGACAAATATCCTACGTGATTTTGGTAATTAATTCTCGATCCATGGGCAGTACAGTGCAATTTTGCTTCAAAGTTTATACTTAAAGTAGAGACTTATAAAAAATATAGTAAAATCCTCAGAAAGAAATCAAATATAATATTATTACAAACAAACATATTTGGCGAATTCCATCATATATAACCAAAATTAAGAAACGATTATAAAATGTTTAAACAATATTGTGGCGTGAATCAACTATTTCGTAGTACGTGGTGTCGCGTCTGGTCACCCACAAAACGCCGCAGACTGCCATATAGGCTGCAAGATGGGTAGGCCGTTGTTTTGATTGCGTTCGTCGCGTTCGAAGCGTCGCGCGTCGCGTCGCGTCGTATTCATCGCTGACGCAGGACACCCCGTAAGCAAATGCGTGTTTCGATGGAATGCCAGAATTAGGCTGTGATGTAAGCTTTTAGAATTGTTTTTCAATTCTTAGGATTACCACATACGATCAGATGGCACGTGTTTCCTTCTTCCTTCAATCCTGGGTCCTTTAAGCGGGGCGTGAAAAAGCACCTTCTCAGGCCGTCAAAGTAGAGACCTCAACATCGCCTCGGCTGCTATGAGGACGATTTGGAGGCCACTGCTCTTAGACCACCCGACTGCTTACCATCAGGGGGAGTGCGGCAATTTTGACGAGCAAAACAAAAAAAAAACTTGAGTTCACCCAATCGTAAATATTCATTTGCTATTAATATTTGACAATAAATACAGTAATTGGACAACAATATTCAAATTGACTGTCTTCTCAGTCATCGTACGTCGGTCCTGTTTGTCATAAGTCAAGTCCTAAAGCCCCTTAAGGGGCTTGGCGTTAATCCAACACAGCTTTTCCTTAACGATTTCAATAAGGTTATTAATTAAGTTTGTTTTTAAATTACAGGGTGATGAAGAAGAGAAATGGGCAGAGAAGGCAGTAGATAGTCTGGTAAAGAAACTAAAGAAGAGGAAAGGCGCTATTGAAGAGTTAGAACGGGCGCTATCGTGTCCTGGCACACCCTCTAAGTGTGTCACTATACCCAGATCTCTTGATGGAAGATTGCAGGTTAGTAAAATATCAAATATTCTCAGGTGTTGAAATTCTTTGAAATAACTACACTGGAACATTGAGACAACTACCATCTTAGTCTCCCCGTGACCATAGCCGCTGAAAAGCAACCGAATCGTCAGGGAAAGTGTAAACCAAAAATAAATAGATTTATAGTTTAAATAATTTTATTAGCTTATAAATTAGTAAAATAAAATCAATAGTAGTAGTAGTGTAATAGTTTCAAAATTTTGTAATACAGTGATAAATAAACAACGCGATAAAATACGTATATAGTAGTTTAATTTCAATGAATAACATTTGCGTAAACAGAAGACAATATTGGTGGGTCACACTTTAAACAGTCTCTCGTCGAAAATGATGGTCGTGATAAACTTATTAAACTAAAGTTTATACATCCGCTAAGGAAGGAACTTAGAGCTATATAACATCCACATTTTGTCCACTATGTTGTTGTTCCCACAAAGAAAAACTCAATGACACCAACTACGCCCGAGGCAGAAATCGTAGCATTAACTTATGCCACGATATCATCGAAGCAGTCTTATTAATGAGCAAATTAACTACAAACAACTTGGAGAACTGTTTATGTGAAATATGAAATAATTGTCACGAGAAAAACTCATCACACCGTCCGGGTGTACGCTATCCTGTAGAACGAACACGAAATATGCATCTATACGTATATCGCCTCTGGCCTCTGGGCCGTTTAGCAACGAATGAACAATTGCATTATTTTATTACAATGGATTTCCGCCAAGTAACACGTAATACAATTCTATCTAACAATAAATCACTGCACTGTGGTTCAAATCTCATCAATACTCATAGTTCACCTACTAAAATGATGTTCTCGCTATCATTAACTGAACTCCTTTTTGCCATTTGCTTTTCAGGTGTCACACCGCAAAGGTCTACCCCACGTGATATACTGCCGCGTATGGCGCTGGCCTGACCTCCAGAGTCACCATGAACTAAAACCCTTGGAGATCTGCCAGTACCCCTTCAGCGCCAAGCAGAAAGAAGTATGCATAAACCCTTATCATTACAAGCGCGTCGAGAGTCCTGTGTTACCACCAGTGTTAGTACCCAGACATTCAGAGTTTGCCCCAGGACATTCTCTGCTACCTTTCCAAAGGACAGCGGAACCTTCTATGCCCCATAATGTTTCATATTCTGGATCAGGCTTTCCTCCTTCAGCTAGTTCTGAACTGCCTGATACTCCTCCACCAGCCTATTCCCCACCCTCGGATGACACGGAACCTCCTGGGGAAGTCGCTCCTGTGTCTTACCAGGAACCTTTATATTGGGCATCTGTAGCCTACTACGAGTTAAACTGCCGCGTAGGCGAGGTGTTCCACTGCAACTCTCATTCGGTTGTCGTCGACGGCTTCACGGATCCTTCTAATAACAGCGACAGGTTCTGCTTAGGCCAACTTAGTAACGTCAATAGAAATTCCACCATCGAGAACACCCGGCGTCACATAGGGAAAGGAGTACATTTGTATTACGTTGGTGGGGAGGTCTATGCAGAATGTCTTTCTGATGCAGCGATATTCGTTCAAAGTCGCAACTGTAACCATCACCATGGTTTCCATCCGTCAACCGTTTGTAAGATACCCCCTGGTTGCTCCCTCAAGATCTTTAATAATAGAGAATTCGCGCAGTTATTGTCTCAAAGCGTGAACCATGGGTTTGAAGCGGTCTACGAACTGACTAAGATGTGTACAATCCGCATGTCGTTCGTAAAGGGTTGGGGTGCGGAGTACCATCGGCAGGATGTGACGTCGACCCCGTGCTGGATCGAGATTCACCTCCACGGACCCCTTCAGTGGCTAGACAAAGTTCTCACACAGATGGGCTCGCCGCATAATGCCATATCGTCCGTGTCTTAGCCACGTCCCAGTAAATCGACGACCCCCACCGTTCTTTTGGTTATCCGGTATTAATTTTTCTCAAAATCATTTCAACCATTGCATTTTCTATTTTATATGACAGAATATTTTTTAATAGTATCTTTTATGATTTGTGTGTAAGCCCCAATTGGCATTTTACGATTATGCAGCTCAAACCATGTGTCCAATTTATTGAAACGTAATTTAGGCGTAATATTAAATAAAGACATTAAGGTTTATTATACATACTCGTCAATATAATTTATGACAAGGTATTAAGATATTATTGGTGTAAATAATGCTTAAAAACTTTTTTTTTGGTAATGTCAAGCACAAAAGTGTATGTTCGCCATAAATTCGTTCGATATTGATGATATTATATAATTAGTATATTATAAATATATTATTAAATAAGACATATTAATAAGTTTCATATACATTATGATAGTTAGCTTAGATTTAGTATGATGCAATTTTTATTTTAACTAACTTTAATATGATTTTGGTGTTGTGGCTCACTGTGTAAATTAATATACATGCCCAGTAAAATCAAATCTTGTAAATTAACATCATGTAACACAATTATAAAAATGTTATAATTTATAATTATACTGCATGAGCCACACCACCCAACTTGACATAGGATACTGATGGATATGTGTTCTATATATTACAGTAATTTTATTTATAACTACCAAATAACATGTTTTGACCTTGCAACACTGACTTACAAAATCTTGGAATAATTAACAGACTGTGTTGTGTTCGAATTTACTTGTACAAAGTGTTAGACTGAGATTGGCACAGAGAGTATTTTCTGCATATTATAAGAATATTGCATTGTTAAGTTCTAAAAGAGGCTGGAATATTCGAGGGAACAAATTGAAGAATGTTATGACAAAACACATAATTAATAAATTATTCTTGCGCTTGGGTTTCGCGATTTCGTGTTGTGATTATAATCATGTGTGTATGTTACGACAAATAAGTGATGGCAAAGATTTTCATTAGTCTAATTGTGTATATAGCGAATTAAAAACAAACAGGCAGTGTTGCAAGTGTCGAAAATAATGATAAATTTGGAAATAATTTTAAATCGTGCCATCTAATGTTGACGGAGCTTATTTTGTCATGTAAATTGTAAAATCTAAATGTTGCAGTTGTTTATTGATCGTAGATTTATTTTTTTATTGTAAATTTTAATTTTTTATCTTATATTTCGGACCCATAAATTCAGATGCGAAAATTAATGCAATTTTTTAAAGTAGTTTAGGAGTAACAGTTTCTCAAAAACCAAATCAGGGGACATTGTACAGAGTATAGATGTGATTGATCTCAAAATATTAATAAGAAAAGATTTAGTTCCTCAAAAAGAGCGATTGTTAAATGTCCCAGCCTTAGTAGTGCAATTGATTAAACTTATATATTTTTTATCGAAATATTACATCGACTAATAACTCTGCTTTGTCTTTAAATAACTTGGCGAGACAAGTGTCAATTTCTTAATAACCCTTTGAATGGCGACTAGATTAGGGAAAGTCTGAAGAAAAATAGTTTATTTTCACGAAAGTGTTATTGATCATAATATGACGTCAATAAATACCAATCTTCTTTAATCATTCAACGACATAATTATAGAAATAAAATCAAATTGGTTACTTTACTATATGAAATGTTAATAAACATTTGTAAATATATAATACCAAACTACATTCAAAGAGTTAAATAATTTTCTATAACACCAAAAGTGCCCCATTCTTCAATTGCTTCAGTGACTAAATAACTGCTACTAACACGAAGTAACGTTATAACTTACAGTTATAATATTATAACTGAAAATAACTAATATACAAATATATATTTTCTCTAACCCTTAATATATAACACAGGTAAATAAAAGGGTTAATAACTTTGAGCTTGTTAGTATTTTCATAAATTCATATAAAATATTATATATTTATATTATCTGGAATATTTAATTATATAAATATAGTCACTACAATATTTTGTGCCATACAATAACGTATCGCCAACGCCATAACACCAGTGACTTTGTAAAATAATAATTATTATTATAATAGTGTTGTACCGCATACCGCGAAATTATATAATAAAAATAATAATGTATTCAATATCATAAACAATACTTTTATAATGTAGCAGAAGTAAACTTTGATAAATGTTAGATGTTCATTCATTTTTGGATTAGGTTATTATATAAAAACGATTAAATGGAATAAGAAAAAAGGATATTTACCGTATTTTAATGAATCCAGTGGTATAATAATTTCAGGTAAACAATGTGCTGCTACAGGTGTTTAATACAATTATTTTATTAAACTACTTTTTAATATAATATTTTAAAAGGAAACGGATATTTTATTACAGATTAAAATACAGAGCACAAATGAAAATGAAATAAGCACAAAATTACTGCGTCAATGAGTAGAGATAATAATTTTATTAGTACTTTTTCTATTCTTGTCTTAAAGTAAAATGGATTGTAAAAGTTCTAAGTGAATAATAATTCACTTAAAACTTTGAACGAGTAACAATATGATATCTCATAATAATTTACTCGATATTAACAAGGTTTATTGATCCAACCAACAACTTTAGTTGTGCGGTACCTCACTATTATTTTTGAATAAACACATTTTTGATAACTAATTAGCCTGTCAATGTGTGCCTAAATGTCTGAGACTTGTATAACCGTCCACGATAATAGCTGAATTTTCGTATGGATTAAATAAAATTATATATTTTATTTTTATAATTATAACGGCTTGTAGTGTACCAAATAATATATTTAGTGCTCTAAGCAGCAAGGGAGAATACGTACTATATTATTATATTAAAGCCAACAAGGAAACTAAAAGACGTGGTCTGTTTAAGTATACGTTACTACACCACAAAAGTCTTAGAAAATTATAGCAGCAACATACATAAGCCATGTTAAGATTCACGAATAATGACAACAATGAGGTGCAATTTCTTTTAACATCAAGAATTAAGCGAAAACTTCAACGTAATATAAAAAAAATATGCCGGTTGTTTGATTGTTTGTAAAATTCCCCGCATCACAGAAATTACGACTAGAGCGGGGGTTGCCATTTAAAAACCAAATAAGTAACAAAAGGAAATCAATTTAAAGAAAACGTGATATCCTGTTTTCTTTAATATATCTAGATTAATTATTGCCAAGGTTTGACTCTTAACATCGGGATTCGGTTTGTTGATACGGCTTTTAGTAGCATACGAAAATGTATGTGAGTGTTCGCACGTATACGTGTAAACCTAATGCAGAACGCACTTGATTTCGCCTTACAACCAATTCGTTTAAACTTAAGAGTATACCTAAATAGGGCTACATCTGTATATTCATAATTAGCCGCGGTTTCACCCGCGTTTATGATTACTGCGCCGCTCCCGTGAGTCGTAGCGTGCGTTATAGGCTATATAATATTCCTCGATAAATAGGCTATCCAACACTAAAAGAATTTTTCATTTCGAACCAGTTGTGTGTGAGATAAGCGCGTTCAACCAAACAAACAAACTCTTCAGCTTTATAATATTACTATAGATATAACAGTATGAGTTTTTATAAAGTGCACATATGAAAATGAGTGAAACTAGACATAATTTTATCGCTAGGAAAAATAATAAAAAATATAAAATATAATATTCTTCGATTTATACCTATTTACATTTTTTCTTTAGTAGTTATGGACCTTGTACCAAGAAAACCTTGTAACTTTTGAACCAGGTGGTTAATCGTGTTGAAACAAAAACAGTAATAATACGCAATATGTAGACAAAAACGACGGTATACTATTCACATCCAATAAAATACCGGTGGCATAAAAATAAGGAACATTTTAGACTAAAACTGAGTTTCGTACAATGGCTTTTTAAACATTGTTAAAAAACTCAAGAAAACGTCCCCGTTGCCCCTAGTTTTTATTAATTGACGTTAATTTGTATCTAATAAGCTATAAAACAACATAAAAATCACACCTGTATCCCAAACAAAAAAGTTTTTATGAAGGGCTAAACAAAGACATTGCCGCCACCACGAGCATCTTTTTTCGAAAATTGTATTATCTATCTCAGGTAGTTTGGGGTGGAATTGAGGTAGGGTAAGGGATAAATTACGGGCCAGGTCTACAGAAAGAATCAGATGATCTCCCATTACTTTTGGAAGATGTACCCCTACGAACACGACGTAGAATGACGGTCGTTATTGTCTACACATTGCGTATTATTACTGTTTTTGTTTCAACACGATTAACCACCTGGTTCAAAAGTTACAAGGTTTTCTTGGTACAAGGTCCATAACTACTAAAGAAAAGATATAAATAGGTATAAATCAAAGAATATTATTTTTATTTTTTTTATTATTTTTCCTAGCGATAAAATGATGTCTAGTTTCACTCATTTTCATATGTGCACTTTATGAAAACTCACACTGTATAGTTATCGAGTGAAATATAATTATTATTTACCATCCGAAAATTCAGCTGTTTTAATATACAGTAGAATGTATACAATTCATATTTTAATTTACAATGTTATTTCATATTAACGAACGTATAAGCTTGTTGTAACAAACGTACACGCAAATTTATTATATAATTATTATATATAGTGCCTTTTATAACTTGAACTTTTGACGATTGCCTTATTGTTTTCATTTTACGAGAATAGTATTCATATACCTATTTGGAAATATGATATTGCATTTTTATGTTTTTTATTATTATAGTTTGACCATATTTATAATAGTGCCTACTCGTAATTTTAGTATAAATACCATTTATATGCCTTATTTTTTCGAAATCATTATATTTAATGGTGTCAAAAGTAATGGGTGATCCTATATTGGCTCAATACCAGGAAATGTTGTATAAAAAATTGTGTTGATTAATAAATAATTTGTTTAATTGTTTTATATTTTAAAATAATGACATGTATACTTTCTTTTTATGTAATGCTGATATTGTGATATGCGTGAGGATTATTCTATTACTTTTCACACCAGTTCATGTATTTGTCTGTTAAAAATCGTAGAAATCTGTAAACTTGTAGCTGATGATATTAAATTGTATATTTAACTGATTTTAGTTAGATTGTACTGAATGGAAATTAACTCAAAATATCTTTTAGTATTTCACATCTTGTTTTAGTGTAAAATGTTTTGGACGTAACTTACTCTCATATATAAAATGATTCAAATTTTAATTGTATAATATTTAAAATAATAGCCTAGAAAAACAATTTCGGCCGCTATCTCCGCTATGGACCTCATTGTTACATAAACCATAGATCCTTATAACAGCATGTTCTTTTTTTGTAAACCTTGTGACATAGGACTTTGAGCGCCTTTCAAAGAAAAGCTTGTAAAATTAACATTATATAATATATATTTATTTATTTGTATAAATATAATATATGTATAAGTTCAGTACAATCAAATCTAAAAATAAAAATACTTATAATGGTTATATGTGCGTCTGAATGTGTTAAATCTATGTTTAAGAGTGAAATGTATTGTACATAATGTATTGCGGTCGCGTGGACATGTTTGTTATGATTTTGTTTAGCTTGTTTTGGATTTGACATCAATATTCTCAACACCAATAACCTTAAAATATATATTCTGGTTATTTGTAGAGATACTAGAGTCATTCTTTTTCCTAGCGCTGTAGCATAGCGTCTTTCTATAGAGTCGGTAAAGCGTAATACAGACGGCCATAGACTACGATAGCCGATTACCATCGAGGTTGTATGCTTGTTTATTATCTACTCTATTTATTAATATTTGAAGAGAAAACTTTGTACCGCTTTTCAGGCCTATTATTCGTACAGGGGTGTATGAGATTTGGCATCGTAAAAATTATAGGAAGTAAAAGTGTAAAATCTAAAATATATATTAAAAGAAAATGTATTACTCTCAAATTTAGTCTATTGGGTGACCCCCAATTACTATACAAATGAAATACTAATCATTAGGTGCCGTCTTTACATTTAAATTATTACCTAAACTCCATTTGGTTAGGTACTTAACTAAAGGTAAACAATCTTGATGTGTCTTTTTTATCTAAAAACACAGTTTATAAAATGAAATGCTGCTAAAGATCAATGTAAATACAACAATAACGATTACTAAATCAATTGAACCGTTAGTTTAAGCAGGAGTTTATTTGTTTAATATTTGTTTGTGTAAAAATTCACATTAAGATTGTTTACCTTTAGTTAAGTACCTAACCAAATGGAGTATAGATCTAAACTAATTTTAGATCAAATCGTTGCTTAAGACTACATTGCTATATATACTTCATAAGCATAAATAAATACTATTCAACTGCAGTTATTACTAAACATCTGAGATGTAAAATTTTTGAGCGATTATTAACCGTCATCGAATTACGCGATAATTGTACGGTGATAGAATGTATTAATTATAGAGCTAGACTGATCAATTACAGAGTGCTACACTTTAGAAATGTTGAACCGTACGATTGCTATTATTATGTTCTTGCGAAATTACTTACAACATTCTGTTACGTTAACTAGAATTCAGTGTAAGACAGGCTGTTTATTAAAGTGTCGAGTTTAGAAAAATAAATGCTTTTGCTCTTTGGTGTAATGTTGTAAGCGTAAACAAGTGCAATTACCTTGAGGTACCGCGATTTTCTGTTCAGTAATGCTTCAAAGCGGGATGAATTCTGGCTTCGTGGGCTGTAAACGCCAAATGACTTTTATTTTTTAAATTGCTGTTTGTGATTGAGGAACGTGCTACCTGTTCGTAAGCAGTAGATACCGCTCATGGATATGGCTGTCTTCTCTTAGCGTTACAAAAGCAATGCAAAGGAAACAACTAAGAGAGGCTGCCTATTGTAATAAAATAGGAATGTTTAGAAAATCGCGTACTTTGACAGTACGAACCATTGTTATAGAGCCTAGTTTCCTTTAAGGCAGAGCAATGATTTTAAATACAATTTTCTGTGAGAGCACTGAAATAAAATATTTTACTAATTTTTGTACATAATGGTGTCAAATTCAATACGTTAGTTTGTCTGTTGATTTGTAAGGATGTAAGTGTCATGTTGGTATTTCGGATTTATAATAAGTAAGAAGGATGTACTCTTCAGCCATTGTGACGTTGAAAGAAATATACTAAAAAAATATTGTTTGAAAACTGGAAATAAGCACTTCGTCTGTGTATTAAGTCATTGCAGCTATATAGTTTTTACCCACTTTAGCCACTGCTCTGGCCATTACTATCATATAATTAATATGGTTGACGCAGCCTTACTGTGTTGTCTGGAATGTTACATAATAGAGATGTAGCAGACTAATTGTGTAACATTGCGGGCCAAAAATAAATTTAGGTTATGTAGCGCGGTCACTAGTTGTAGCGAACAAGAGAATTTGTATTGCGTTTATAGTATTAGTGCCAGAGCGGTGGTATTGGCCGTTATGATAAATGATAAATCTGATTTAGGACGGCAATGTAAAGCAAAGGTAAACACAACCAATAGTAATGGAAAGTAATGTCAAAGGTTGAAAACGTAGCGATAAGACCACCTGCATGAATAAATCTATATAAAAAATCGTAAGTAGGTACATTCGAGATTTTATGAATTAATTGAAATTAAGTCTTAATAAAACTAATCTGAAATCGAAGTCTTACGTTACTGCATGTGATTCTAAAAACTGGAGGTCTTATTTAGTAATGTACGTACGAATACGAAAGCACTATACACAAGTGCCGCTGCGTTCTTGACCATGCAAATTAATTATCTATATTCGAATATCATTCGAATAATAGTATGCGCATCACTAGTCGAATTTTCCATTGCCTTGGTGGTGTTATAGTTTGTTGGTGTGCTATCAGTGGTTGTTAAAGCGCAGGTGTTGTGGCTAGATAATAGTTACGTTGTCTTCTGTGAGCACAGGCGAAGTGTTAAACGGCAATACAAATAAATTTAGTCATTATTTGTATTGTAAGTCTAACAAAAATTAATTATACTGATTTGTGTAACTAAAATCGGGTTTTCCTATTTACAGAAAACCTGGGATTAATAATTATCTACTAAAAGCATAACGAAGTCTTTTCTATATTTTATAGACGTCATTTTTGCTTTGTGTGGTGTTAATGTTTTGACATTTGACGGCTGTCAAGTGACGTCACAGTGGATGAAGAGTATGGTGTACAAAATTGTGAACATTTCCTTTCGCTCTATTTACGATAAGATAGGTATAAGCGCATAGAAGCCATTGTTCATGTAATTTTTAGTATATTTTCTCTGTTTAGCAATTAATAAAGTTTCTTTTATTGATATATTTGGATTTTTATTGCAGCCTTATATCAGCAGAAGTCCGAATCATATTTCGTTCGTTTTTAAGAAAAATGAAGGATTTACACCGCTATTCAAGATTACTATTTAAAAGTTGTTAAATACCAGTTAACAGCTTAATCGTTTTAACGCCAAATAAGTAAATCTTTATAGTAAAAGTTTTACAGTCTCCTATTTTCATACAAACTAATATGTTGACAGACTATATAAAAAAAAAAATAGTATCCAAGTTTTGCTTCGCACTTGTTCCAACAAATGCACGAGACTAACACCGCCTTAGTTTCCAGAACTAAACTGACTTGTTAACCTGCGAGGTAGACTGTTGCAACGATCACAGTGAGTCTGCAAAATATTCTGTCGCAGTAGTATTACAGCTGTTTGGCAACACAATAGGAACTAAAAACAGTGCCATTAAATCATATAACGAACGAAACGTGTAACAAGTGAAATAATATGCAATTATCGGTTACCGTTTCGCATGTGTCTCGAATACAAATGGTAGCGGTGTCATGGCCGTCGGCGCACGCGCGGTGCACTTTAATGCGGTGAAAATTTGGCGCGTGAAAACTTCGAATAAATTTTATTTGACAATTTGTGACAACTGTTTTGAGGCTTATGATAGCTGCAGTTGCCGGTAAACATACCGCAGATATGTTCATAAGGTAAAATCCTTTCTGACAAATAAAGAATTGGAAAATGTAGGTAACGATTTCGGATATCTAACCAACTTTTCTAACTAAACATGGCATGGTAGGTATTAAAAAGAAAAATATTCCATTGCCGTTAATTGGATAAAGACTCATAACAAAATAATCACGTTCTCGGATATCTTTATAGGATACTAGATTTTGCCTGCGGGTTTGCCCGTTTGAATTCCACGGGATCACATAGGTACCTACTGGCATAAAAGGTAGGCTATGCCCATCCCCAGGACACAATCTATCTCATAAATTTCATCAAAAAGGGTTCAGTAATTTTGCAGTTGAAGTGTAAAAGTCAGATAGACAGGTACTTTCGCATTTATAATATCAGTATGGAATAACAGGAAATGTGAGAACCTACGGATATAACTGGTTTTCTAGAGCTGGGACAAAAAACAGACACGGTGCCCACCTGTGATGTATTTACACCTCTTTCCCGCATATACGCCATTGCGAACAAGTCAGTTGATCTACCAGTAATGTAAGTATAGTAGCGATGTATAAAAATAAGCATACAAATATTTTAAATAATTGGCAATACTACCTATTTAAGTAAGTAGGTACTAATGCTGCATTGCAGAGCGCACAAAATAAGTACCGCGTTGTATATTACGTACATATTCGAATAGGTATCATTCGAATACAATTTTACGCATTATGTATCGTACGTAAACCGTACTCGTAAATAAAGGTCAAATTAAAGATGACAAAGTTACGGTAGACAATTGCACCCACTTTTCTTATTGAATAGCGCGTGACCATTTAAATGTATTCGGTAAGTTATCCGATTGCCGTAAAAGGACATTGTGTGGTTCGCATAATAATAAGGATTAGTACAAGGTATCGCCGTATCTGCATATTGTTTCACAGTCTTTTGTTATTGTGACCAATGGCATGGGCTATTGTTTTAGTTTTATTTAAGCTTAACATGTCCTGGGCATGCCAGTTTGTATGTAAGTAAGAATATTGAAGCACAGATGACAGAACGTGTGATACCAAATCACTGTCGGTTTGCGTAGAGATTCATTCCGTGCAAATGTGGTTTGTAGATCGTACGGCTTACTCTATACGATCAATCTGGATTATTTAGGTACAAACATACCTTTATTATGCAAATGCACCAAATTTTCTTGGTTGTAAATACGTACGTACCTACCTAAGTACATACTAGTCAACAAAAAACTACAGATGTTTCGTCTCATCTTGATATTCTTTCCGTCACATTATGAAAATAAATATTTACTATAATTTTAAGCTTGGCTTAAATTCTTTCTGTATTGACTGCATAGAAAGCGCAGTCGTTTGAGCGGCCACCTCGACAGAGCGTTTAATGTTGTGTGTTCGTTTCCCACAACAAAGAGCTATCCACAAATAATAATTGCTTGTTTCTAATCTTATATACAATTCAGTTGTTAATGTCTCAACCAAACTTACTTCCAAGTCGGTAGTCAACATTAAAGATTTTCTACAGTTACCATGTTAATAGGTAATACGTGATTACTATGATTACCACAGATATAGACTATATCTGTGATGATTACGCTCAAAATGACAATAGAGTGAGGTGACAATTTTAAGGCGTAGTACACACAGCGACACATCAACCTAGACTGTTTGGACTTTGAACTATTAGAAGTTGAACGCTGTGAATCGTGCGAGAGAGTGTGATATATTTTTGTTACGCTCTATCCTTACTATTACATCGACGCCACTATGCACTGTCCCTTTCCAACAATTATCTATATTGTATGTAGCGTAGTTATGCGTATATAGGGTGTCTAACTTGATGTGTAGCCGTGTGTACAACAGTTAACATCTGTCCTTAGGATGGGTGTTAAGTATTAGGATTTAAATATGAAGTTGCCGCTTTGTATGAAGAAAATCGATAACGTTGAGGTTTTCATATTATTTTGAATGGCCAATTCGAATACTATTTTATTTTTCATGTAGATACCTACAGGAAAAATTTACAATTGGAATTCAAGCAAATACACCTATAGCTGCTTGTATTCAGGTCACTATGGCGGCACTATGGCTGACGGCAATTTCATAGCTAAAACCTAATTTTTGTTAAGTCCCCTGATGAATGCACATACATAGATAGCACTAACGTCTGTGCTGTCCACAGAGATTACCCTAGTGCGAAAGTTGTCTTTCAATGAGCCGCATAAAAAACTGTTTCAAAAAGTGCAGTAGGTACCTACAATGAAATCATTAGGTAGGTACTAGTTCCAAGCTCTGTTTAAAATTACGAATGGTTAAAAAATAAACGACGTCAGCTCGTTGTTACTTTTTTATGTAAATAAAATATACACATACGAACCACTACGACCAAACAATTTATGCATTGTAATATTCCGTATACAATCAGCTGCCTTCTGTCGTATGCATGATCTGTGGTAGGTACAGATTAACCGTCAACTGCACAATGCACGTCGCATTGTGCAGTTGACGGAAATGAGTCATCTAAAGAAGGCGGAACAACTCTTTCTGACCTTGTGACTACTTATTTTTTTATTTATTTTATATTCTGAGAATATTTGACTGCATATTGTTATCATATTAAATCTTTCCATAGATTATTTCCTTATAGTTTTTTTTATTGAAAGACAAGGCATTGTTGGTACTTATTGATTTTCATACCTAGGCAGAGCAGTCGTTTTATTTTTATGGAGTTTCCTAGAATATCGTTGTATTATGTCTAGGTGTAGGTACTTCGCGGTTTTACCCGTAAATGACGTTACTGCTCCGCTACTTTATGTCGTAGCATGATATATTTTGTTAATAGACAGTCTAACTATTGCAAAATGTTTTTTTAGATTGGACCTGTAGTTCTTTTGATAAAAGTGTTCAAATGTACAAATTCTTTAGTTTTATGATACGTAAGTAGATATGTATTGAAAGTTGGATAACATTGCGCTTATAGAATATAAGCCTTATATGCGTTTACCAAGATGGTTTAAACTGAATCTTGATATTTTGTCTGGAAAATGAGACTATTTCAAGTTACGCTGGCTTCTTCATAGATGGAACCTTTAAATTCGTGATATATCCATTTGTTCAGCTGTTCACCATTCACGCCGATATTGGAAGCTTTCTCAACAGCACGAATATTGTACCATTTGTATTTGCGTTGCTTTTAAACAAAAAGCAAACCACTTATGAAATTATTTTTCATTTGCTCAAGGCTTGTTTTCCCAATTGGTGTCCACATCAGTTTAAAATGGATTTTGAGATGGCTATACAGAACGCGGCACAAAAGGTCTTCCTAGATACTTTAATTTCTGGCTGTTATTCCCATTTTATTAAGTCACTGTGGAAGAAAGCTAGACATCTGGAACTCAACTATACAAGAAAAATGTTGCCCTTTACGCCTCACTGGCTTTATACCGGAAAAACATGTAGATGACGGTTGGCTGTATGTCATGGAGGACTGCCCGAAAAATGACAGAATTTCGACTTTCAATGATTACTTTGTTGAAAACTGGCTTGAAAATAAAAATGTTTTGAGAAAATGCAACGTGTATGGATAGCGTCATCGGGTAACTAATCTTTTAGAAAGTTCGCATGCCAAGATCTACCGTATAATGAATGGTAGAACTAAACTGAACATTTTGCAACTACTGGAAGCTTTATTAAAAGAAGCGAAGTTATCAAAATCTAAAATAAATCAGGTTCAAAGGGGTTTGCAAACAAATAATCGGACACCTCCGAATCTATGGAAACAGAAGCAATAATAAATAGCATAGTTACTCAATTTTACGAAAGACAGATTTAGATTATTTTTATTTTATGTGGGCCACTGCTTGGAGAACTATGCATCATATATGCATAGTTTAATTTAAATATAAACAAGCAACAATAAAATAATAATAAAACAAATAAAATCTTAGAACACTTTTTATACTTTAACGATGTTAATTTATCTGGAGTTTGATAATGACTGTGATTTAGTAAAATATTTTGTATAGTTATACTTATAATATGTAATAATATCCTCCAGATCGATTTCAGTCACGGCGGCCAGTCTTAACACAAGTCTTAGCACACACAAGTGTGTGCGCAAACATAAGTGCACTCTCTGTCCCCTAACTCTCATGATCCGACGGGACGGTAATTCGACACGACCGGAGAGAGATCAGGCGCAGGCCAACGACTTTACGTGCTTTCCGAGGCATGGGGGTGTCTTATAGCGCCAACTTCCTAACTCCGGGCTGCTATTGAGATTTCTTAACTGAAAAACCCAATAACTGTTTGTTTGCCCGACCCGGGATACGAACCCGAGACCTCATGCAAAGCAGTCACATTCACTATCGCTGCGCCACGGAGGCATAGTTAGTTTAAAAATATTGTGATCTTGCATGTATTTTGTTGATCTATATAAATACACAAAACAAAATTGTATTCTAGAAGACTGATTGTGACGGACACAAATTTTCGGTGATTTGTAATAATTATTATATCTACCAAACATTTGAGGGTACGAGTGGGCATAGTAGGGTGCGAGTTTCAGGGGACCAGTGGGTTCTGACCCGTTAGAAGAGTTCATGTAGGAAAATAAGATAGAATATAACTGGAAGCTTGTATGGCAATTCTGAAAGAATCAAGAATGTGCCAAGAAAAATCTAAGTTAGGTATTATAAAAATAATAGGCATGTAAAAAAAAACTCTGTCTACACCCTGTGACGGTCTTTTCACTCCTATTACTACAGATGTTTACTTTTTTTTGTTATGTAAAATACGTAACTTAGTTCTTTTTAATATTTTTCTGATAGCTATTATAACTTAGCCTGTTACCTGATTCCGGCTTGACGTCGACTCTGGGACATTCTGTATATATATAATATCAGCCCTGTATATAAACTGTTCCACTACAAGGCACGGGATTCTTCTCAGGGCAAGAAGGGTCAGGCCACCACGCTGTTCTAGTGAGGGTCCGTAGACTTCACATATCTTCGAGAGCATTATGGAGAACTCGCAGAGATATCGGTTTTCTCACGATAAAAGCAAGTGATAATTACCTAACTATATCTAAAAATATTAAATCCACCAAATCCTTCAGTGCGGCCTATAGAAACGCCGATTCCATAGGGTCTGGATGCCCGATCACCCCAATCGCTATCGGTAGGATGAGCCCCTAATATTTTATTCTATGCTCTGAGTAATTGCCACGAACTGTATGAACTACATTCGTTAGTTTTCATTTATATTATATCGATAATTGAGCAGCGGTAGTCTGATGGGTGAACGTTGGACTGCTACGCAGAGAACTCGAGTTCGATCCCAAGGCACCTTCGACTTTTCGAAATTATGTGCGTATTGAAATAGTTAATTTTCGCTTGCTTTAACGGTGAAGGAAAACATCGCGAGGAAGCCTGCATGTCTGATAGTTCTCCTTAATGTTCTCAAAGATATGTGAAGTCTGCTAATCCGCACTGGGCTATCGTGGTGGACTATAGCCTAACCCTTCCTAAGCTGAGAATAGGCCCGTGCCTAGCAGTGAGACAATTAATTACAAGGCTAATATTATATATAGCGATCGATAATACGGTAACCTAATTAATCATCACTAACTAATTATATAATTTTTGGGGTTGTTCCGGATTCATCCGATGACGTTTCATCCTACGCTGTTCTTCTCATTTCTTTTTTTTTTACTGGGGTAATGCAATGACGCTTAACCCTCCGCGGGGGCGGGCGGAGGGATTATGTCGGACTCGCCGGGGTAAAAGAAAAATGGAATAAGAATAATGTACCTCCCGGAATACCGACTAAACCTACCACGGTGTTCCTCGACAAAACCATTATCGACGGGGCTGCGCGAATCGCTTTCGCATGCGGTCGCAACCCCGTCGAGGTTACGGCCCGCCGTATGAAACGGCAGGCCACTACCCGAAGAGGACAAGGACTCACTCTATAAAATTTCCTACTGTCTCCCCCCTAGAGGGGAGACGGACTCGAAACAGAGGCGCGCATGGGAACACGCACGCTGCCTCTCAGACCTGGTGCTGAATGGATGGCGGGCAGGCCCACAAAGCCCGCCACCCCCAGGTCAAACCTCAGGGTGGCTAGAGGTCATCTCGCGCCCTCCGGCGCCCGGCTCTGCGGTTGAGGAGAGGGTTTAAACGCTCCCTCTACCGCTCCGCCGCCTCCTTGATGGAAATCACTTCCTCACAGAAGGAGGCGACGGCGTTCCACGACCTCACACTCCGGACCATAGACTGAACTACGGCCGGGAGCGAGAGGGTAACCGATCCGTCTGCCGCGATCAACTCACGGCGCTGCGATGCCCAGGCGGGGCAAACCGCCAAAGTGTGCAGCGCCGTGTCCTCAACAACGTCGCGGCAGTGGCCGCAGTGGTGACAACCGGGCGTCTCTTGACGATACGACACAGGAACTGGCCAAAACAACCGTGGCCAGTCAGAACCTGTGTCAGCCGGAAGGTGAGGGCGCCATGCCACCGCTCCAGCCACTCCTCAAACACGGTACTTACCGCCACGATCGTGGCGTGCCCGGCACTGGGGTGCACAAGCCGTTTCTTCCAATTCGCCACTAGGACCTGGCGGAGCTCGGACCTTGTCGCCTTTATTGCGGAAAGACCCGGTCCTTCGCCCCGAGCTAGCGCCTCCTGGCGCCAACGATAGAGCGACGCCAGGAGCGCCGCTTCCAGGTCCCATGGCATCGATCCGGCGAGGAGGCTTGCAGCCTCGAAAGAGATCGTGCGGTAACCTCTTATCAACCTGACGGCCATGGCGCGCTGTGGAGCACGTAGCGCCGAAATGTTTCGGGCCGTCAGGTTGTCGGCCCAAACTGGGGCCCCGTACAGGGCCATGGACCGCACGACCCTCTCGTCGTTTTTTTCCTTACTCAACCGACAGCAATTATTTCAATTTTTAATTCTTGATTCATTCTATATGTATTCCTAGCTCAACCGATTACGAAATTACCTAAAAGCTCTAAGTTTTGTTTTGACGGTCTGAATAAAAATGTTGCTTTCGTAATCTATACATGAAAATAAATAAAATTGAATTTGATCTGTTTGTAATGTGAAAATAAGAGCTTTTTACTAAATGCATATGAAAGTACATACGGTACTGATATAAAAACGTGTAGTATTTAACTGCACATCAAAAGAATACTAATTGCACACCGCAAAGCGGGGCGCCTATTTTTGGGTTTGGTTTAAGAAGGAACCTAACATAACCTAATATTGAGTGTACATGTGAAGCAGATATTTTATTTATACAAATAGGAAAATAACTATTCGTTATACAATATTGTAATAAAAAATTTAAATATTGTTTTGCTATTCATACTATTTTCGGTAATATTTGCCACATGTAGAGTAAGGAACACATTTCGGTTGAATAAAGAAACTTTATAAAATTTTGTAATCGGCCAGTTAGGAATGCTAGTTTAGGATGAGTAAAGAAATAGGATGAGACGTCATAGGATGAATACGGTACAACTCAATTTTTGAAGACAATAATACATTTTAAATTAACAAAGATACCTCCGATATTTTTATGAAGTTAACGCCCTTGTACCTATATCCTGTGCCTACTTAGGTGTAGTACATTTATTCCGGTACATAGTTATGTATGTAGGTGGATCTGTAGGTCATTCAGCTTTGTGTTTCAGACTGGAACGTTTGACATTACACTACACGCAATAAGATTAAGTACCTACAATAATTTATGACCAGTTATGTAAGTAAACATAACACTTATTATTTAATCTATTGTTACTTATTAGAGTTACACAACTTTTTAATTAGAGGAAATAGTGTTTATAATGAATTTCTGACAATTTGGGCTATGTATACATTTTAATTTTATAATTCTTATTGTGTAATTATACCACCATATAATGTTGGTTTTCAGCGCGTGCGATGTTAAATAACTTCTACGAGCATTAACCTTTGTAGAAGAAATTTAATTAAATTTTCTAAAAACATCACTTTTATTATAATTGAAACGGAAAAGAACAAATTCTTAACTCCGCTTCCACTAAGAAGAGGCCCATGACTACCAGAGGGACAGTTTATAAATAGGGCTTATATTTTATTAGTTCTACTAGTTTCGTATGTATATATGTATTTGTATAAGTATTAATCTCGGAAATAGTCTTTTCATGTACCTATTTTATTCTATCTAAATCCATCCAGGTTGGTATATCGGGCTTACGTGATTGAGTAGCAAATATATTACCAAAGCTTAACGTTTATTATATTCTTCTTCTCCCTAACCTTTATTATTCCCAAGTTACTTGGGGTCGGCTTTTCTAGTCTAATCGTGTTTAACTGGATATCAGTTTTTACACGGAGCGGCTGCCACCTGACCTCCGCAACCCGAAGGCTAACGATACCCTAAGGCTGAACCAGTGTCAGGATATTATGGGGCACTGACTTACCAATAACGGCTGCCATAGATGTTCATGGCAGCTGGAACCGACGGCTTAACGTGCTCTCCGAGGCACGGAGCAGGCGATAATTGTCAATCAATACGCACATAATTTCAAAAAGTCATATATCTTCCGAAAGTCAGAGGTGTGCGACGTGGGTTCGAACCCGAGACTCTCTGCTTTGCAGTTTTTTGGTCTCCCCACTGAACTATCGCTGCTTAACGTTTATTATATTAGTAGGACAAAATATATTATGTATGTATATATGGACTATGGCATGAACCCTTCTTACACTGAGAAGAGGCCCGTGCCCAGCGGTGAGACAGTTTAACACAGGGCTGATATTATTATTATAATAAGAAAATAAATACAATTACATATTTTCGGCACAAAGTACAACCTTTCGACTTGCGGGACTTACTCGTGAGATTGTCGATTCGAATCCTAAAGCATTCAAGCGGAGGATTTAACAAGAATATTAGTCATTTGCAATACTTATATCTAGAGTTCACCCTTTACAAAATTAAATCGAATGCGTCAAAAATCGGTCTCACACTTGAATCCGATTTATTAACAACTGCGGAAATAAAATAAGTCAGAGACAAAAACAAGCTATGCCTAATAAATATTCGATTGATCCTAGAACGACGTTATCATAATTAATAGTCGATTTTACTAATTTTGATGAATATTAATTCTGGGAAAATTGATGTTGTTTTAATATATCACTTTATTTATCGATATTTTGACCGGATGGTTATATTAGCGTTGCTATCGTAGTTCATTTCGGTAATTATTTAAGTTACAAATTGCTTGTATCGGCGAACGTTTAATAAATATGGATAATATAATTACTTATGACACGGAGACTATTGTTTCTTCTTTCTTTATTCTTCTTCTTGCGTACTTAACGAAAAAAGCATATTTGCTGCTAATAATTATTAGCCATTAAGTAACAGATGCTCGGCAGTGATTCGACCCATTTAAAATAATTAATTACAAAGTATTAGTGTAATTGTTTTAAATTATGTATTTACTCTGTAAAAGTTATGACGGGGTTGACATATCCGTATAGATTGAAAGCCCCAAATTAAAGTTAAGATAATAAAATCTTCTTCTATTCGCCTTCTCATACGTGAAACCTAAACACATCACTATAACTACATATTATAAAACAAAGCCCCACGCTGCCTGCGCTGTCTGTCTGTCTGTTTGCAATGAACTCAAAAACTACTAAATGGATTTACATGTAGTTTTCACCAAAAGACAGAGTAATTCATGAGGAAGGTTTAGGTGTATAATTTGTTAAGATTTTGTACTACCCGTACGAAGCCGGAACGGGTCGCTAATACTATATAAAACGAAGTTCCACGCCACGTCTGTCTGACTGTTCGCGATAAACTCAAAAATTACTGAACAGACACTCATGCGGTTTTCACCAATAGACAGGGTGATTCATGAGGAAGGTTTGGGTGTACAATTTGTTAATGTTTTGTTCTACTCGTGCGAAGCCGGGGCGAGTCGGTAATTGACGATAAAATTTGGGTGAAATACACACATCTGCCTACCAACTTGGCATATACAGCCGTGAGTTTATGTAATTACTACATATTATAAAACAAAGTCCCACGCTGCGTCTGTCTGTTCGCAATAAACTCAAAAACTACTGAACGGATTTTTATGCGGTTTTCACCAATAGATAGAGTGATTAATGAGGAAGGTTTAGATGTATAATTTGTTAAGGTTTTGTACTACCCGTGCGAAGTCGGGGCGGGTAGCCGGTCGGTTGATGATAAAATGTGGGTGTAGGCGTGAGTTTATGTTACGTATATAAATTTTACTGGCGGGAAGAGAACCCGCACTACGACACTTCGTGTAAAAAACGCCTACTATCGTAATTACTTAGCTTTAGTTATTACAAATGAAACGAGTAGCAATAAGGAACTACAAATAATAATTAGTTTATTCATTAATTGATGACATTTGAAGTCATTAATGTGAACAAGGTTGAATCAAAATACTAAACGGGTTAATTTAGAATGATTTATTTAAAGTGTTGTAAGGCAATTAATTGTAATTAATATTTTTATTATTCTCAAATATATCTGTTCAATGGCGCAGTGATAGCGAAAGCATCTGGGGTGCATAATGGTCTTGGGTTTGATTGCCGGGGCAAAAGTATTATTGGGATTTCATTTTATTTCAGTCGGTCGTGCGAGGCACGTAGTTGTCTTTAGCGAAGTGGCAGCGTGGTTTCGCTGCCACAACGCATCTCGAGTGCTGCCTGCTCAGCAAGTAAGAGTCATAGATAGAGTGATTCCGGCCACACCCGGCTTGTAGGCCTATTTGGGTAGACGTATGGATGTACGTCAGCAAGGGAGCGTGCCTTATACAGCTCCGGTACCATACTGGAGATATGGGAGGCGGCTTCAGCGAGGTTTTCATTAGCAACTCCCACAGTTGCGAGTGGTGAGCGCTTTTATTGCTCCGGTACCGATCTGGAGAATAGGTAGTGTCACTTGGGCACGAGGTAGCTCGCTTATGAGAACCGGATCTCTGAGGTTAGGATGGAGAAATCTTGATTTGGGGTCAAGACCTGTCTATAACTGGTCCCGGAAGGTGCTCTTGGGCACTGGAAGGTACAGCGGCGCCCACTATTATAACCTGGCGGTTGGTGCAGGGGAACGCTATATCATAAACTGGACTAGTCGTAGAGAGAGGGGACGTTCTATATGTAGATTAAAACATGCTCCCTGTCAATCTGCCCAATGATATATGCCCAATGGATAAGGCATTGGACTTGCGATCGAGAGGTCGCGGGTTCCAATCCCATCTATTGCACTACTGACGTGAACCCACTCCTAATACAAAAATTGTAGCTTAGCTGGAGGGGTTGACAAGAATACTAGTAATTTGAAACCCAAATCGCTAGTAACCTTTTTTAAGAAAAATAAATGGTGAGATATTTAATAATGTGAACCATGTATGTAAGGACTGTCTACTGCTTGTTTAAGAATAAAGCATAAAAAGAGTTGCTGGTGCTTATAGTACAGGTTCTCTTTTTTCAATATTTCTTGTCCATTACATTATACAGTAATTATTTATTTAAAATTATTGTTAAAAGCTTTAGATTTATATAGTCAGTAATATATGGCATAATGGCTGCAACACCTTCTTGATATGAGTTGTAAAATACTGAAATTATAATTGGCGATTTAAAAGAGTGGCCATGAGTTTCTTGCAGGTTTCTTCTCATAGGCTCAACCCTTTGCCTGAACCTAGCAACT
Source organism: Catocala nupta (assembly GCA_963675205.1). Classification (NCBI taxonomy): domain Eukaryota; kingdom Metazoa; phylum Arthropoda; class Insecta; order Lepidoptera; family Erebidae; genus Catocala; species Catocala nupta. The sequence continues at coordinate 7,687,830 of OY776086.1, forward strand.
AACCTAAATGTAGCTTCAGTAAATTAGTAAACTCACAGCTAACCTATATATTTTGACGTAATAAGTATTACTTTGTGACCTAAATGAATAAATGATTTTGACTTTGACAAGCACCAGCCGCACACACGTACCAACGGCAATGTATTAATAGAGTAGTCCAAACTAACATGTATTTTATAATAAGTTTTTGATGGAATAAACATTCATTATATATAATTAAACATAATATTAACTAATAACAATGCTTTTGTACATAGTAAGCTGCTTAATGGTGTTTCGATTAATGGAAAATCGGTCATTGGTATACGACTGTCCCTTGTGGTTTTAGCCACGTTTATGATTACTAATCCACTCCCGTGGGGCATGGCGTGATGTTATATGAACTACGTTACTTCTGGCTGAATAAGCTTTCAGATAGTGAAAATGATTAGAATGGGCTTAGTAGTTTCAGAATTTATTTATTACACATAAACAAACAAATCTTTCCTCTTTGTAATAAGCTTGTTCAATTTTCGACAAAGCGTTACTCGGCTAACTAAGTTTTGCTATTACGGAGTAAAAAATATAATAAAATTGTAACAAGCTAAAGAAAATAACAGGATAGTACCAAGTGGAAGTCCATAATCTCTGCTTATTCCACCATGAAACAGGCGTAAATATAAATGTGTATATCATGTCTCGTTGTCGTTAAATTGGGAATATATATTTTATTAGCATGCATACACAGAGCGCCTTTAGTATTTTGGCGACTCCGCACAGATGAAGAAGTTCTACCTACATTCAACAGATGGCGCTAGATATAATAAGCGCTTCAAAAAACGTCATACAATCCTGAATCGCACAATTAACATTTACTAAGTGACTAAGTAGTCAAGTTCTCAACATCAACCGTCGAGCCGCGGCCCGCCAAACACGATCATCCAGCCTTGTCGAGGGATCCTCCCTTTGTGTTGGAGGGACATCACACCTCGTTCCTCTATAGTATTCTCCCTAGTTTGACCCCAAGGGCGGTAGTACGACAGCGCCATATTCTTATAGCGCTACTGGTGTTTTGCGAGTTCTATTTACAAAGAAGACAATAATTTTATAAATATCGATATTGTACTTACGTATTCTCACACCTATATCCTCAAAAGAGTATGCAGAGGTGTATTGCACCCACATTTTGCTAACTATGAATTTACGTCCCACGTATTCAAGGGCTTATAGCCGTTTTTACCTGCAGCCGGGTAGTGAACCTAAGTCCTCATGCACAGCAGTCAAATTTAAATAAAAATAAAAATGAGTTTATTTGTCAAAAGGGGGTTGTACAATAACACTGAAAACTAAGTTACAACCGTATTGGTAGTAGGTGCGCCTCAAACAACATAGAACACCACCTAATCTTAAGCCGCTATTCACAAACAAGACAATAAAATTAATGAATACTTTTTAAATAGTAATTCATATAAATAATAAACAAGTTTAAACATTAATAAACAACTTGTAACGTTAGACAAATAAATAGTTTCAAGCCACGCATTCTCTCTACTCCATACAAATATCATAAAAGCGAAAGTAACTTTGTGTGTTTGTTACAAATAGCACAATTAAACTATTGAATACATTAAATGCGAATTCATAAGAGTGTTAACTTGGATGAAGACGCGAGTAATAGATTATACTAACTGCTTATCTTGGCTTCACCTGCGTAAATTCTACAGCAACGGGATAAACAAGATATTCTATTTATTCATCCATTACATAGAGTATCAGTGTGCAAAGTTTCATCCGAATTTGTTTAACAGTTTACGGGTATTTAAGTACCAAACATTCAACCACCTCTACAATCTTTCACACTTTTAATAGGATTATATCTTTCTGCCCGGTCTTTCTTGTTATGGGCATTCCAGCTGGCTATTAAGTATTAAGTACTAAGTGCTCCGTAGCGCAGCGGTAGTGAATGCGACTGCTGTCCATGGACAGATGAGGTTCTCGGGTTCGAATCCCGGATCGGACCAAAATTATTAGGTTTTTCAGTTAAGAAATCTCAATACGAGCCCGGAGCTAGGATGTTGGCGGCGTTAGACACCCCCGTGCTTCGGAAAGCACGTAAAGCCGTTGGTCCTGGGCCTGATCTCTCTCTGGTCGTGTCGGATTATCCGTCCCATTGGATCATGAGCGTGCACTTATTTGCGCACACATTTGTGCATTATAGTATCGCCTGCGCCGATAGCCAGTCTCCGTTAAGATTGGCCGCCGTGAACGAAATTCGTTCAGGAGGACATTATTATTATTATATTAAGTACATGATGACTACATGATTACCGTAGAGGTTTAAGTGATTGCCTTGCAGCTGACACTGTGCCGAGTGTTGTACACTCGGCACAGTGTCAGTGTTCGGTTCGATCCCCAGAAGGGGCAAAAATTGTGTAAGACACAAATAGTTGTTCTGAGTCTATTTTGACTTCCACTTTTGTTGATAACTGCTTATATGTTACTTTCTTTTGATTATATACATATATCTAATTTAATTTATAAAATGCCTGAAAGAACGCAAGTGAATTCGCGGTTACTGGCTAGTATTAAACAAAAACACTGTGGAATGCGCGGGAGATGAAATCGTGTCCTTAGTGCGCATGCGCGTAGTATATTTCTTGTAGTGGTCTCCAACGCTCTATAGTCTAAGAGGCAGATTATTTGTGAATACCTTACTGTTAATATAATTCTTTGTATTTGCAAATTTTAAAGCGGCGTTAGCCCAATGGGTATGGCATTGGACTTGCGATCGAAAAGTCGCGGGTTCGAATCCCACCCATTACACTACCGAGGTGTACCCACTCTTAATAGCTAGCTGGAGGGGTTAACAAGAATACTAGTAATTTAAAACCCTAACAGCAATTTATCTTAAAAAAAGTATCTTGCAAACAAAGGATCAACGACATACCTTTCTTTGATTACTTGCTTAAATCGATTTCAGGTATTTTCCATCCTCTTTATCCTTCTATTGACTGATAAAACAATTGTTTTCTCATATTTTCTATGGCACAAAGCCATTGTCTTTTCTTATTATCTAGCTATTTTTTAATAGGTAGGTACTTGTTGCCTTGTCAACAATCAGTGCCAATTATGTGTGCAGCTTTATTTAATTTAAACATGGGTGGTTTATTTATGTGAGCAGTCCAAGTAAATCATTGTGTCCGTAAAGCGCCAGCTTTACGGACACAAAGATTTACTTTAACAAATCATTCAATAACATTTTCTCTGACCGAGTAAGCGAACTCAATATTCTCACGATCAGCTGTCACGCGGGCACTTACACCATTGAACTAATAAGCGTAGTTTAAATTTAAGTAATTATGTTTGAAAATGTATTTAAACTGTATTTACTTTGTCTCGAAATAATATGGCATCTAACAATGAAACCTAAATATTCGGCGATTATTATAAAGAGTTGAGCATTTAAACTACTGTGTCTTATTTAATGAAGTTAATTGACATAATGATTATATAATGTTAAGTATTTTGATTACATATGTTGAACAAGACAACAATCTCACCAATATTAATATAACAGTAATAAAACTTAAACTTAAAATATAAACCTTTTTCCATAAGGAAGTACCTATAGTTACACAAGAACTTTAAAAAGTATTTCTTGAATTGAAATCATTTGCTTGTAAATTTTTTCTGTTATCTTGGTCTAACTGAGAGTTTTGATTAGTCATTAATTGTAAATGAGCTATTTATAACCCTTTTTTTTACGTGGGGGAATGCTTTTACGCATACGTACCTCTCCGCGGGCGACCTGAAGGTTATGTCGGGCTCAATGGGGGAAAGATGTACCGGTAATACCGACTAAACTTACCACGGTGTTCCTCGATATAACCATAGATGGCAGGGCCGCGCGAATCGCTTTCACATGCAATCGCGACTCCGCCGAAGCCATTAATGACCGTGCAGACATAAAACAGGGTTATTCGGACCTTCACATTTTATAAATCATGGGCCAAATAATGTTCGTACACGACTTCACTTAAACCTGGAATTTATTTTTAATTCTAGAACCTACAGGTCAGAGGTCTTGTAGGTTCTAGAATTAAAATAATATTTAAAAAAAATTTGTAATAATTTGCTGTAGAGTAAAGAGTTACTCTACAGCAAATTTCAGCAAATAACGTTATGTGCCTTAGAACGCTGTCTTAAGGGAGGAGTTTGGAAGTAATATTAGTCTCTTAAATCGAAAAAATCATTTTGGTATATTTACTAGTAAAGTTTCAAATAAATATTGTAATGATAATAATTATAAAATTGAAACAAGCAAGCTCTCGCACTATGTGTAGTTGGAGAGAGACTGGTTGTACTTGGCCTTGCTCGAAGCATCTAGATCAAGTTGTGGGTGCCTCCGAGACTCGACCAATTGATTTATGTCTCACAATTTACACCATGATACTTCCTAAATTAGATCTTGCTTCGAAGACGAGGTTCAAGCTTGATAGATAAAGAAGATGATAATTGTAAATAGCTAGAAGTCGGAAGGATCAGCGAGGTTTGATCCACTAATGAAACATTATCAATTCATTAATTAAAGAATAGATAAAAAGAAAACAACATTGTGTGTTTGGAGCCCGGGATTTCACCGTTGGCCGTTGTTAATAATTGAAAACAGAAAGACAATATTTGCTGTTGGCAACATTGCACAACAAATTTAAAATTAGTAAGTGTTAAGAAATAATTTTATAGTAATTTGTACACATGAATAAAAGGGTCTAAAATGTTGTATTTTAGCTATACTATAGAGAAAATATCTTGGATGTTTAAGTAAGAATATAAAATTATACTCATAATTCGGGAAAAGTGTCTTTCTTTTCAAATTATGACATAATTACTCGTTTTGCCAGTTATAAACTGCAACACACAGAACTCAAATAATATCTAGGCTAATTGTTTATAGTTTAAAATATTTACAAATTCGACTTGTTTTCCATATATACAGGGTGATTTTGAAATCGTGTAATTCCTTTTAACCACGCATTCTACTGGTGATATAGAATAACCCTGACCATATTTTTATTTAAGTAGATTTATTTTTTTTGAAAAATTATTATTTCGTTTTTTTCGTGAAATGGTGTCAGATAGTCATATGTTAACCAACCGAGGCAATTTTAATTTTTTACTAATTAAAATAAAAAAACATATTAATAATTAATGTCGTAAATAATAACGGGCGGTCCTTTTTATTGCCCCTTATTATTTACGACATCAGTTATTGTTATGTTATTATATTTAAATTAGTAAAATATTAAGATTGTGTCAGGTGGTTAACATATGACTATTTGAAATCATTTCATGAAAAAAATCTGTACTCTAATTTTGCCGAAACCATTATTCTAATTAAGAAAAAATATGGTCAGGGTTATTCTATATCACCAGTAGAATGCGTGGTTAAAAGGAATTACACGATTTCAAAATCACCCTGTAGATAGGTATAATCAGTAATTCGCATTTTAAATAAACTAGTCTATTTCGCAAGGAAGTAGCTGAGGCCATTGTACTGTAAGGTGGTATAAGAGAGGCTGGAAGATACGGATTTTGATTTTGAGGGATAAAATGAGTATAATATAATAAGATCAACCCTGTGTTAAAATGTTCCACTGCTGGGCACGGGCCTCTTCACTGTGTGAGAAGGGTTAAGCCATAGTCCACATTGGTCTAGATTGTCGGTTGGCATATGCTTCACATATCCTCAAAAACATTATGAAGAACACTCTGACATGCAGGTTTCCTCAGGATGTTTTCCTTCATCGTTAAAGTAAGAGAAAATTAATTAATAAATACGCACATAACTTCGAAAAGTCAGAGATGCGCGCCTTGGGATCGAACTCAATACCTCTGCATTGCAGCCCAACGGTGTCCCACTAGACAACCTAGTGGGACACCGCTGCTAAAAGAAAGTGTAAAGAAATTAATTAATAAAATAGAGGGAACAGCTAACTAGTTAAACATAAATCAGAGGAAATAAAAACTCTTTGGATCAAACATAAACAGTCAGATTTGTAAAGAACCTTGTTTATTGTATGCAGCTGACAATATAGTCTGTAGCACATTGGAGGACACGAAGACCTTGATTCCATAATTCTACAATAGGACAATTTAGTAAAGCAAATATTATAATTACGCTTATTATGTTTACCGTTTTGGTTATATAAATTATGAAATTCGTAGGTGATGACTATATTTAGTATAATTTAGCTAATTTAGACAAATATCACATTCTATTCGGCATCCTAATTGCACTCCAATTTGGATCTACAGTTAATTTAATTGATTTAATCGTAGTTATTATGCACCATAAATGTTATTAAAAAGCTCAATGCCCATAATAAAATAATGCATTAGGTTTCAGGTATATGTAGCAAATATTTCAATAGGTATTTTAAATTTGCATTCAAGTAAAATCAGAGATGGAATGCGTAAAAAATGGCAATATCGTGGATATAAAGTACAGTTTTAGAATGATTGATAGATGAATCAAATTTGTAATTCCGTACTGGAGTTGTAGCACAGATGCCTGAGGGACCGTAGACAACGATAGGTTATTGAAGATACTTTTCGCGACAACGTGCTTTAATAGGTAATAGGTATTAATAACATTGAACAGCAATGTTATTAATACCTATTTACGTAAAATTGCGAGTCTTAAGGAAAACTGATGGAGAATCAAAGCGAGGCCGAAATGAGATGAAAATTGATATTCTGAACACACCAAGACTATCTCTATTGACCATGCTCTAAATAAGAAAAGTCCTTAACCTATGTTCCATGGGAAATATCACTGCTATTTAAAAAATATAAACCATAGACTTTGCCTTACATTTTATGTCCCTTAATAGCAAAAATATTTAATTAGCCTTGTTACTTGATAAATTATTTGATACAGTAAACCTTATTGAATAATAAACATGTTTTCTCAATGAATCATTATTAAATGTGTCAACGCATGAACGGGGGTGTTACGTTACGAGGGGTCTGCTACGCATAACAATATCAGAACAACCACTGTTGTAACCTGGCGACATTATAAATACAAGTGGCCGTGTAGCAGGCCGCAGACGTGTGTAGTGAACGCTCAGTGCCGACGTGAAAACGCGGGAAAATTTGACAAGCAACTATGTTTCTTTTGAAGGTAAGTTTTTTGACGTTTATTTTAGCGGGAATTATGTTTAGGTTAGGTTTTGAACGACAAAAAAAATACTAATATATCCTTTCAAAATTAATTGTGTCTATTATTCAGTAAAATGTGTATTCAAAACAAGTTCTATATTATAATTAGATATTTTATGTTAATATTGCTATAGAGCTTGTATATTAAGTCAACATTCCTAAGGGCTTGATTTCCTTCGGAGGTTACAAATGCAAATAATTGCGTTCTAAGCTTTGCTTTTTTAATGATTAAGTTCGATATTAATCTAGATGGATAAAATGTTTTTACATGCATATTTTTATATAGTGTAAAAACTTATCCATGATTATATTATCCATTGGGTTATAATATTACAAAGTGATCATTACTTGTAAATGTAAAGAAAATCTTACAGTTCCGAAATCTCGTTGAGCATTCATATGATTCAGCTGTGCATAGTAATAATAATAATATTTGGCACCGTATGTGTAAAGTAGGGTAGTATCTCTATATTATAGAAGATTGAAGTCAAATGATTTTCTTTTGTGTTCCTGCAGTGAGTTGGTTTTTAAGAGCTTCTTGAAGAGCTGTCATAGTAACGTACTTTTTCCAGAGTTAACTACAGGCTCTGGTGTTGCAACCATTTGTAGGTTATAATTATTGCTTACCATCAGACTGGCCGTATGCTACGTCCTGAGTTTAAGAAACAAAAGCCTATTGAATCGACTATATTTTGTTATTTTAGTTTATTAGTCTTCACATGTCGCTTAAGCGTAGTGTTTTGCTTTTGTTATTTCAATAATTACAAACATTCCTTTCGACTGACGTCTAGTATTAAGTCCAAGGGAGGCGTAAAGATTTCCACAACGATTATGTTGATTGCATCCAACGGTCCAAAGGTAAATTTGGCTAGATTGCCTACCTAGTTAAAGTTGCTGTTGGATCCATCCCGTGGACAGTACACTCCTGCCGTCCTTGACTATTCTTTGGGTTATGTTAATAGGCATATGCATAGACTCACGCTCTGTTTCCCTAAGAGTTAGGCAGAGACTACGGCTATCCTCCAACGACCCTGGCATATCTTACTATCTCTTTCACACTCATCATATTCTTCATGCAAGATTGAACTTTTGAATAGGTATTCTTTAACCAGCCGTTTTTTTAATTGCTGGTTTGCTTATGTTGAACTCTTGTTAATTTACAACATTTCGTCACATACAAAACATTAACACATAAAGTGCCTAATAGATTTTTTATCAGATCTCTGCGAGTAATTTAACTCTTCATGTGCATTGTGAAGATAATTGAGCTTCCGAGCATTTTGCTGTCATATTTTCACAATGTTCTCATGGTATAATGCAGTGCTAAGTTGCGCGTTCATTACCGTACAGGCGTACAACGTATAAAGTTACGATGTTTTATTTCTTCACCAGTTACAGAAAGGAGTTATACAGATAAAGTATTGTACATTAGCTCCTACTCGCATCTTAACCCTCGTAAATTTTGCGCATACCGGTATAAAAAGTATCATAAGTGTTAACTTTTACTCTACAGACACATTAAGAGCTGCATCAAAAACATTGTATAAATCATCTGATTAAGAGGTCAACTTCTTCATCAGATGATTCAGACCTTAAAGCTTCTGTCGTGTAATGCTCGCATGTTTGGCAGTTTCGTAGAAAAATGGTCTTTGTGTACAAGATCTCAGAAGCCATCGGCATTTCCCATTCAAAGGTGTGATTATACTAAAACATAAAAAGCAATAAAATAAAAATAAGATTTATAACATCAATCTATTATTTTTGCTATTACTACTATTAAGAAATAACAGCTAAGGACTAAAGACTAGATATAAGTGAAACCCTGATTGCTGATACTGTTATAAAGAGATATGCTAAGCCTCAAACTAAAACCTAAAAAATTCGTCCTAACGCAATGTCTTGTTCAGTGTTTTGCGTACAGCAAATCACCAAAGATTATCGTGTTTAGTTCTATGGTATCGTAATACACAATTACAAACATACAAACTAATAAAATCATTTATAAATATAAGAAAATAAGTATGTAAAATAAACTTTTTGGACAAAATATATTCTAGGCTGATGAGAATAAATGTCTTAACGAACCTTAAATAAGATATGTATACCTATGTTCTGTCGTTTGACAAGTAAATCCTTTTAACGCTACTTAGCTTTAAAAAGATTTATGTCAGCTGAATGCAGTACGGCCTTGTGTTGCTTTAAGTTTTGCTATTCTTTGTGCTTTTGCAAGTCTCTGACAGACCTGTTCGTTTAAGGAGCTTGAACATTACATAAGTCTTCTTAGTCAACACCTGTATTTTACTGTTGTAACATTTGTTTAATCAATGCTTAACAAGTTGTTAATATGATTGTATTAATAAGGTTCTTTTATAATTACTAGTGGTCGAATTCCATCAAAATTGTAAAGTTAGGTATACCAACTTTTACTCGACCGCAATCTCTTCCGTGCGCTCAATATGCATAAATAAAATAAAGAGTACAGTTTCCCTAACCTGTTAACCTCTTAATTTTTTTATATATAGACATTTTGTCGATAGTCATTGACCAAAGCAAAACCCAGTTTAGAGTTCTTTTTGATAGCCCTGAATAATTACATAGTACCTATTGCATCGATCCTAAAACTATAGTTGCTTAAATATGGCTGTAATATACCTGCTGTAATATGTCTATTAATTAACGTTCATGTATGTTTCTTACTTGTCTAGTGACTCTCATTTATACAAACAAATACTCGTTGTTAGATACAATACAACAATATATAGAAATACATAAGTACGTAGTGTCTTTATTTTTGTTTCTATTTATTACAGAAGCAATGGCTTTATAATAAGTTTGTTTGTTTACCAAATAAGGCTAGTAAGAAAAATGTTTTATAGTTGTGAACAGACTTTAATTCTGTTCGAAGTATATCTCAATATGACAGTACAAAGTACTACAATTTTTACGGATTAATCTAATATATTTACAAACGTATTAAAAAATATAACATAATTACAAAAACACAAATAATTATAATACTAAATATTTACAAAAATGGTTTAAGCATCGTTGAATTCTTCAGCATCGCTGAGAACTGGTAACGTGCCCAGAAGACGTTTAATGGCAATGCTGATTCTTTAGGCCAAGAAAAGACCAGCCTTCTGATCACGCGAAACGTCGATCAGGCGTTTTGTGATCTCCCTGTACAAAATACGAGCGCTCGGACCCCATGAACCTAGGGTTTCCACCCCAAACAGCGCAAAAATGTAATTGCCGACTAAATTACTATATTTGCGCCGCAATTTAGTATCACAGGTGTTTTGTGATATTAAATGAGTTGTGTTTTGCACATACTAATCATAATGTAATGATCATTTTCATGTGTCATTGAAGATGTTTATTAGATTATGATTAGTTCTAGACTGGTATGTGCCCTCCGTAATAATATTAAATTATATCATTCAGGTTATACAACTTACGTACATCGAGTATGATGTATTACATTGTTATATTTTAAAACATACTTCCACGGCGCGACAGGGCGTGTGCATGAGGCCTCAGGTTTGATGTCTGAGTAGTGAAAAGTGTTATGGGATTTGCTTGTCAAGAAATTGTTAATACCACGGGGTCTCGAACTGTGCCGGAAACACATCAATAGGCCAGCCACATATTTCGTGAAACGTAAAATCATAATAGGCGCAACATGTAAAACAACTCTGCTTACCCTTTCGAGCGTATAGGCGTGAGGCTCTATATGTAAGTTGCGCAGCTAGATAGCGGCCTTATCCGACTTCGCCAGGTTTAATATAACATATAGCTTATGCCTATCTGAAATAATGCATCATTCAAATATTAAAAGAATTTTCAAGTGGTCAATACCCTCCCACTCACAAACTAAACAAATGCACACTTTCTTAGTTTCTTTCTTTCTTTCTTGAAAATCGGTCGAGCTGTTTAGTCCTCAAAACATAACAAACAGACAAAGTTACTCTCGCCTTTGTAACAAGTAAGCATACGTACTTACTTATTCCCTTAATCTTGTTTATAGTAATGGAAAGATAACAACAATTGCCTTCTATGCTATTATTCGTGAAATAAAGGGACCAGTTACCAATTGTAAACGCAACAAGGCCATTGAGATTATACAAAGGCTTGTAATGTCTTAAATAAACTCTGTCTGGACGTTTTCCGCAATACAGTACATGACACAGCAAACTTTATATTCCTGGAGGTTTAAGCAGATATATGTAATATTTTAGACTATTACGATTTGTACTTAGGAGTAGTACTTCATACCATATTAGACAACATTCTCCAGTTCAGTTGTTATATACTGGGTGTTTCTTAGTATAGTGAAAACCTCTCAGGGGATGATTATACTTGTTATTATGAACGTTTGTTCTGGGACATTGCCGAAATCGCGGAAAGTCAGCTGTTCCATACAAAATTGGACTTTGACCTTAACAAAATGTATGGAACAGCTGATGTTTTCTCGCGATATCGGCAATCTCCCATAACAAAAGTTGTTCATAATAACAAGTATGATCACCCCCTGAGAGTTTTCACTATACTACGAAACACCCAGTATAATTAAAGGTAAACAGTATCTGTTTATCTTCTGACATTTAGGCCAACGTGTATCAGTCGTCATCAGTCAATGGTTACGGGTGGTACAAGAAATGACATAGGGTACCTTTCATCCTGACAATAGCACTTTGCTTCCCTATTTATTTGCATAAAATTATAGGTCATAAAAAGCATGGCATACTTTTACTTATCCTAATTATAGTTACGCACAATATTAATTTGGCATAACTATTTAGGCACCATTTTTTAAGCATAATAATTGTTAAGCATACTATTCTAAAGCATAAATTGTAAAGTATTATAAATTTAATGTTTGCATTTAATAAAATACTTTTCGTATATAAAATACACATGTTGGCGGCTTAGGGGTGGTACAAGGGCCACCCCCGCCGCACTGTGGGCTGAAAATCGACCTCCATAGACATAGAAATGAAAGTTGCTAGATGTTCGTTTTGTTGACGGATATGGCTTCTATTAGCTATTATACACATAACAATGTCATCTGAGCTAACTCCGCACAAAAATGAATTTATTATAAGGTTTTTTCGAAAAAAATGTATGGAGCTAGCATGAAAAATCTGAATATCTCTGAACTTGCAAGGAAAACCGTAATATCCTCAGAGATGGTTATAGGACTAATTATTTGTGATTTTTTGACATACTTCATATAACGGTACCTGCTGCAGATTTTTTTTTAAAAATCATCTTATTTTTAATTAATTTTATTTAACATTAAACGATTTGTTTTGGTGTATAAGTAAAGAAACAACACGTTATATGCATATAATACTAAATCTTAGCCAGTTATTTGTTGAAATATCAAGAAAATTATTTTTGCCTAACATAGTATATATGTTTTAAAACAGTTAATTGGATACCATTACTGAACTTTGCATACAGGTAAACTACTGAATAATAAATTAGCCTTCTAATGAGTTCTGAATAAGAGATTAAGGGATTTGCAATGTCGCACAATGGTAACTACGGATTACAATAATTAAAATCTTACAGGTAAGTACATAAGTAACTTAAATAGTTAATTAGATATGTTACGAGTTCTAAGAAATATTTTCGACAACTGTCTAATGAGGTCGTTAACTAATGTTGGACTGAAATATAAAATGGTTAACATTTTGCATCATAATTTAGTTTATTCTAAGCTAAAATTTCACAGTGATATGTTAGGGGTAACAAACCCCTAACATATCACTGTGAAATTTTATAATGGAAAGTTTAAATACCAATTTAGACCTATTCGTTCTTCTAAAATGTAAGAGTACTTCATTTGATCATTAGGTATTGTTTAGTGAAGTTATATCCCGCCTAGACGTTTGTCTTTCCGTTGAAGATCAAGTGACTCTAAAAGAATTTTGTCGGAGATTTGTACGAGCTGCATCACAAAGGTGGCAAAAATCTCACCGAATTCTTGATACTTTTAGAAAACAATACGAAATTTGGCTTCAAGCAACTATCGATTGGCCAAGTTGTATAAATTTAGTCGCTCAAGAACCAACTGTTGCTGAGGGATCAAGATCAATCTCTCCAGAACCCTCAACATCATACTCTGTTGGTACAATGACAAAGAGGTCACGAAAACCATTCGAAGATCTGGAAAGCAAACAGAAGAAGAGAAGATCTGATGAGCATAAAACTGACAATCCCAGTGAATTGGCATATACAGCAGCAGCGCGTTTTAAGGAAGAAGGTTGTGAGGATATCGCATCTGTAATCGAATATATGCTGAAACATCCTGAAGCAGCCTCTAAAATTAAGGAAACGCTTAAGCAACCGGTGAAAACTATCTTATTTACACCAGAAAAAGCACTTGGATTACTCCTTTCATTAAAATTATCAAAGTGGCAATACATCACTTTACGAGAGTCAGCTATTCGGGAAGGTAGAAAGGATATTTATCCATCCTACTATAAAGTGCAACAAACCAAGCTGGCATGCTATCCTCCGAAGCAATCAGTGTTAGTGACCGATTCATCGGCAAGAATAACCCTTCAAGCTTTACTCGACATTACGGTCAAAAGAATCCTCCAAAGTTTTCCTAACGATGATGTGCAAAATAAGGATTTAAAATTGATATCTAAATGGGGTTTCGATGGTGCGTCAAACCAAAGCCGATACAAGCAGAAAATGGATAGCGATCAAGACGATTCAAGTATTTTCATGACTTCCTTGGTGCCACTAAAACTGACTGATGGAGACAATACTTTGTGGATGAACCCAAAACCATGCTCAGCAATGTATTGTCGTCCAGTTCAATTTACTTTTGTGAAGGAAAGCGAAGCAGTAGTCATCGAACACAAACGACGAATGGATGAAGAAATTAAGGCTCTCATTCCTACAGAGTGCAATAATAGAAACAGGGTGAATCATCACCTAATGATGACAATGATCGATGGTAAAGTCTGTACGTATTTGTCTCAAGCCAGATCAAGTTCATCATGCTATTTGTGTCTGGCAAAACCGACAGAAATGAACCGTTTGAGTGTAGTAACAGCAAAGACCGTATCTTCTGATATATACGAGTTTGGATTGTCATCTCTACACGCCCGTATAAATTGTATGGAATGTTTACTACATATTTCGTAAAGACTAGATTTTAAAGAGTGGGCTGCGAGAGGTAACGAGCACAAAGAAATGCTAAGTAAGAGAAAAAAGATTATTCAAGACAAATTTAAAGACGAATTAAATCTATTGATTGACATTGTTAAACAAGGTTCCGGAACTACTAATGACGGCAACACTGCAAGAAAGTTTTTCAAATTTCCCCATAAAACTGCAGCCATTACTGGGTTGGACGAAGAACTAATAAGAAGATTTGCTGTGATTTTACAGGCAATAACTTCCGGGGAAAAAGTAGATATAATTAAATTTAAAGATTATGCCTTCAAAACAGCAGAGAGGTACGTGGAATTATATGACTGGTACTATATGTCATCAACCGTCCACAAATTACTTATACACGGGGCAGACATAATCGAGAAGAATGATGTTGTACCCATAGGAAGTCTCTCGGAAGAAGCATCCGAGTCTCGCAATAAAGATTTTAGGAGGTTTCGGGAACATCATTCGCAGAAAAAGAGCAGGCAAGATTCGAATCATGATATCCTTAATATGTTAGTTGTTTCTTCGGATCCTTTTATAAATGTACAAAGGCCCAAGTTAGATGCCAAGAAAAAGGAGGATTTATTTCCTGAAACCCTCAATTTAATTCAGTTTCAAGAAACTGACTTTGAGTTTCTAGGCAATCTAGATTCTGATTCAGAAATCGACGAGAGTGATAAGGAAAACTAGAAACTTTTTGTGCTTTTAATTATAATTCTATTCAATGTAATTTTTTCATGATCTTTCGTTATTTAGCTTTGGTACGTAACTATGTTTTGCAATTGATTTATTTTTAAATATTTTATATTACTATTCTTGTACCTATTTATATTTTTGCATACTTTTGTACCTATGTTTTGTTTTATATAAATCTTATCAACTATTAAAAAATACCTTTTTAATTTTTTTATTTTTATTTAATGCCTATTATTAGCGTTAATAAAATAACTAACTTATCGATTGATCTTTACTTTGACATTAGTAGAATTTAATGATTTAAAAAAATACCTTCATTTAGACATAATAATAAAATAATTAGACAGTTGTCGAAAATATTTCTTAGAACTCGTAACATGTCTAATTAACTAATTAGTTTACTTATGTACTTACCTGTAAGAATTTAATTAGTGTACTCCGTAGTTACCATTGTGCGATATTGCAAATCACTTAATCTCTTATTCAGAACTCATTAGAAGGCTAATTTAATATTCAGTGGTTTACCTGTATGCAAAGTTTAGTAATGGTATCCAATTACCTGTTTTAAAACATATATACTATGTAAGGCAAAAATAATTTTCTTGATATTTTAACAAATAACTGGCGAAGATTTAGTATTATATGCATATAACGTGTTGTTTCTTTACTTTTACAATAAAACAAATCGTTTAATGTTAAAAAAATTAATTAAAAATTAGATGATTTTTAAAAAAAATTCTGCAGCAGGTACCGTTATATGAAGTATGTCAAAAAATCACAAATAATTAGTCCTATAACCATCTCTGAGGATATTACGGTTTTCCTTGCAAGTTCAGAGATATTCAGATTTTTCATGCTAGCTCCATACATTTTTTTCGAAAAAACCTTATAATAAATTCATTTCTGTGCGGAGTTAGCTCAGACGACATTGTTATGTGTATAATAGCTAATAGAAGCCATATCTGTCAACAAAACGAACATCTAGCAACTTTCATTTCTATGTCTATGGAGGTCGATTTTCAGCCCACAGTGCGCCGCAGCCTAACCTATTGTTAAGTACACTATGGTACCCAAGTTATATATGCCGCAAACAAATTTAGGGCAAAAAGCATTAGCCTAAATGATATTTATGCCTACTGAAATAGTATGCCAAAAAAAAATTATGTCAGAGTATTATTATTACAAAAAAATATACTTATTCGTTATGCCAAATTAAATTAGGACAAAAAAAATTGTTGAAACAACAAAGGGTTCCCAAACATTTTTACCGAAGGATAGAAATTGATTGGCAAAATCTAGATCGCGGGCGAAATCTATAAGCAAATATATACCCGTGGTTTGTCTGTACCAACTACAGGTTTATATTTATTTACTTTTCTGGTTGAAAGAATACTATGTCTTTTTCTGATTCCTGACAAGGTGTATGTGAAATTTCATGATGATCAGTCAAGTAGTTTAAGCGTGAAAGCGTAACAAACAAACAAATAATCAAACTGACAAACTGACATTCGCATTTATAATATTGTATTAAGTACAAGTTACACCCACCTTTTGGATACTGCATCGTTCTCATGGCTCATATCGTGATGTCGTGTATTACTTCTGGGTAAAATATATAATTAATTATCTATTGATGAGGGAAAATTTAAAACCAGCCGAATGGTTTTTGAGTTTATTTATAACAAACAATAATACCAACATACAAAATAAAAAAACCCTCTATAATATTAGTATATATATCAAGATAGTACTTTTTACTTTTTCATTGTTATAAAGTTTTCTAATTAGCTTGCAGCTATTTATTGTGGGTATAAGCTTCATCTGTTTATATTTAGATCCAGAATAATAGCGGCTTAGCTTATTGCCATCTATTGGGCGTTTCTTTAGCTCAGATAAAACCTTAACAACACTGGTTAACCCGTAAACAGTATCCGTGAATTCACAAGCTGCAGTTGCGAAAATATTTACTCTTACGCCACAAAGCAAACGAGGATGACCACAATTTGGCGATTACACCAATAAGGCCTCCTTGCATTGAGGATGAAGGCTTAGTTTCTAACAAAGGAGCTTATGTTGTCTTAATATGGAAAGCTTTGCAATTAGATCTTGATTGTCATGAAGGCGTAGTAGTATTAGTAGGGACCTCGGTATAACCAATGTGTGGAGTGTTGTAGAACTTTTGGACGTTTTATTGTTTGGAGAGCTCATTGCAACAAGTTATAACTTACCCTGGGCAGTATTTTCTGTAAAAAAAGAGAGAGTGGGAGCATGTAGTGAAATGCTTTACAATCAATTAATTATATCAGTTCTACTTCACGACAGCTAGTGTTAAATTTGCAATCAACTGTAACATTGTAAACTGGCAATTGTCTTACTAGTTATCTTCTTGTATTCTTTAAACTTAGCATTCGGTCCGTTTGATATACATATTATTATGTACAATAAGTTTCTATAGTGCCAAACTATCATGAAAGAAATAAAAATTAAATAATGATCATAAATTTTTTTTGTAACTAGCGATTTGGAGCATTTCGCAAGCTATATCAAGCCCTAAGTAATAAAGTTTATTATCGCCTACCGTGCACTATTCAGACACATTGTCCTGCTACTAGTAATATACAATAACACTATGCCCAACTCGGTATTAGTACCGATCACATCTAAATCGCCAGTAAAACTTTACTTATGCCCAACGAGACAACCAAAGCACAATTCATATTTGCAACTTTATTAGCTTATGTTTAACATTCAATCGTTACACCATTCAAATCAGTCTATATTACCGATTTGATAATAAACAGCAATGGCGCTGGTTCGAATGTTTCACAAGAAGGAATGCGGAGCATACGATGGTGGGCGCGGTGGCTTGTGCAATAAATATAGACTATAGTCCGCACTTGATAACTCGTTGAGATGATAAAGGTTCGTATTAAGTAGAATAGACGAGAATTTTAATAGGTGTTTAACTGATATGAAAGAGCTCTACTTTAGTGGTGCAGTGGAAATAAATGCGCAAGCGCATGATTCTTTGGTTTGAGTATGGAATCAGTGTTATTTAGTATTTCTATACTAGTACGGAGTCCAGTTGATAACATAAGGCTCATCTTCTATAAGATAGAACTTATAACCATGCCGTCACGGGTAAAAAATCGGTTTAAAAACATCTGCCTATCGATTCGGTGATTATGCGTAAGACTATGAATGTATGCATTAGATATGAAATGGATCTTAAACGTTACTTAGCTAATTAGTTAAGCAAGTGTTTTCGGCGTTTAGCTTCGCCATTATGCGTAAGCGACCGACCTGTGGATAGTCAGTAACTGATGCCACCTCAGCTCTGTCCAAAAAGATAGTACGGGGCCATTGCTGTTCCGTACTTGAACAATGAGAGCATCGTTTCTGGATTGTTCAGAATGTTAGCTCGTTGGTTGCTCACACTTCTGCAATGTAATAACACAAGCAGACGTCACCTCATTTTCCACACAGCCTTTATATAGGCGACTGTCGGTGGTACGCATATTGTAGAGGTGTTTCTTGAGTGAGCAGTGGCCTGTTATTATGGCTACTAAGGGCGTATTTTTTTTGTGTCGGAATGTAAAAGTTTAGACGATAGATGTTTGTTTACGAATAGAATAACGTCCTATGTTTGTTTGTCTATCGTTTTTGGCTCACCAGTTGGCGCCTCGGCTACTATCAATAGCCGTATTTGGCGGTAATATTGGTCGGTTTCTATGGTTACTGTTGAATTGACTACAGAGTATGAGGTCTAGTGACCATACTTTCCACTAGCATCTCTAGTGGTGCATTCAAACCCTCATTACTTGACAGTAACATTTGTTTTACACTAATTAGGAACATTTTGAGAAACAGATTAAAGGATAAAACAGTATGCCGTTCGTTATTAACTTTAAGCTTAATGCATGTCTTAGTAAGGTAAAAACCAATTGTAATGTTTAGGTGGACCGTGACTCATGATTGTTATCCTTTCTGTTGGTTTGTCAAGGTTCTGGGCTAGCTAATGTCTGTAGGCAGTGTTTAACATTTAACATTATATTTTCAGCTTCAATCTAGATTGTTTATTTTAAACATTTGCATTTCGATTGGAATTGTTTCGTAGGATTGTACGAAGTTTAATGTGAGCATTTTTATCACGTGCCTTGACTACTTACTTGATCCTTTATCTTTGATTATTATTAAGATATTGATCTTATCCTTATTGTCTTAGTCTATAAGCGTCAGTTAACACATAAGGTAAACTGCTAGCTCAATCTCAATCAATTATAACAACATTACATACATACATAAATTCACGCCTGTTTCCCAGGGGGGTAGGCAGAGACTACGGATTTCCATTTGCTACGATTCTGAAACACTTCTCTGGCTTCATTCACTTTCATAACATTCCTCATACACGCACGCCGCTCTCTCTTATAACAACATTAATATGTTAAAATGTTGTAGCCCTTTTTAAGTATATTGTTTGCGAGAAAGAGACTTAACATAATTAAAATATATATGGAAAAGGAGCGCAGGAAGATAAATGAAAGAACTTTGCTTGAATTTTGACCACCGGTCGATTACTGCTAAATTATAGTTATCACTAATATAATTCTTGCTAATATATTTTAACAGTGCTATATAAATTTCTGCTACTAGGAGCAATATGCATAAAGGTAAGAAAACGTAGTGTGCCTCGCAAGTTAACCTATCGATTTCGCCTGTCATAAATATCTTTTTACAGTCAATATGATGATTAAGTAGCCTGTAAGGGTCTTGAAAATAAAAAGGCCATTTAGTTAGAAAACTGTGAGCAGTTTAAAATACTGATAATAATTTATACAAAATAAGAAGAATAAGTTATATATTTAAACCACTAAGGCAGAAAGTATATCTATAGTAAGCTGTTGTTATATAGGTGCTGCCAACATTAAGGGAAACATTCGCACGTTGCGGCAATTATAAAATCTGAATTGTCTTTCTTGATTCATCATTGAAAATCCCGTTTACTTTAAAAGATAGACAAAGCAGTTAATCGTAGTTCGGGATATTTTGTGATAGTTATATATGATAGTTATATACAAACTTGAACTCATTCTTAAAGTAGTACTCAGTAAAAAGTATTTGGGAACTTACTTTACCTACTGGACTCATTAGGAAGTCAGCTGTTTAACGCAATGGGCGGGAGGTCTTGAAAATTCCCTGACATGGTAGTTCAATAGTCGCATTACTATTCTATTTCTATACCTGTTCACATTTAGTATGCAAGTACCGCCCTCTAATAGATTCATTTGGCAACACAACCTAGTTTTATTTACGCAATGCTGTTTACATTTACAAAAACAATGATCTTTTGTCTAAGTATAGTTGTTTAAAATCAAGTTCATTTTTAATTTTACATGACAATGCTATTGTTTTCTATATTGTATGAGTTGTGTGGTCAGGTATGCTTCGTCGTAGATAAGTCTGTGACCAGAGTTAAGATTACAAGAATGAATGGTTATTGTAAGGAAAGACAAAGTTA
Organism: Catocala nupta; assembly: GCA_963675205.1. NCBI lineage: Eukaryota > Metazoa > Arthropoda > Insecta > Lepidoptera > Erebidae > Catocala > Catocala nupta. The sequence continues at coordinate 7,708,432 of OY776086.1, forward strand.
AAAGAGTATTAGATTGTTTTGTAAGGTAATAATGACTGCTTCGTTGGAGCTGCGGCGTAAGTGCTTGTGTTTGTAGTTCATCATGAGGTCTTGAAATCGATTCTTACGTAGGCCAATGGTTTATTATTTTAGAAAATTAGTTCAGTCTAGTAATGTGCCAAGTAGAGGCTCGCCTCTATTACATTGGTCTGTGAGACCTAAAAATGTTAAGTAGAAAGTGGGTGCAATGTAATATGCATTCTACCCTTCGATTATATAATCGAAAAGGCCTGAGATCATATAGGTATGTGGCAACACGTCTGTATCACGCAGAATAGTTGAGTAGAAGTGCTTCGCCCTCTTTTCTATGCATTATTGTTTAGTTCCCACTTTATGAGGCATCACGCCGTTACTAAAAATAGCCTTAAGCAAAAGTCATTAACATATTGTTCGATCCGAACATCAAACTTAAGACTTCATGCTTAATAATTTCAATTTTATCACTACACCAACGCTGCATTCAGAACAGATCAATTAAGCCAACATTCTAAAATTCAAAACGCCTATAATCAATTCAATTCGTAATCTTTCGTCCAAGAATAAATGACCAGAGTTTTTTAAACAATCACTTTATTAGGCTAACGAAACAATGCGTTGTTGTACTGCCTGAGATTAACCACAGATATAATTAATATTTTTTATTGCTCAATAGCAGGAAACATTGCATTTCCAGACACGACAATGTCATTACTTTAAGCAATTTATTTTTAAATGCTTAATTGATAAAATTATTAAAACAAATTAAAAGCAGTCGATTAGTTTTCGATTCAATCCTTCACTTCTTATGATAAAAAACATAAAAATACATTTAAGTAAGAGGCAGTATTTTGCACGCTACAAAACAAATACCTAGATACCTACATAATAGGTTTTATTTCAAGCTACACATAAGAACCCTGTGAATCTAGCTGTAAATAAATCCTTTAAAACTAGAGCTTCTATTAACCAAACCACTTACTATCTGATAGCAAGTACGCTTGTTTGATTATATATTTTTTTAAATTGACCGATCTTCTGTAATTTCAAATGCCCCAGGATAAAATACTTGGTCGCGGGAAAATTTACAAACATTCTTTGTGCCCATTGTTTGAATGTTTATGAAGTCCGCCGTGATACAGGACATTATTAGATACTAGTACGGGAGATATCTTTAAAACTCATTCAAGCAGTGGACACAAAAAACATCAGTTTACAAAACACACTTCGATATCGTGGCGTAGCGAAGGCGAATACGATTGCTGAGCATGAGGACGTGGGTTCAATTCCGGCAAAGCGTTTATGGGTATATCTATCAAGGAATTCTTAGTAATAGCACGGAATCTGGATCTGAACCTGATAGACGACAATTTTCTCGCTCCCTATTATGTGAACTAACTTTAGTACGAAATGCTTTACTTATTTATAATAATAGATTTTATTTTCTCGGTAGCACAACTATAGTGAACGCGACAGCTGTATATGAGATCTCGTATATTATTTTCGGGTCGGGCATGATTGGAATGATCTATCTAGCACGGAATCTGCAACTATACCCAGTAGATGATATTACACTCGCCTCTTGTTACTTGGAAGCCAAAACAAACAAATATAGCAGCCCTTTTTGAAGCGAAAACTTGTTTAGGCGCGTTGAGCACTTTTTGGGTGAACAAAAATCATGGAACTCGCATCATCGTCACCGAACGTTTTCCATGAGCTATATGTATACTGTGTATATATTATGTGTACTTTTTGGGTGAACAAAAAGCGTGAAACTCGCGTCATCGTCACCGTACGCTAGTTACTTAGTTTTCACTTCTATCGGCAGTCCCCAAAGACTGCCTCGTATGTTTCTTTTTTCATTGATTATTCCGCACTAGGTACGTAGGTGTTTATCCATTGTCTAATACCCATAGTGCAAACTATGCTTAGTTTGGGCTATATGGTGTTATGTGCATGTGATAGAATATTATATTATTATTACTGTGTCGCTGGGGACTTTACAAACATTAAAACAACGGACACAAGGGACACCCAGACTAGGTACAACCGTTTGTGGATCACACATTTTTGTCCCGTGTGGGATTCGAACCTAAAACACTCGGCGCACTGGCAGCGGCGAGGGGCCCTCTTACACCATTACGTCATCCATGCAGTGGGTGTAATTGACCTGTACCCATCGCTTCAGGGACATAGGTGTGATACTATGCATCTATATTATTATTATTATTATAATATTATAAAGCTAAAGAGTTTGTTTGTTTGTTTGCTTGAACGCGCTAATCTCAGGAATTACTGGTTCGAATTGAAAATTATTTTAGTGTTATATAGCCCATTTATCGAGGAAGGCTATAGGCTATATAACATCACGCTACGACCCACGGGGGCGGCGCAGTAATAATAAACGCGGGCACATCTAATATAATATATAGTTAGCAATAGGTACAATACTTCAATACAGTCAATAACTATTCTCAAGGCTTATAAGGTCCAAATACTATAGAGATGTAAAAAACGACCTTATAATGTATTAGTACGCTATATTTAGGCCGCGGCCATATTGATACGTTCTTATTCAAATTATGTGCGACAAATAACTGCATGTAATGATTATTGTGATGCCGTAACCCTTTATAGTATATACGGATTGTATAATGTTGTGTTAATCGATTGGTGACTTTCTATTTGCGGGTTAGAGTTTATGATTCTCATACAGATAAGTTTATTATATTAATACGTGAAGGGACAACTTTGTATCCCTTTTTGGGTATATTTTAGGGATTTGGTATAGTGAAAGTTTATATGAAGAACGAGAGCATAAAATATATACAAAAATATGTCACTTGTATCACTCACTGAATATAATTTCAAGTGAGAGACAGATATTAGACCGCGAGCAAATGAAAAAGAAATACATAAAAGGATTTATTTCAAGATACACAGTTTTCATTCTGCTGATGCTAAAGCATTCATCAATCAACCCAAGATGACCTTCAAATTTGAAATGATTGACCCTTGGAAGTAATACGATAACCTTTTAATATCTGACATCACGTGCGCTTGTATATTTATTTATTTATAAAAAGACAACACAGCTTATAATCCTGAGTCCCTGGGAGAGCATAAAATATCTACAAAAATATAAAAATCATGAAATTAGTTTCGACAATAACACGTTGCTCTACACACACACACACTCGATAACTCACACACAGCAATTGCGTTTTGTAACGCTGCGATACCGCGGCAAACAAAATAAATCAACGTGCATTTATAATCACTTCATACAAAAACATTGATTGATCATCACATCATACCAATACAAAAATAATGTATGTATTGAAACGTCAAGACGAAACACGTCACATCAAAGTCGTGTCGTTAGCACACGCCCTTAAGTCGCATGTACACTCGCCGAACCACATTCCTAGACTAGTATGCACCGATAATTATATCAAGGATAATAAACAAAGTAGGCGTCCCTTGACGCGTTTCTAGAATATTCGACGTGACAGCATCTATTGCTTTAGCGTAATGTATAGTGAAATTATTAAAAGAGCGGCTAAGAAAGTAATTGATATATCGCATACATATCTTTGTGTCTCTGAAGGTGCATTACATCCACATTTTGCATAGACTCCTTAGCTTTGCCTGTTATATAGGGATGATAATGCTCTCAATAAGGGGCGATTTTATCCCCCGTTCTTATAGTAGATATCTTCTTTATTTTTAGTCTCAGGTAGTAACGTGAGACCAGTCATTCTTAGCAAAGTATTATGTTTTAACTATCTGATCATTTTCTGTCAAAAAGATCAAATGACTAAGACTGACTTAGACTGACTGCGTAGTTTAATTCCCCGCTCATGCAAATCTCCTCGCTCTTTTACTGTAAGAAATTTTCAGCAGTAGTACGGAATATGGTCTGGCGTTAGACTATAACAGATACACAGCCAATCTGGTGCAATTTAAAAGATGGCTGGCAAAACACTTACCTTTGGCGAGTATTGACTGTAATGGATCTAAATTACCATTACTAGTGTAATACTCATGAAGCATAGAACTTGCGTGCCATTCATGTGATACGGTGCCGGATTCTTTAGTAAAACCCCTATAAATAATGTTAATTGCTTTATGAATCTGCAGGAATAAGTTTATATATTATTTATTTACATGTGTCATATAAATAACGAATCTGGCTTGAGTGTTTTTACTACAACGATAGCTTGTTTACTTGAAAATTCAAAACTCTATAATAATTACATAGTCCCACTTTCTGTACAGGAAGCAATACCAATAGTGTGACGTAACATGATCTATTGAGTTGCGACACTTCGATTATGCGTCGACTGGCCTGGCAAGCCTGAACAATTATAAATCTCAACCTTAAGTGATTTTCCAACAAATTGCAAAGGAATTTATACTGTGGTCAAGAATGTGAAGCCCACAAACTAAATCATTGTTTCGTAAATATACTTCAAAGTGTGACTAACGTTTATTTATACAAATGTATTGAAATAAGTTCTATATTACAGTTATCCTGATTTTTAGAATACCAAGAATAGTCTAAAGATTTATAGAATGCGTGGTCATGCCAAACCATCGTTTGAATGTTCAATAACTATTTCATCCGCCTCTAAAAATCGGGGGTCAGTTTTATATATTCTGGATCACGCATCTTAGTAGGAGCCACTGTCGTTATCCTGGTAGAAAAAATATATTAAGACGAACTTAATTAGCCTAAAACGCCGAGTTAAACTTTTGGGAGCAACACCGCTGGCTTATATAGAAATAATATAATTTATTTAAACTCCTGAGGTAGAGGTATAGCCTGTTCTCGAAGCTATATCTGCATGCTTTAATGTAGTAATGACACTTTTTATGCGTCTGAATAAATTAATTAACGGAAAAGCTCTGTCATCCAGCCAACCTAATGCTATAGCGACTGGTTGACCTTGTCAGACAAATCGAGAAAATGCGATCACATCTAATAAATAATAAAGGCTTACAGATCTTTGTTTATACCATATGCTTTTTTAAAATACTGTGTCCTTTTTTCGACATCTAGAGAGTTGACACGTAGATCTAGACATACATATGGAACATAGGTATATCGATATCATTTATGTTATGTGATTTCAGTAGATGATTGTTTTTGCTCAGCTATTTTATCTAAAAGTTGCATTTGATATGGTATGATTTCTTTAGGCATTGTATGTTAAACAAAATCGACCAATTTTCATTCAGATATAACATAATTTTTACGAGAATTAAGTATATGTATATCGTCATATGTATAGTTATTCTTGTAAATACAATATATTATTCACCATTCAGAACACTTTGTTCGAGACATACCTGAGATCGAGTCATTGTATAATATTATGCTAGAAAAAATTCAACGTAAATTCTGTAGATATCTATACAAACGTCAATATGGTTACTACCCTTTTCTATATCCCTCCATGTTTGTGTCTGGAATGGTAGGGTATGATACACTTCAACTTAGGCGGGAATCCACACATATACTAAATTATTGTCTAATATTAGCGGATAAAGTAGATAGCCCTGTTGTACGAGAAGTGATATATTTCTACGTTCCCGACCAATATATGCGTGGTGTGGGAAGACGACAGCATAGACTCCTGAGGTATCCACCTATGTGGCGCTCTCCACAAGCTGAGAACAGCCCACGGCTAGAGCAATTCGACTTATTAACGAGTTCCTTCAATATAGTCCAGATGCAGACATATTTTTTGACACCCGGAATGTAATATTAAAACATATTTATATTTACCTATGTAAAATGTAATATCATAGTTCCTACATAGAGGTTGTTTTTGTTTTTATTTTTTATCTTATTTCCTTTTTGTTAGTCTTAGATTCTGTTAACATTGTAGTACTATATAATTTATTTTAGTATAGTTAGCATAGATATAAGTGATTTGGTGTACTTATACTGTAAGCTTATATTTTTATGAATAAATGAATATGAATGAATATAATAAAAGGAATATCGATACTGTTTATAAACTGTCACATTGTGGTAGGCCTTTTCGCAATATGAAAAGAGTCTAGTGCGGGTTGACTTCACTTATCTTTAGAGTCATAATGAAGAACTCTCCGATATGAGTGGACACTTTGAAGCCGGTTTCCTTAATATGCTTACCTTCTCCGCCAAAGCAAGTGATAGCTATTTATTATTACGCACATTTTAATGAAAGTCCAGATTTGCGTTCCATGACCTTAAAGTCGATAGCTGTGCACACGTCTGCTTTATTGATTTCCGTCCTAGGCTATCACTGCTTATGCATAATAAAGCAAAAAAGAAACGAAGGATGCGTTATGCTTGTGGACATACCTATATGGACATATTCATGTTCGTAAGCACAATTCAATGTCACTTTTTCTGCAAAAAAAGGCTACACTAGATATTTATAAAAACGTTTTTGCGTACATTATTTATTTGATTTGACTGACTGTGGGTTTAGTGTTTAATGACTGTTGAGGGTAATTCGTGCGGCAATTCCGGTTTTTAAATTAAATTCAAATTCAATTAAAACTGTGTTTAGAATTGTCCATCCCCATAGAAAACAAACAAAGGAGATATTTTTTTTTGGTTTACCCTAATATTGTCTTAGGTTTATGCAAATTTCACACATTGAAATTACCTCTAACGGATTTTATTGCGGTTTGTTTTCCCTATTCACACCATACATTTGTTTTCTCAAGAGGTTGCCCGGCAAAGCATCGATCGTAAATATTCTGGTACCCAATAGATGGCGCTGTAGAGACGTTACTAACATAAGGCAAAGGACGAAGGAATCACCCCATATATATCTGGGCCCAATTGTTATCATAATCAAAGTAGCCTTATTTGAAAGAGAATATAATAACAAGTCGTCACCAAAAATTGTGTGATATTTCGCTTCCCAGAAATTAAGTTATATAAAATAAAGTAAAAGTGAGGTTATATGACATTAATCGTTTGCAAAATGTTATATATGTTTATACAGAGGTACTTTATCGAAGGTTTATCTATTTATTTACCAGTGGCGGTCTATGGGGGAGGCACATGTTCAGCAATGGACGTCTGTGGCTGATAGATAGATAGAAGTAGGCACTTCAGAAAACAAACATCAATATTGCTTTGATTTTTATGTACCTATAAATAAAAAATAAAACGTCCTTGTTTGTAACATGCAGATGCGGACCACTAAAAGACAAAGCAAAGATCCACTAGATTACTTAGATTGCGGCATTACCCTCTATAAGTATGCAACTGCACGCATTTTTTCACTTGCTATACCTACATACTTGCTATACCTATACCTATGCATGCCATTGACGTATAACTGATAAAATCGCTTCATCCTCCAAAACTCTTCTGCCAATAGAGTTATTGTGACCTATCGCAATGGTATAGTTCACACAGCGATCCATGTCGTCAATATCCAATTCAGAAGCGGAATCAGTTGTCTAATATGAAGTGCCAGGTAATTCTAAGTCACAAGATCCGTCGAACAGTCCTTTAGCAAGCCAAAGTCGTGGGGTAAAGCAAACAACATAACAAAACAAGAAGAATACGTGCGCACTCCTAAGGAACAAACCACAGAGTACATTACATTTGGAACAAACCGAACGAGTGTTGAACTTGATTTTGACATTAGCCGTTAAACTTGTCAGTCGGTGACCACAGGTAATTAATAACCAAAAAACGATTTTCAATCGATTGAGTTTTTATTATCATCATTCGATTATAGAACACATTTTGAGATTATACCGATTTAATAATACTCGATAGTATATAATAAGAGATGCATATTAATCGATTATTGGTTAACTTAATTTAATATAAGTTTCTCGCTTTCTATGAAGAAATAATCAAACGTATTTTGGTGGTAAGTACCTAAAAATATAACGAATTTTTTGGTATCAATTACAATGTGATAACTGGTGGGCCCAGGGGTTCTCACCCTCCTTTTTAACAGTTTATTGTGATTGGCTAGTGTTTCTTAAGTAAATATATCATTACGTTAATCTATATTTCATTACTTATATACTTTAAATACACTTGATTTAATATCTAGGTAATAAGCTCAGCTCTTGTAATATTTTGTGATGACTACATTTATTAGGTAAGATAGAATTAGACTAATTAATATGATGAGTTTTGTTTAAATGTTGACTAATATTGCGGTATTCAGTTGTGTTAACATTTTCCTTGTAAATCTTGAATAGAAAACTTGCTTCTGCTACATAAGTTATATATAGACTTGATTTCTTATTGATAGGAAAATATTAACGAGCTGCCCATTTAAACCACTGCACTATCCATGACTGGTTATTCTCAGTTGCCCCCACCGTCGACGCCATCATTGGTGCCAAATAGGAATTTTATCCCATAAATGTCCCATTTGTCACCAGTGGTAGCGTCACCAGAGGTGACAATTGGGGAGTGGCCACTCTTTTTGATCCCAGTAGCCACCTGCGGTGACAGATGGGAAAATAAATTGATATACATACAGTAGTAGCGGTGCTTGAACTGAATATATAGTAATGTGAATTCAATTTTTCCCACAAATAAATATATTTTATACAAAATTTTTTCGTTATCAACACATTGATCGATCAATCGAGAGAAATAAAACATTTGTTACACGTCACTTGAAAGACATATTTTTATAAACCACAACTATAAATACATATATACATAATATGTCGGTTTATAACGTGTGTTTTCCTATAACCATTATGGAACTTTGCTAAGAAGTGAATGCGCCTTCGAAGGTTTCCTAGAAAAATAAAACAAAAAGAAACACTCATGACGGGCGTTGCCTATAAAATTTTATTGCGCAATTTTCAGAAGGTGATTTCTATATAACATATTTAATTATTTCTTATTTATTAGGTCTTTAGCACCGCAAAACAATTACCCAAACGGTAGATACAATTATAGAACTATATACATTAATAAAAATATGTAGGTAGGTTAAGTATTGCATGTCCGCGTTTGACCACAAGGTGCTACAAGGCTAACCCGGGACATTCACTTGGTGTCGAGTTTCTTGTTTCATTGTGATATACTAATAGGAATTTCTGAGAAAAATCTTGCTGTGAATAGCTCACCTTTTTTGTTGCGAAGAGTACGTGATTGATTTTGTATAGATATTGTTTAATTACTGAATCTCGTTATTAAGATTTAGCATTGTCAAACTTATCTGAAAGAAACATAATTATACAGATTCATACTCACGTACTCACTCACATATGTAAGCAAATACATTAAATCTTTGAATACAATATATCCTGAAAAGTAGATATAGAAGTATTTACTTATTTCGCCAGTTATATGATTAGGTCCCTGATAATAAGTAGGAGCGCCTATTGCGTTCTTTAGGACATATTGCTGGACTCCGTTCTGCTCCTGAGGCTTTCGCATAACATTTATGTACTATGGCCTAACGGTCATGATACTAAATGTTATGTTCCAAATTTTTCTGCAAGGAATTTCCCAGAAGTATCACGTCATCTAGGATTGCACAAATAAATGACATAAGGCGCGCCCTCAATTACGTAGGACGTATTACATTGCTTTTGAAATGTAGGTGTGTCAAGTTTACCTGGTATCGCGAAGATACATGAGCAGTCGTGGTTTAGTCTCCTAACAAAAATCACAGTTATACTGCCGCTGATTCAGGCATCAAATTTCCAATAGACAATGAACGTAATCACAATGTTATAATACAAACGAATATTCGTGTATTAAAGAACTTCTTCTTCTTCCTAGCCTTTATTATGACCAAGTCACTTGGGTTCGGCTTTTCTGGTCTAACCGGATTTGACTGGATATCAGTTATTACACGGAGCGGCTGCCACCTAACCACCGCAACCCGAAGGCTAACGATACACTAAGGCTAGACCAGTGTCAGGATATTATAGGGCACTGACTTTCCAATAACGACTGCCATAGATGTTCATAGATGGCATCCGGGACCAACGGCTTAACGTGCTCTCCGAGGCACGGAGCAGACGATAATTGTCAATCAATACGCACATAATTTCGAAAAGTCATATAACTTCCGAACGTCAGAGGTGCGCGACGTGGGTTCAAACCCGAGACCTTCTACATTGCAGTCTGTTAGTCTCCCCACTGAGCTAGTTAAAGAACTATGGCAATTAAATAAACTAGCTTTTACAACCGCCTTTACTTACATTTGTAAGTAACTTTCTCAATACTTGAGCTATCTCTTTACCAAAATTACTTAAACTCAAAGACAGCAATCATGTCACAAAGTAACACTTATGATTTATGGACATTAAAGGTTATCGGTGAGCCAGATTTCGAAAGTTACTGAATTTACATTTATGTTGTTGCTAGGTTCAGACAAAATCGCTCTACTATATATATATACAACAAACAAATTTACATTACATTTACACTAATATTATAAACCTGAAGAGTTTGTTTGTTTATTTGGTTGAACACGCTAATCTCAGGAACTACTAACTTCTTTCAGAATCGGATAGACCAATAGGATCAGAGTATGAATGAAAAAAATTGCAAAAACGGGGCAAATTCTCTTATGTGAAGCAGACGAAGTTGCGCGGGTCAACTAGTTTATAATATATCGTAAAAATAGAACATAAAAACTCCAAACAAACGAAGCCACGCTCATTTACACTTAAAAAGTAAAAATAACAAGAGTGAATTACAACATCGCAAGATCAAGGCCGCGACTCAGTTTTTATCTTTACCCACTTGAAATAACTTTACGCTAAGCACACCGTACATTGGTCTTTTTGTATTGTTGCATCATTTCTAACTGAGTTATACGGTTCGTTCCACGCGATGGCGTCTGAAAGTGCTCGTTTTGTTTTACTTCCGAAGGCTTTTGAGGTTTCCGTGACAGTACAATTGTCCTTATAATGCATAGAATTTTAATGGCATGCAGTTTGTATGCAAGTACTGCATGGATGGGTTAAGGTTTTAATAGTTACTTTATCATAGACTAGTTGCTGTCTTCGAGCATTGTAAGAATTTTTTAAAGGGTGGTATTTAAAAAATTTAATTACCCCTGGATTTGGGATCGAGAGGCCTATCGATTCTCACCTATTACACTACCGATGACTTGAACTCACTCGTATCATAAGCTTTAAGCTTAGCTTGAGTACTTAACAAGAATATTTAATTTAGAACCCAAATTATTAAAAATCATGTCTCTTTAAAAGAAGCAAAGAACTTCGTTTGTGTGATCCACAATAAGTTATTCTGGGATGTGTATGTTCAGATGCAAATACAGTTTCGACGTTCTTCGAAAAAGATTTGGTAGCTTCACAAATTACATTGAATTAAACAACTACGGTTTAATTTGCTATATATGCATGTGCGAAGACCCTCTATGCTGTTATCGCAGCTGTTAACGGGTATTGTTGATTGTCTAGTTGGTATTAAATTCAAATAATGTTTCCGAAATATATTTTCATGTTCATGACTAGTAGAAGTACTTGTATGTGGACGGAATGTATCTTTACTTCTATAGTAAGCATCAGTAATCTAAAAGTTCCATTTTAACATTTCATAAGAATATTTTTTCAAGATTTAATTAACTTAAGTCAGAAATTCTATTCTTCTAGTTCTAACCTGTACATTTCTCTTTACAGACTCTTATTCTCTGCACCGCCTACCTGGCAGTCTCCTGCCAGCAGCAAGGCCCCACCACGACTCCAGTGCCAATCCTCAAACAGATCAACCGCCAAAACGATGACGGCTCCTACAGCTACGGCTACGAAGCTGCCGACGGCTCCTTCAAGATAGAAACCAAGTATCCGAATGGAGACGTAGCTGGAAAGTACGGATATGTTGACGAGAATGGAAAGCCGAGGGAGATCTCTTATGGAGCAAGCAGTCAGAGAGGATTTGAGCCTGAAGGTAAAAATATCAGTTTCTTTTACACATATTTCTGAAACTTTCTAGAGGATATTTAAAACAAGACGTTTACGTATTAGTAATGTTTAAGTAAGCACTTATTTCTGGGACATCTGACAGCATTAGCCTAAGGGTATCTAAGTGAATTACCTATCTGTCTCGTATATGTTGGCTTGTATTGGATTGTATTCTGAACGGGTGACCGTTCAGAAAGATTTAGATTGCATCTGTTTGTAGCAAGGTAAATAATGGAACAGTAAGGTAACATTGATGATTCGAACAGCGAAAAATGCCGTTGTTATCTTGCAGATCTTATTACGGAGTAAAACGCCTTTAGATGGTGTGACAAATGACTATAGATTAGATATTAACGATTGGCTTACAACTATTTAACCTAGTCTAAGCATCAACGACATAAATATAATAAGAAGGTCCGCCAACGGTGATATTAGACATAATACTTTTTTAGTTAAAGCGGTAAAATTTTTATACGTCCTAATTATCTAATATTCTAGAATCTTGAATGATTTAATTATTTAAGGTAGTCCCTAGATAATATTGTCTTCTTTTTACGCGAATATTATTCATTGAAATTAAACTACTATATACGGATTTTACGCGGCGATAACGCGATAGCATAAGCAACAAAGTCGAAAATATGGCTGTTTTCAATCTTTTAAATTCTATCGACTCCCGCATAACGTACGGGGCATTGGGCTGTCCACGGAGCGCCCACAACAGCTAGTACACAATTACATAAAAATGTACTAATTAGTATTGCGACGATTTATTAACAAGAGCTGACCACTTAATTAGACACTAGCCTACTTACACCATAAGAAAACACTGTTTGTTTGTTTATACACAAACTGGGTCGGTTACCACACAACTCTCTCTATTCGCAGTTGGGAAACTAATACATCATGTAATGTCATTATGGTGTAAACGGGGCTTCATGTAGTCATGTAGTAGTTGTAATTAGTAGTAGTATCACGTCATTATTAGTACAGCCATCTTAGACCAAAAAGGGGTCAGTCTCGGAATCTAACGGAATTAGCTGAATTTTTGTATAGACCTAGTATAACAAATGATGTCATAAAAGTCACATATGCCAACGTGTGACAGTTCTTCGATATTCAAAGGTCGCAAATATCAGTTTTTTGAGAATATTTCATTTTCTCTGCCTCAATCGTGCTTGCATTTATTATGAAAGTTGTAGAGAATAAAATTCTCTACAAATTTCATCATGGCCTTTTTTATACGTAAACCGTTTTTGAGATAGAGGGCGCAGAGTGTGGATCGCTCAGCCTTATATACCTTAGCGCAAGGTAAATCCTAAATCCCAGTCTATTATACCGCTTTTTTTACTTAATTATTTATTAAATATTACTTAAATAACAATTTAATACCTTATACTGATATTTATATGTATTTCTTTTAAATCAAATAGTCATCAAATTTTACTTACCTTTGCCATACAAATAATAAAATAATAAAGTGTATTATTCTAAATATATTTTAATGTTATTTTAATTAAGGATAATTGTATTTTAAGTAGAAAATACATTAAATGATTTTTCTTAAAATGTCATGTCGTCATTTTTATTTCCCGAACTTAGCTAGAAGTATTTTGTTTGATAGAATTTTTCTTTTTTCGGATGAATCAATTCGTATTTTACAATTGCTAAGTTAGATAGATACAGTCATACCTGTTTCCCAAAGGGGTAGGGAAAGACTACACATTGTCATGTAGTGTGGTCCTGAAATATCTCCTTTGGTTTATACCTAGGCTATTATCACATTTCATATGTACGTTCGTCTGTTGGGCCTAACCTGGCTTTACGACGGTGTCTGATTTGGTCAAAGAATGCTCGTCCTGCCTGTCTGATTGTCTTATGCATATTATACCTATTGTAGGCTAATAATGACGTTTCATATACTGTGTGCAATAATGGAACGACATAATAAGATTCTTCACATTGACCTGGACAATATATTTTAGTGCAAACAAAGTTATTTAAAAGAAAATTGTTTCATCTGCTGTTATGCATAGGGCAAGGGAAACCAAATTATACTGGCTTGCTTCTACAGGTTACCTATATATTTTATTCAATCCAAGCGTGTGACTGATAAATACACAGATAATATGTAAGTACTTACAAAAAAGAAAATACATACATATATGTATATTTATCCATTGTCTGGTACCCATAGTACAAGCTCTGCTTAATTTGGGCTAGATGGTGTTGTGTGTAGGTAAGTGATAGAATATATTGTAGAATATATTATTGTCGAAATGAAGGTGATGTCTCCTTTAAGCGCTTGTCTCAGTCACTTGCCACGAATCTATATTTAATGTTATAAAGCTGAGTTAGGGAACACTCTCAACTTTATTATTATTAAATATTGTAATTGATTATCGTAATTTATTGTCAATAATAACTATATTGTTCTGCATGTCATTTAACTTTAAATGTTAATATAGATAATACCTGACATCGCAATAAAAATGTGTAAGCCGCCAGGCAGATTTTGGAGATCCATATAATATTGTTATAGCTTAAGAACTATTGTACCCAAAATCACACAAATAAATAAGTTTGAAGTTTGAAGTTTGAACTACTGTTCTGAATTGAAAATTATTTTAGTGTAGGATAGCTCATTTATCGAGGAAGGCTATAAGCTATATAGCATTACGCTACGACCCACGAGGGCGGTGCAGTAATCATAAATGCGGGTGAAACCGCGTGCACATCTAGTATCATAATAAAATTCACATCTATTAGAAGAGCAGGCCACATTATTTTATGCTCCACTAAATTTTGCACGCGGCTTCGGTCGCATAAATTTACATAGGTTAGGTAAGATTGGTAACAGTATTTTTTTCTGGTTATCTATATATTTTCTGTTCCCCTGACATCCTGTGTCCAAAATTTGATAATAATATATAATATTCTACCACATACACACAACACCATCTAGCCCAAACTAAGCAGAGCTTGTATTATGGGTACTAGACAACGGATAAACATACATATATACTTTTTTTTGTAAATAAATACATATTATACATAGGAACACCCAGACCAAGACAAACATCCATGTTCATGCACAGAAATGTTTGACTTGTGCGGGAATCGAACCCGCGACCTCAGGCGTGGCAGTCGGTTACACTAACCACTACGCCATCGAGGCCGCCTGATAATGATGATGAATGATGATAATGATTGGTCGAGTAATTAAAGCATTATAGCGTAACAAACAAACTCACATTTGCATTTACAATATTAGTTAGGATACCAAACTCTATACAGTGGAAGCCGCAATTAGATATATTAATGATTACTTGCATTACTCCTTAAGTTTAATGAGGAGGCAGTTATATGGTACTTAATGTAATTTTGTGTAATATTAATTTCAAGTGAAAGTTTTGTGCCCCCTATAGGCTATTACACACATATAGGACGTAGGTGTGACATGTGGTGTAGTTAATGTTTATATGGACAAGAAGTGTAGAATTGGAACGCTGAAATAAAAACAAATCCTGAATATTTATGGTCGGATTATGATCACTGGCCAACTACTAGAAATACTAATTATTATAATAATATTCTATCACATACACACAACACCATCTAGCCCAAATTAATACTATGGGTACCAGACAATGGATAAACATACATATATAGCTTTTTTTTTTAAATACTTACATATTATACATAGAAACACCCAGACCAAGACAAACATCCATGTTTATGCACACAAATGTTTGACTTGTGCGGGAATCGAACCCGCGACCTCAGGCGTAGTAGTCAGTTACACTAACCACTACGCTATGGTAGTGTCTAAATATACTTTATTATTCAATCATTTACGACGCCAATCTGGTTAGGTAGTAAAGCAACAATTTGGTCCGAATATGAATGTGCAATAATGCTTGCATACTAATGGAAAAAGAAACATTTAACAAAGAATTCGTATTCATTAAGAAAATTGTTTAATTAAAATCTAAGCCACATCCCCTAAATGTTGCAACTTTTACTCTAATGGCGGTAACCTTCATGCACTGATAAGCTACCTAACTGGATGACTTGCTAAGTAAAAACATTAGATTACTTAACTTAAGTAAAAAGTAGCTTTACTTAAACACGCGAGCCAACCGTGCTTATTACTTCAACTCGTAAGATTCTACCCTAGATAATATAAGGCGTAAATGCTATGCCTTTCATAATATAAATGAAAGGAAATGGGCTTAATTCCCAATAGTTTCTTGACAAAATCTGAAGGTACTATTAATTTAGTTACGAGGTTCTATTTCTTAATCATTCAATTTAAACATAGTGTTTATAGGTTTTTCTGTAAGTAGGATTTACGGAGTCTGTGCTATTTTGAATGATTGTATTTATTTAATGGATAAGAGTTGCTTGATTGGATAGTACGCAATCTATTTAGATACATGCATAGATATATATCCAGAGGGGTAGGCAGATACTACGTTTTTTTTACCTATTTAGACCAATTTAAATAGTTACGTAGGAATGTGTAGTAGTAATGTGTAGTCCAAATACACTGCATAATCACTGAAAAATTGTTTTCCGAAAGCGTAAGACTATATTTACGAACGGAAACGATGCGCAAATGATTAAATGTGACCATGTTGACCTTCTAATGAAAGATTTTTCAAAAGGATCTCCTAAATAGATATCATCTGCAATCTTCATCCAGATTTCGTCAATTCTAATATGAATTCTCACTTTCCAGGTCCAGGTATCCAGGTGCCTCCACCAACGTTGCACAACCCACAATCCTCAAACGCGCTCACTGACGGTCAAGAAGACGATGGCCAATACAGAGAAGACCCCAGCATTTATGAAGACCCTAAATACAATGGCCGTGCTCAGTCCAGACCATCCCCGATCCGTCAGTTCCACCAGCCAGCTCAGCCCACCCCAACCCAGATGCCAGCTCCTCAATACCAGTCTCAGCCTGCCCCAAGCCAGTTCAGATCCGCCCCTCTTTACTCTCAGCAGACTAGCCTGTTCAACCAAGGTCCTCAACAATTCCCATCACAGAACCAGGACTTCCGCTCTCAAAACCAGGACTTCCGCTCTCAAAACCAGGACTTCCGCCCTCAGAGCCAGGTTTACCACCAGCAGCCTCAATTCTCTTACCAGGCGTATACTCCCCAGCCTTACCAGAACTTCCAGAACCAGAACTTCCAGAGTCAGAATCAAGGCTTCCAGCCGCAGCCTAGCTTCCAGTCAAGCTTCCAGCAGCAACCAGCTTACCAGCAGCAACCAGCTTACCAGCAGCAACCAGCTTACCAGCCACAGAGTCAAGGTTACCAAAACCAGAACTACAACCAGTTCTTGGGTCATCCCGCGCAGAATTTCGACCCCAACACTGGTTCCTACTCGATCAACTTTACCGGTTAAGGGATGATTTGTGTTGTTATTTAATTTGACGGATGTGTTAGTTATATACTCGTGTTGGAGTGGATGAATCATGGGTAGTAAGAAGTCATCGAATTGACATAAAAAGCTCAAGGAAATCGCTGCACTTCCACGAAAAGTAGTTTTTGGCAATTGTTCCTAAGACTCGGGTTGTTTTTGTGTCTTTCCGTAAAATATATATAATAATAATTTGTTGCAAACTAAATTTCGGTAAGCTATACTAAGTTTCTGTTATATGCTTCTGATCCTAAATAAAATGTTAACCAAGATTGAAGTTTATAATCAAAAGATGTTGCCTCAAGTTATATTAATTGTGTTTTGTCTGTATATCCATTAAGAGGGCAGCTAAATAATTCACCAGCTCTGTTTTAAGATTTTACGTTGTATATATTGTTTTCCCATATTGTTATCTATCGAGAACATTTACAAACTCTGTGTTATCACCAAGAATATCTTTACAGGAGAAACTCATTAAGGCTGTGCTTGACCTGGCAACCGAACTTGGGATCTTACGATCAGAAAACAGACACTTATCCCTGTGGGCTAAGGAGACAGTAATTTTATTTTTATATATCTTGTCAATAGACTGTGTCGTTGGTCCAATCACGTAACCACTACATAAGTAACTGGTGTTGGTGAGATCTAGAGTTCAAAAATTATAGGTCGAGTAATGTAATTGGATTTTTCTGTACAAAAATTCTTATTAGTAGTACAGACATTGGAACTGTCCTTGGTAGATGGCAATAGACATCTGTTGCATAATTCTTAAACATAGCTAGAGAAATATGGTTATATTATACTTTTGGCTACTGCTTCGAGGATAATAATCTAGGGTAGCAGCTTAATGCTATCTCATTTAGCATATGAAATAGCACATCATACGTCATACATTAATACCGCTACTCACTGCTCTCATGATTCGTCTAGATGTCAGCACTGTCTAATATTTTGTACAAAATATTTAATATTAATTAAGTTTATACCCAAAGTGACGAACGACACCTTTTTTACGATTTTGTATATTATTAGTACTAGTCAATATCAGCGGCGCGTATTTTGTAAAGTAAAAGATACGACCTTAAAATCTGTCTGTGACTAACAAATTGTATTAAATTATATTATTTATTTCAAAATTTTCATTAGATTATTAACCAAACTTGTAATATAATGATTTCTAAAATAATTATATATGTATATAAATATAATAATTATATCTATTGATATAAATATATTTATTTCAGTGTTTTATATAATTATGTTTGGGTTTTATACTAACAATGTATTTACTATCTATTCTAATTGTCATATAGTATATATGTACTTATTTTATTTATGTATATATAAAATATTAATATTTGTTTATATTATTATAATTGGTACATGGTTTTATGCTGAAAGTTTATGTAAAAATATTTTGCTTCATATTTGTATAGTATCTAACTATATAATGGCTACATAGTCAACAAAATTACTCAGATACATAACTGTAACGAAAATATATTACTCAGCTTTTTTGCGATAGTTGTAGATATAAATATTATAACTCACAATAGAGTTAAAGTCCATTAGACTCATTTCTGAATATATTATTGTATAGTGTATGTATGTATTATATCTTCAGATGTTTGATTATGAATGAATATAATAGTCCTCTTATAATTTACGTATATATAATAATTCGTTCACAACAGTGAGAGATATATGTATATATTCATATATAACTATTTTTACAGCTCCAATAGTATAAAATATACAAGTATATATATGTATATAAAACGTTAATCGGCAAAGAAATAATAAATTGTATAATACCTATAATACTATTTATAATGAACACATCGTAAGCAATAAGCTGATTGCTTTATCTACGTAAAACCTTTTTTGTAAGCTCCATGTCTAACAAAGTTTTTAATTACATTAATTATTTTCATCACAAATATTAATAATTTATATCCAGTGCTTATTCAATAAATTGTATATTTTATGCCTCATGTTGCCATATTTTATTATGTATTCAGAAAACTGTATGTATCGTAGAATATTGTATTTAAATATAATCAAGTATACACAAATATTATACAATTATATTTATACAACATTAGATATAAAATATAAATTTTATGGAATATATAAATATGTCATGAATATGAATTATTTAGGCTTGTGATGAACATAACTTAATTAACGTAATTAAGAACTTTGGTAAGTCAACGTATCAACATTCCTTATAATTTTAATTGACGACTTGTAGCCAGTAAGTCAGTTTTACAGCTATTTTATATAACCATAACGTAAAAATATTGTGTAAATATTACAATTTATGCATAAATATTGTAAGTAAGTAATTTTATAATCTGGCAACACAGTAATTAAAAATATAATTAATTTGTTTTTACGAAATAGTTTATATGACTACTATGCCGAGATATATTATTCTTTAAAAATGTTGAAATTGATATTTATGATTATTCTATTAATATGTAGCGTTTTTCTCATTGGTCAACAGTTAAATCATATCTTAACAAATCTAACTGCCTTCTAAGGAAAGATGCATAGCATTATTATGCCTCTTTCTTGGATAAGTAATAATTTCAATCAAAGAAGAAATCATAACACTGTTTGTATCTATAATTAGACTGTTGAATGATGATAAAATAATAAAAAATTTGGCGATTAGACAATCAAAGCTATTTCTGATGTGTGCAACAGTGACACGAACAATAAATAATACCATGAATTGAATAATATCGTAATAACGCAAAGCTTTTAAGCGCCAAGAAGTGGTTTTGAGCTTTCTAGGCAACCATCTACGAAACACGGAAAGTACCCTCATTAAAGTAGTTTCAGTATTTCCTAGTTTACTATAAAATGGTGTCCGTAACTTAGGAGTTTCTTGTATTAATAAGGATTAGCCCTGTCTAGATAAGGAACTCTTTAAACATGCAACTCAATTGTTTTCCTTTAAAATCTGTCTTCTGCGTGACGATGTTTTCAATTCATACGTGTAACACAACATTGTAACAAAGGTTGCTGATATTGCCAAACTTAAATATAACAATTTAAAATAACATAAACTGTCTACAAAACCTGTGTTGCCAAAATATACTTTAAATGTGTAATAATATAATTATATAACAATAATATATGTATTCAAAGTGGTCCGATCGATTGCGCGCGCGCAATATGACCGCCGCATACGAAATAATACGTGTACCGATTGTAAATATATGATTAAATAAACTGTTACTTAATGTAATTGAGTTTCCTTTTATTGTTCTCGGAGAAAGTGCACTTGTTACCGATACATTTTATTAAGATGACGTATTCGCTGTGGCAACTTCACGACATATAATACTGCGAACATTATTTATTTGCTCAATACGTTACATATAAACTTAGACCTGTAATCCCCAAAGGCTACCCTCAAAGGAATAACTCTCTAAAGGCTATCACGGAATCTGCTTAGATGACAATCTTAGTATCGCTTAAAATATCTCAGCTGATATTGAATTGGGAAGCTTAAGCAGGTTCCTCTCGAATCGGCGCAATTTTATACCACGGGACCAACGAGGCAGTCGGTGGATCCGTGGCTCTCTACATTCAGTGTCCATCAATGTTGGGAATAATCGTCAGCTGTCGTGATTATAACGTCATATGAAAATATGTAGTACTATAAATCCTTAGAGTGCCACTTTTACATGATGTCGCTAGAGCGTTTAGATGCTTAAACCGATTTCAATCAAATTGGAGCTCTCTTGCTTAGGAAATACTGCCACCCTACAGTAAATTGCGAAAACACCGAACTTATGTTTGATTCTATTACGAGCAGTTACCGTAAGTAGGCTTGCCAAGTTTCTTTCGTCAGCGTTTACTCTGGGAAAATAACAATGTATGACTGAATGACTGCTCCTTGTTTTGGCAGCATAGTGACTCTTTTATCGAAAGGTTGGAAAGCGCAAGTTATGGGTAGTGTTCTTAGAGTTTATAGGCTACATATGTAAGTGCTTACAACGAGGCAGGACATAATATGATGCCTTCGCTGTATTAAACAATAAAAGATAAATTTTCAAAAGCTCTCCTGTTAAACCATGTACAAAATTATAGCATAGTTATATTTACAAGGATGTAACCATTAACTTTTTAACTTTTGAGTAAAGACATGGATGTTCATAAAACGATCTGGCTTGTGTTTTGGCTAAACGAACAAATGCACTGCGCATTAAGGCCGTTACACGATTCAACAGGACGACTTCGAGGGTTCAATGTTGGCAAACTACCAAGCGTAATTAACCAATAGGTAAAGTTCTCATATTGGTCACGCATTCTTCTGCCAACGCTCAAACTATTAAAACTTGGTATTCTATGTCGAAACATGTGTTTGCTTTTTCCATCCTAAATTCTGGGTTCTTCAAGCGGGGCGTGAAAAACATCTCCTCGGGCCGTCAAAGTAGAGACCTTGGTACTAGTTCAGTGGTGTAAAGGGCTCTGCTCGTGGACTACACGGCTGCTTATCATCAGGCAGAGTGTAGTTATTTTAACCAAGACCAAAAGAAAAATCTAATAATATATACATAGAATTTTGCCCCTATTACTATGTAGTAGGCGCGTCATTCTATATATTATATGTACTGCGCATGTGTACAAAATGTAGAGCACTGATACGCTCAACACAAGTTTATTCTTATCATGGGTTCAAACAAACATTAATGCTTAGATTATTTTAGTTGTATTTTTTTACTTTAACTAGTTTCTAGTATTATTGTACAATCCTTTTTTTGTTCAATATTGAAATTTTATTATAATACTTTTTTTTATTTGCGATAAAATAAGTCATAGGGAGTGACAAAATCTTCATCTACTTAAATATACCTTAAAGGTTGTCGAAGGTATTAATAACCATATCAACCAAGGTTAAGCATAGCGCCTATGATTTCGGAAGTACTGATAATTAAATTAAGTGGCTCACAAACTTGTATATCAAGTATTGCGAGGAAATGTCGTAGGCGGCGTCTATATCCGGCTTGTGAGCAGGCGGCCTTACTTACATTGTTGATTTGTCCTAATATTTATGCTGTTGCTATCGAGTAATGTTAGAGTAATCATTTTATACTGATATTATAGTGCCTTGGTGGCGTTGTGGTAGTGACTGCGAGGGACATGAGGTTTTGGAGAAATTTCTCGGTAGATGCTGGGAGTTTAAAATGTAGCCCGTAAACGGCATAAGGCTGCCTATCCATTGAAGCGGAGCGAGACTGCGGAGCGAAGAAACAGATAAATATTTACCAATAGGATTGCATAAAATTGCCGCTTCGCTCCAGTATGCTATCCTATTATTTAATATTCCTCCGTTTCTTCGTTCCGCAGCCTCGCTCCGCTTCAATGGACAGGCAGCCTTACGGTTGCCCCTATTACGAGGGACTTAAAAACTTAGTAAAACATAGCACGAAATGTGCCCCTATTCCTTCCCCTTCGGTGTATAGGCATGTGGCATGCATGTATATTCTTTATAGCCAATACATATGTATGCAGATATGTATGGGTTATAAAGAAATAATGTACCTATCATTGTTCTTTTCTAGTAGTTAATTTTTGGCATTACAGAAAAATATTTGTTTTCTTCTTTGCACTTATGGAAAGCTAGTCCCTTAGTATTGTCGGCTATGTTGAAGTTGTTGATAGAGTGCTCTTATTATACATACATAGTTTCACGATTGTATCGTGATTGTATCGTATTCGCCAGCTATGGTATATGGCTTTTGTTTTTTATTTATTATTTATAGTTATGATTGTCTTCCTGCATGGCATCCTATTCCATCCATCTATCGAGCACTGGAGCAGACTCCGCGCTGCTACTGATTTCTTTTTTGCTGCCAATTGCCTGACCCCGTTTTCGAACCCGAGACCTAATGTCAGTAAAAATGAGCGAGCGATCTCTGGCGACCTCGAGGACATTATCTAATCCTTTCTATGAACTTTAAGTCTGGTCCTTAAGATATTCGCACAAAAAGCTGTCGTGAACTTATTAAAACCTAACCAAAACCTGTTTTACGTTTATGCCAACTTTAGCTCTATCTGGTCACTGATTGAACAAATAGATATGACTTGTCTTTATATAGATCACTTGATACCTAACCTTGACAATAACTTAAACTATTTTAAAACGGAAAGCAAGATTTATGGTTCGCTTTATGCACCTTCTTTATTATTCTTAATTAAATACTGTCTGGCCTAATAGCTAATGTGTACAGCTACGGATCACGAGGTCTTGGATATGAACCTTATTTTTTGTTTTTAACGTGGTGGAATGCATTCGCACACAACTCGCCGCGGAAAAAAAGTGGAGCGGAGAGGTTATGTCGAGCTCACCCGGGGAAAGATGGAACGTCCCGGGTACCACCGTCTAAACATACAATGAGTGCCTACTCCTGCCTTGAATGGTGATCTGAATCTGATCGGGTACGAATCCTGGTTCAACCCAACAATCTACCTATTACTAAGTAAAGAAAACATTGTATCCCTTTTTAAGTTTACGCGCGCACAGAGAAGTATGATATAAAGTGTAGTTAAAGTTTATAAGGATGAAGGAAGGAAGGACCACAGAAGGCAAACATTGTAGTTAGGTCCAATTTCGGCTATTAGATGACCACTTGTTAAAGTTGTATGGTCTTTCTATCAACAAATTCTCAGTACGGCGCCGGCGACGTTGTTTCATCCGTTTGCTTCGAAAAGCACGTTAAAGCTGTTTTGCGCTTGATTTTCTCCTGTCGAGTCGTATTGCCGTCTCATTGGTCTACAAAAGAAAGAGAATAGAAAGTGCACTTGTGTTTCAGCGCACACTTTAGCGCATTAAAAGTACCTGCGCAGAATTATTATTTTCACCGAGGCCGACCCAACGCTGCCACACGAGCCCTATAGACACGATGACAATCTACAAACAAAGCAGCCGATATCGATTATCGAGAAATAAAAGCACTTCTCTATTACATCAATCGATTACAATACCAACTTCTCCCCAAGCTACAGTACTAAGTAATACCCTAATATTATAAATGTGAATGTGAGTTTGATTTTCCCGACCACCGATCATCATGTAATTTCGTGTACATGTTGTCAGGGGAATAAAAAAGGACATAAGGTACCTATCACCAGACAAAAGTAGCGTGTCCGAGGAATAGAAAATTGACATTTACGGAAGCGAAGCCTCAGGAATATTCTAGTATGTTATATTACAAAAAATGGGGCGAATTTTATCACTTACGTTAATTGCCTTTGCATAATTTTACTCAAAATGTCAAATGCGAGCCGCAAGGTTGTAAGTTGCGACAATTGATAACATGATATGCTTTTAGGACGAAATTAGATTTATGTTGTGACTTTAATGAATTCATTTAATATAAACATGTTTACGTACATTTCGTGATTATTAATTGCTCAATGGGCAAAAAAAATTCATTTACATAGTTGTAATTTGGGTTTTGCCTGCGGGTAGGTTAAGTAGATTTCGCAAGACCAAATAGGCCTACTTATGACGTCATCAGGGAAACATAATTATTGATTTCGTAGTTTTATATCATGGAGGTGGTAACTGTAGCCCAAAATTCGAGACGCGCGTAGATGCATTGTTGGTACAAGTTTTAAAAATCCATGGTCTCCCTATGGGCAGTATACTGCATCATTAAGAAGTTCTGAACACTATACACAATAGGTTGTTTACTTAGTAATAGGTAGATTGTTGGGTTGAACCAGGATTCGTACCCGATCAGATTCAGATCACCATTCAAGGCAGGAGTAGGCACTCATTGTATGTTTAGACGGTGGTACCCGGGACGTTCCATCTTTCCCCGGGTGAGCTCGACATAACCTCTCCGCTCCACTTTTTTTCCGCGGCGAGTTGTGTGCGAATGCATTCCACCACGTTAAATAGCTTCTATCCACAACTTCGTTTGTGTGGACTGCAATTCTGAGGGCTTCCTCAGTCGTAGTGTGATTTGCGCAAATGGAGCTTTCAATTTGCGCAAATCGCACTATGCACCATATCGCCTGTTGTACAAAGCGGCATTAAAAACCTGGTAGGTTTTAAGTTGTTACTAAACTGTAACCTATGCTATAATTGCCTGTGCTCAGAAGAATATTAACAATAATGTCACTTAGAGGACTGTGTATATTCTCAGTGACAGTCAAGCTGCTCTCAAGGCTCTGGACTCGTGTAGGGTGGACTCCAGACTGGTCCTGAACTGTGTTAAGGCCCTTAACAAACTTGGCAGGAAGAACACAGTCAGACTGGTGTGGGTTCCGGAGCATGCAGGGCAATGAGGAGGCTGATAAATTAATCAGAAAAGGCTCTGAGCAACTGTTTGTGGGCCCTGAGCCATTCTTGGGACTCTCTGAGAGCACCGTTAAGGCAGCTTTGAATGCACATGGCAATGATAAACACAGGCTAGAGTGGATGACCCTTAGGGGACTGGAACACTCCAAGAAATTCATTGCAAACAAAGCCACAGGCTTCACCCGGCAGTTTTGCCGGTATAACAAGAACCAAATACGCCTGCTCACAGGAGCGTTCACTGGCCATTTTGGCACCAATGAGATTGGCACACAATTCGATCTGCAGAGCCTGTGGTGAACAGGACGAGTCCATAGCGCACGTACTGTGTGAATGCGATGCGTTGGCTGGATTGAGAATGGGTCTGATGGGATTGGCATATCTAAGCCCTGAGGATTTCGGGCTTCTCCCTCTGAGATGTACGCTGCGGCTGATGCAGTACATTCATAAGGAGAAAGCTAAGGGATAAATCTTGCGGCCGAAACGAAAGATCCTACTGGGTCGTAGTGTCGCCGATGATAGATACATACACATGATAAGATACTAACTAACTGTGAGTAAATTGCACTAAAATCCGTTAAGGTATGTTTGCCAGAAGCTCGAACAAAGGAACCTATTCGAAGAAAACGGATATACATAGTTTAGTTTCAGCTCTTGCTCAGGCCTACCGACAACTTTATTAGGAGGGACTTGGACACCCCCAGCCCTAAAAAGTCTACGCCAGTGGCAACAGTGTTGGAACACTTACGCCGGTGACTGTGACGCTACTCCGCCGAGGAGCCAGCTCATTTGTACAGTCACCAAATAATTACAAAATGTAAGAGCCCACTTCCATAAAAAAACGTATAAAACCAAAAAGGTTAAAAGATTTCATTGGCCTTTTATTTACAGCTCATCAATTGAGAGATACCTCGTTCATTATGCCAAAATGAGTCACAACTTTACTGTTCAAAAGATTTAATTTTAATAATTGCATATGTAGAATCATTTTTGTCGTCTTATCATAATTTTGAGCCGTTTAAAGTATCATTCATTTCACCTATAATGTTATTGTTTAATTAACACATATGCATATACACACACTGTACTTGTATGTCTGCCTACTTTTTTGGACATAATCTTGCCTACCATTATTATAAAGAGGCATTGACTTATTAAGTGCTACTCACTAAAGGAGACATCTCAACTACATTGTATGTAACTTGAGTTACAAAGCATGCACTCTAACTCGCTCAATCTGAGCCAGGCGATTACTACTACAACATGTTTGAGTGCAATATTCATTGAGCAGTTGCGTAGTATATATGATAGCATATATAAAGTATTAAATATGCCATCAAACGTAAAATGTTAAAATAAAGTAAAATTTTGCTGCGTATAATTTTGCACTCAAACGTTGCGTTGCAATAATCGGCTAAGTAAGTTAGAGAGAATGTATTCGTGTTACAAATAATTAATTCAAGTGAGATGTGTCCTCTACTATCTATTTGTTTGTGTTTTTATTTAAGGCATTAGCTGTCAGTCTGAAGTCCTATTTCAGTTCTAAACAGCTTCTAGAAATTCTATCTCTAACAGCAAGCCATTGTATGCCTGAGTAACATGAGGTATATTTTACTAACATACCGTGCAAGCAAAGCCGCGATCGGAAGTTACTTAACAATATTAATAGGTCAGTTAGCAGATTCGAACCTGGCACTCCACGATCAGCCGAAAACACTACAGAACCAACAAGGCAATCTTAAGTAGAGCACATTAATCAATGTGTCTCAATTCTAAATATCTCAGTCCAGTATAATTTACAATTCACCACGCGGGCCACGAGTGATAGCAATGTCTACGTAATATAAGAGTAATATGATCGGCCTCAGTAAAAGGTCCCAACACTCGTAGGTAACACAAAACTAATCGCACTGTTAAGGTCACACAGACCTCCAAATTACACACAGACTCGATCCAATTCGTCGCCTCGGTAATTCGACCACACCCTGTATGTGGAACACAGAGTAGTAAACTGTGCAGAGAAAATCAAATTATTATTTCTTTTTCATCGATCTTCGGGTTTGTTGTTGGGTTTGGTAGTATAATGGAGTTTTACTGTAAATATTTTCTTAGTTCTGGATATGTGTCTGATGTATAGCAAAAACTTAACTATGTGTAAATTAACAACTATTATAAAAGCTTGACATGTAACTGTAATACTTTACGCGTTTGATGCGAGCGATGTAATGATGTGTGGTCCCCAGTTCATTAGAACGGTTATAAAATATATAATATCAGCCCTGTATTTAAACTGTCCCACTGCTGGGCATGGGCTGTGTGAGAAAGGCTACGCCGTAGTCCATCACGTTGGCTCAGAGCAAGTTGGCAAACTACACATATTATCGAGAACATCATGGAGTACTCTCAGATATACAGGTTTACTCACGGCTTTTACTTTAACCGGTAAAGCAAGCGATAAATAACTAGATATTTAATGCGCACATATTTTCAAAAATCAGAAATGCGTGCCTTGTGATCGAACTTGAAACCTCTGCGTCGCAGCCCAACGGTTTCTCACTAGGCTATAGTCTATCTAAGTATATGACAAGGGCTAAGCTACGATTGTTTAAATACTGCTACAGTACCGTTTGATCTCTGGTCGTCCACGTTCCTCGATCGTATTGAGTTATGATTCGAATATTGTTCACTAGATTTTGCGCGTCACTTCGCTCATGTTAATATAGATTTTGTCAATAAATTTTTATCCCTCGGCAATAGTACTTTTTCTGGATGAAAGGTACCTTAAGTCCTTTTCTATACCTCTAAAAGCCTGAATGCGATTATTTATTTCATGATGATCGGTCGAGTAGTTAAAGAGTGAAAGCGTAACAAACAAACAGATAAACTCAGATTCGCATTTATAATATTAGTTAGTGTTAGGATACTGTATTAGCCAGCCATATTATTTCCAACAGTTTGGCGCTGCTTTTCAAGCTAATTAGGTTCGGCTAAATATATTTTGTAACATGCCAGATTGACAAGGGCCTATAAAATCTATATATAAGTATATCAAATCTCGTGTCACAATGTTTGTGGTTGCATTCCTCCGAAACGGCTCGAACGATTTTTGTATATATATTTGGTAGGTATAAGAATAAATCGTAAAGTATATTTCATACCGCTATGTGACTAGGGTCCCTAGGGGACCCTATCGAATGAATTTAAAAGGTAGAATAACGTTTGCCGGGTCAGCGGTTTATTATATTACATAAGTATATATATATTATATATATACTTATGTAATAAAATAAACCGTTTATCACCAATTCACTTCAGATCTATGTAATTGCTTATTATTTGCCTTTGTTTAATTTCTCTAATTGGTCACCTACTCTACGCACACGTTAAAATCATGCACTAGTTCCAAAATGTCACTTCCTTATACGATCGCGTGTGACATGGTCGTGTACCATTGACGTCCTCGCGACTCGTGGGACACTTGTCCCATTATGCATACATCTTCGATTCATCTGGGACTTATTAACTTTTTATAATTGCCTTTTTTGTAAGCTTCCGCATATTTCTGTATGTCCGGGATATGAGCGGTTGTAATTAAAATGAAGTTGCAGTAATTGAATTATTTGAAGTGGTCCAATGTTTAGGTATTTTATTGAACTCGCGTTGACTCCTTAGTATATGGTTATGCTTATGCCTCTGGTCGATCCTATCAATCAATTACTTTTACTTTACGTGAATCTGGGCTCTTTGAAGATTATATATTACTAGATGTGCCCGCGGTTTCACCCGCGTTTATGATAACTGCGCCGCCCCCGTGGGTCGTAGCGTGATGTTATGCAGCCTATAACCTTCCCCGTTAAATAGGCTATCCAACACTATATAATAATTTTTCAAATCAAACCAGTATTTCCTGAGATTAGTGCGTTCAACCAAACAAATAAACAAACAAACTCTTCAGCTTTATAATATTAGTATAGATTATATTATTTTTCTTTTATGAGTAAAGTAAGAGTGATGGTAAATTTTCAGTAGCAGCAAGGAGGCTACACTTTTTTTTATATTACTCTGGTGGCAAACAAGTGTACGACCCACCTTATGGTAGAAAAAAGGAAGGCCGACCCATTAGGAAAAAAAGGAAATGGGAAGGAGAAGGAGCGGGAAGGGGGAAAGAGGGTGATTGGGCCTCCGGCACTCTCACTCACCGAACGAAACACAACAGTAGGAACAATGCTATTTCACGTCGATATTCTGTGGGAGGGTAGTACTTCCCCGGTCGGCCTATTCATGCTGAAATCAGCGAGGCTCTACTACTCATAGCGAGGCTCCACACTCTACTATGGCAATAATATACTCCTCTTTTTTATCTAAGGCCAAGAAGTATAGCTGGCGAAATATGTAATATTGTCTTATGTTTTTTTGCTGCTGTAAAGCAACCGAAACGTCGGGGCAAAGTGTAAACTTAAATACAAATAGTTTTAATTAGAAAAAATATATAGCTTAAATAGTAGTAAAATTTAATAATAGTAGTGTTAGAGTTTTCAAAATTATGTAATAACAGTGTTTAAAGTAAAATAAACAACGCGACAAAATCCGTATGAAGTGTTTAAT
Organism: Catocala nupta; assembly: GCA_963675205.1. NCBI lineage: Eukaryota > Metazoa > Arthropoda > Insecta > Lepidoptera > Erebidae > Catocala > Catocala nupta. Next base: position 7,738,754 of record OY776086.1, read on the forward strand.
TTCAATGGCGAAATATGATTGTATTACCTTTGTAGTGTCCTTTCAGAGGTATACAGACGTCTGTTGTATCATTATATGTGATCGATCGTGATCTTCTTCTCATCTCCCTGGGATGGAGGGTGGGGAACCTTTAGGAGCGGGCCTTCTTAAGGCGGTCTTCATCGCGGCCCATTACTATGGGCCCGTCCTTGGATTTGCTCGCTCTCGAGGCTGGCCAGCCGGGTGAGTCTCCGTTGGGAGAGGCCCAGCTCCTACGAGAGGGCGGCGGTTCGCCTTCTTCGTGTAGTACTGGTGACGACGCCCGGCTCGAGGGAACTAGAATCTGTTCCTGACCGAGGCGTTTCTGTCTTCTCCTTACCCACGTTGTTGTTTGTTTAATATGTGATACAACGGTAGTAAATGCGATTGTTTTGTACAGCCACGTGCAAAAGTATTAGGCACCCTATAATAATGCCAGTTTTAGAGTGATTCAGCATAGGGAATGTAAAGAAAACAACACATATGATTAATAAGATTTATTTTTATAAAATAATTAATATTTTGTCGGTCCACCTTTGGATTTAATGACAGCAGCCACTCTTTTTGGCATTGACTCTACCAACTTAAAACATTCCTCTTGGGATATCTTTTGCCACTTGTGCTTTAACGCGGCGAGTAGTGTTTCCTTGTTGCTTATCGAGTGTCTACGGATATTTTTTTTCAAAATAGACCTAATGTGTTCAATAGGATTGAGGTCCGGTGATTGTGGCGGCCAGTCCAAAAGATCTATGCCGTTTTGAGCCATCCATGCCATAGTGTGTGCTGACTTGTGGCAAGTGGCGTTGTCCTGCTGGAATTTTACGCCGTCGGTGTTTGTATCGCCAAAAATCTGTGTAACAGACGGTGCTAGAGCTGTTTCCAGAACTTCTGTGTATTTGGTGCTATTCATTCGCCCCTCACACAACACCATTTCGCCCACTCCATCGGCAGCCATGCAACCCCAGATCATTATTGAGCCTCCACCGTGTTTAACAGTGGGCACTACACAATCTGGGTTGTACTCTTCGCCCACCCTTCGCCTGACGTAAGTAACACCGGGTGTTCCAAACACCTATGGAACAAGCAAAAAAATAACTTAATTCAAGATTGCATATTTCCCTCGCAGGACGTGATTTCAAAGACGGCTATGTGTTTTGGTGTAATACATAAATTAAATAACAATACCTCAAAGTTAGATTCGTCTGACCACAGTACGTTGGACCAATCCTCCACTGTCCAATCTCTATGTCTGAGGGCCCACTGCAACCGATTTTTCTTGTTGTGCTCCGATAGCCACGGCTTCTTTCTTGCCTTGCAACCTTTTAATCCAGCTGCAATAAGCCTTCTTCTCACAGTACACGCGCTCACTGATCTGCTTTTTGCTTCAGATAAAGCTGCAGCGAGCTCTAAAGCAGTTTTTTTACGGTCCTGTAGAGACTGCCTAATTAACAATCGGTCTTCACGATCTGTAGTTATTTTTCTTCTGCCTGTTCTTGGCCTATTCTCATGAGTACCGGTCTCTTTGAAGCGATTTAGTGCATATTGCACTGCACAACGCGAGCACTTCACTTCTCGGGCTATTTTCACTTGAGACATGCCTCGTTCATGTAAAATTTTAATTTTTAGGCGCTGTTCTGCACTAAGTTCTGCTTTTTTAGGCATTATTAACTCGATGAATATTAGTCTTCAGGAATATGGTAACAACAATTGCGTACGATATGTGTCTGTTCACTGCAAGCACTGATAACACACTAAAAGAGTAAACTTTAAAATTGCAAATTTGTAAAAACATCGTTTTAAACTGCACCTGGGTGTCATAAATATTTGTTATTGTTTTTTTTTTGTTTCAAAATGCCGCCGATGCAATAGTAAGACCATAAAACCCTTATCCGAGCGCTCATTGTTGAGATAGAGACAAACAATAGGGGTGCCTAATACTTTTGCACGTGGCTGTATAAGGTATCAATAGAAAGTATTGACTTTTCAAGAAATTCTTAATAACTGGCGTTAGCAAGTTGGTGGTATTGCACACTCCCGTGCTATGGCAATGACGTTGGTTCTGCGCCTGATCTCTCTCCAGTCATGTACAATTGCAGTTCTATTGGATTATGAGAGTAAGCGAATAGAGAGTGCACTTGTGTTTACGCACACACTTGTGTACTATATCTTTTGCTTAGATGACTAGTCTCCGTTAAGATAGGAGACTGTTACCGAAATTCGGACAGGAGGTATTTTTTGTTCGTAAAATAAAATGCATAGTTCATGACTATTTCTATTAAAACAGGTCTAAGTATATAAGTAATTAGTATAGCGTTGTATTTTGGGTTAAATTCTTACATCCTAATCCTAACTTAATATTATAAATGCGAATGTGAGTTTCTTTCTTTCATTATTTGTTTGCTACGCTTTCAAGCTTTAACTATTAAACCGAGTATCATGAAATTTTGCATTCACGTTGTCAGGGATACAGAAAAGGACACAGGGAGGAAAGACATGTCTTTCATACAAAAAAGTATAATAATTTAATGACAAAATCTAAAGCAAAATCGCGACCAAAATCTAGTATCTATATATTTGCTACGTCTCCTTACCACTTAGACTGGTATAATAAAACAATTATAATATATTCTATTACATGTAGACTTTTAAAAAAGTTGACCTCACTTGTCTAGATCCGTTTCGTTGTCTAAAAACCTTATAAAGCAATTCGACTCAGTACATATACATTGCAATTTATTCAGGTATATATTCTATTATCTAGCTTCATGCATAATAGTAATTATAAGATTTTTCTCGAGCTTTTAATGAAGCTTAGTTTATAATTAGAATTTGCAGTCGTTGTATTATTTGTAGTGGACTTAAAAAAATTTATATACGTTACATATGTAGGTACCATATAATATGTGACAATTGACATACGAATCAGAAGGCGTAGTAGTGTTATCAGTCATCTCCCGCCGTTGCCATTGCGCCGAACATTGTGGGTTCGATCCCGACATGAGATAAAATTGGTTTTAAAAACAAATAGTTATTTTTAATCTGAGTGTTTCTTGTCTCCGTTGTTTGAATGTTTGTAAAGTGGGAGACTTTACAAACATTATACACATAAAACAGAAATAATTCTTAGTACAGGAATGGCCAATGTAAAGAAATAACATCGTTAATTTTTACTAAATATATTAACAGTATTCTCTTTGATAGATATTATACTAAACTTTTTATTGCACTGATAGGTGAAACACTTAAACTGCTTACCAATGCATTCAACAGGACAAAAGCTGTCTTAGTTTTATATTCCTTTAAAATCAGTATGGCGAACATGAGATTCAATAAATATGTATAATTTCCATCGGTTAAACTTTCATACCGTTCAATTACCGATGATATTGTTCTCATTACTCCACTGTGCCATATATGAAAGCTGTCAAGGTCGCTCGCACTTCCTGTTCGAGGTGATATTACATTTACGTCTTGCTTAAACTGGTTTACAATTTAAACTTAATAACTGGCTTCCAGGTGAAATGTTGATGCTAACGCCATCTAGTTTGCGGTGGTGGCAATGTTTGCAAACAGGGATGTGTTTTTTGTATTTGAGATTGATTAAAACTGATAACTAAATTAATCTCTGTTTTATTTCTTATTTTAGTGCCGCATTAGTTTTGTCAGATAAGTGTGAGCTGATATTAACGGCCGAATGCGAATGCGAATATTCCTAAAATAATTTCGTACTTGAGTTGATCAGTGTTATTCGGACAGAAAATTCCCCAATTCTGTACGAAAAACAGCAGCCAGCCTACGGATAATGTCTTATGTTGCCGGGAACAAACATATAATTAAGGGATACGAAGTAGGCCCAGACTCCGCAGACAGAAATTCTTATCAGAAATATGCAATAACACTACGCGACCCGAAGGCTTAAAAATTACCTGCGGCATTAATTTTGTTACTGGTTTTAATAAACACCTTCATCAGTCATAATGAAATGTATTTAGTTTGTATGGATTTACTCTGTTTCTTGAGATATTCAACATAAACGTGATCATTAAAAAATACATCCTAAGTTGTACTAATTTGAGCAAACCTAACAAAATTACGTTTTTTATTCATGTAGATAGTTAAAATAGTTTCGGTTAAATGAGATATTACACCATACAGTTACCAGTTTGCCCTATCGAAACTACATTGCAATTATTCTCTTAAAATAATAAAAAAGCAAAAGCGTGCTCTCGGCTCTCTCAAGCTACGATTTCATCCTTTAATTTGTCATGTAGTCGTGACCGTGGCGTGTTGGACACATTTTGCTTCGTCATGTATATATGTGCGTGTCCTGTGGCGGTCAAGAGGTTAATAAGAGATTGTCCTGAACATAAACACAACAGAAAAGCCTACAGATAAAGATTGTTGTTGATTTTTTTTATGATTTGTGTTAATGGCATATGTGTTAAGTTTTTCTTGTCGTTATCAAATAGCCGCTACTAAAATATATTTTTTATATGTACTTGCATTATTATTTCGACCTTATTTTAGTCAAATAGTTATCAAGTCTTATGTCATAAACGAGAAATATATCAGATTTGTTAAATTGAATCTCAATTTAACAAATCTGATATACAGGGTGATTTTGAAATCGTGTAATTCCTTTTAACCACGCATTCTACTGGTGATATAGAATAACCCTGACCATATTTTTTCTTAATTAGAATAATGGTTTCGGCAAAATTAGAGTACAGATTTTTTTCATGAAATGATTTCAAATAGTCATATTTTAACCACCTGACACAATCTTAATATTTTACTAATTTGAAAATAAAAACATAACAATAACTGATGTCGTAAATAATAAGGGGCAATAAAAAGGACCGCCCGTTATTATTTACGACATTAATTATTAATATGTTTTTTTATTTTAATTAGTAAAAAATTAAAATTGCCTCGGTTGGTTAACATATGACTACCTGACACCATTTCACGAAAAAAACGGAATAATAATTTTCAAAAAAAAAAAATCTAATTAAATAAAAATATGGTCAGGGTTATTCTATATCACCAGTAGAATGCGTGGTTAAAAGGAATTACACGATTTCAAAATCAGCCTGTATTTCTCGTATTTAGTATGCTGAACTTACACAAAATTGACTTCAACATACCATGCTGCAAAATGACTGTTCCCCAGTGTTATCGCTGCAGGATTTGATTAGATTATATTATTAATTGCGTGCACATATGCGCGATGATGTTAGTGGTCGCTTCGCCGCTGCCAAGCGCCAAGTATTGTGGGTTCGAATCCCAAGCATGACAACAATTTGCGTGCACAAAGATTTATTCCGAAATAAATAACACCCAGAATGTTAATACGCCAGTTTGAATGACCCACAAGTCCCCACAAGCGGCATTTATTCCAAGAAAGGGATTTTAATTTTTTGTCAATAAAAATATATATTATTATGTTATCAAATTGAATGTCAATAAAATATTATCGAATTTAAATAAAGTGGAAAATAGGGATACCGCAGCGCAAACAAAGTCAAGCCTACACGTAAAATTCTGACTCGCCTCCCAGATTTTGTAAGTTCGATCATCAAGTTTATTTAAGCAAAGTCCGTGTTTCTGACTCGAATAATATAAAGTAAGTAATTGAAGTTTATGCAAGTGGTCAGCGTTAACCGACCTTTGTGCAAACTACAAAGAATGCAGCACCGAGGCGGGCGGGTCTAGCTTACGAGTATGACGACATCCTACATTATTTATATTACTGCCACTAAATAAACTATTTTGGAGTCCTTTGTAGCTTTTAAATTACATTATTTGCGTTTTAGACTGCGCGATGTTAGACGTTTGACATTTACTACGAATATGAGTGTTCTGTGTTTAAAAGTTTAAATTATTATTCTGCCAAGCAGCGATAGCATAGTGGGAAACCGTTGGATTGCCACGCAGAGGTCTCGACTTTAATTCCAAGGCACGCATTTTTGACTTTTCGAAGTAATATGCGTATTAAATAGCACTAAGCCAGCGTGGTGGATATATCATATTGAGAAGAGGCCCTTGTCCAGCAGTGAGACAATTTAATACAGACATAATTTTAAATCTATTGTGTCTAGCCACTGGTGTGCTGTTGCGACTCAATAGGATTAGATAGCAACATGGTTGAACTGTTCCTAGTATGAGATGATGATGATGAGTGAGATCTGTAGGCCTTCGCCGAAGGTTTTACGGCGATATTCATGCTGCTTGAATCCAACTGTTATCAATCACCTTGGTTTGAACGTCTGTCTCTTTAGGAGAAGCATTCCATCCTGCGCTTGTCCATTTGTGACGTCATTCGAGACTTATTTTGTCGCTCAGGGTTGTCGGTTCTATGTGGTCAAAGATCGAGTCTGCCTATTGCACTCACATTTCGCCAGATATATTTTACTCGCAGGGTCAGTGCCGCTACTAAGCATAGCCTGATAAAACAAAGTTATAACAATGCTCAATCTCGGAATCGGGAATGACTCAAGAATCGAGTCATACAGATATAAGCACAAGTTTAAACCACAAAACAGAGATAGTCAGTCAGTTTGTCAGAGTCAAAGTTAAAAAAGAGAGTGAGAGTGAATGTTCAAACAAAGGCGATTTTCAGCAGTAGGGCGAAGTTTGGTGCCTGCGGTGGGATCGAACGGATGGGAGGAGTCCTTTGCGTAGCAGTCCAATGTCTTTAAGGTGCTACTGCTTATTCTAAAGATCTATTATTACTTCCTATTTTTAAGATTCATCTTGTTCCACAGAACAAAGAGGTGACGTAGAAACAGACGAAGGTTGCTTTGTGTGAGAGAATTCAAATGCCTAGATCAAAGTGATTTGCTAGAACTCATTAACATTTTATTAAATAATATTTTGTGTGAACTATGTCCAAGGATTGTGGATTTCTGTATTAAATGCAGGCGTTAAAAAACATACTTTTAAGATAGTCGCTTTGGTTCTTTGACTTACGTGAACGCAGGTATTCGCTGGTATTAGTGGCAGAGAGTGTGAGTTTTCAGGTTCTAATTTTAGGTCGAGCAAAGAGTATATACGTGTATGCATTTATGAACATAGATATATAGACTATTAGATTTATCCCGCGACTTTCATTAGTTTAGATTAGTAACAATACTTTTTCTGGATGAAAGGTACCCTAAGTCTATTTTTCTTCCCCTGACAACGTGTATGCGATGTAATTTCATGATATCGGTCGAGTAGTTAGGGAGTGAAAACGTAACAAACGAATAAACACATATTCGCATTTACAATATTAGTAAATACTAGCTGTGCCCGCGGTTTCACTCGTGTTTATAATTACTGGCTATATAACATCACGCTACAATCCATGGGGGCGGCGTAGTAATCATAAACGCGGGTGAAACCGCGGGCACATCTAGTGTAGATATGTCCTTGAAGGACCCACTCCTAGATTAGAGAAGAGAGTAACAGAAGGCGGCTCTATTGTCGTCTACAGAGTACTTCTAAATTCTATGTTACTTAGAATTTTCTCTAAGAAAAACACAGTCAAACTTGCTTCGGTCGGTACCCCGTGATCGTATGCATAAATAAGCGCATACTAATGCTACTTAACCAACGGAACATTGGTGCCTATGTATATGTCTATATTTATAATATTACAAACTTTTGCCCGCGGCTCCGCTCCGTAAAGTTAGGTAAGGGTAGGTCCAGGTTAGTAACAGTATTTTTTTCTGGATGAAAAGTACCATATGTCCTATTATGTACCCCTGACAACGTGTGTACGAAATTTCATGAAGATCGGTCGAGTAGTTAAGGCGTAAAAGCGTAACAAATAAATAAACTAACTTTTGCATTTATAATATTAGTTAGGATTCATTCAGTACTCATCAAATGCCAGATAAAGTAATATTTAACGGGCTGCATTTCGTTGGTTGAAGGTTTTCTCAATTCTGTGTCGCTTTGTACGGCGATCAGGTATTCAGGGCTTGATTGAAGCCCTGACAAGGTCGTTCAGGGCTGTCAATAGTAACAAAAAACAAGGCAAATTTTAAAATATTGTTTTTACTTTATTTTAGAATGGCATTGCTACTTAAAGTAGAATCTTTTCGATGGCTTGGTAGTAGTGCTATGCATGAAGTCTCGATTTGCAGGTCGAATCATGCTCTTGCATTTGTCTGCCAAGATATTTTCAAAATTAGCAATCAACCCCATTTAGAAATGTGGGACACAACATAGATGTTATTGTATAAATACATAAATAAAATCAAGACTAAAACAACTAAGTTTCCATTGAACTCACTACGCCATACGTACAGACAAACATATTATAATTATGGGGTATCATCATGTACAACACAGAACACAACACAGGAAATTAATGTTGTATGTCTGTTACTGAACAATGTGCGCAAATATGAGACGTCTGAGTCAAATTTCAAGATCTTTACGAAACACACTGAGTGGAGAAGTCTGAGTGTCAACAATAAACCTTGATAACTGTTCTATATACCAGTATTGTGCATATTTCCAATCGAATCATATTCAGTAAGTATTATTTGAGAACTTAATTCAATATTTAAATGATGATTTAATAATAATTTAAAAATATTTTCAGTTTGTTTAAGCGATCGTATTGATTTGTGTTTATTTTGTTGACTTCATTTTCTAACTTGTTACCTCAGAACTCGAGAATACTCTACTGTATATGATTTATATAGGTATTGCTAATACATGAACAATCAACAATTAAACCACTCGAATAACGATCAGTATTCTTCGAATACATTTGATTTATTTGAATGTGCATTTCAGCAACACATTTTTAGGCTTTACCGCAGATCCAAGAACCTATGACCCTGAGTAGAAAAACTAGCACCGTACCAGTGAAGTTAAGGAGAAAATATTAACCGAAGGCTAAACAATTATGTAAACGTGTTGTAATCTCATTTGTGAATGAAACACATTTTCTATTGTTAGCTTACTTTCTACTTCGTGCTGCTTTAGATACAAGATTATAATTGTTGTTATTAACTAATTAGTGTACTGTATAATTATCTTTTACATACACTAAAGTAGCAAACCAGTATATGACCTGATGATGGTAAGCGCCGACCGTGGCCTACCATCTCTTTGACATGTCTTGCACATTGCCAATCCCATCAAAAACATTGCCATTTTGCCAATGCAAGGGTTTTAAACCTTCTGTTATCTTTGGATATCACTGATTTCTAACAGCATAGTGGTATCTTGAGGAGCCTGGTTCTACACATAGTTGGAATATATCACAAGGTTAGCTACGATCTTTTGTAAGTTGAGAATACTTTTTTAGTCGATTGCTATAGTTTGAACGAAGCCCCGGCTTTAAATGAGATATTGTTGTCTTAAGTCTCTTTATCATTACCGTTATCAGAAAGGGTGAAATATTTTAGATCTTTTGTGTGTATAGCTCTAACGTGGCTTTAGGTGAAAATTCACAAATGAATCCTCAACTAAGAAATTACTCTGCGCAGATTAGCTGTGCTACCTCATGCAGACTACCATATAACTATATATCACATATCGCCATTTCAACATAGGCATTTAAACCTAATTCACTCACAATCACTCACTCACTAAACTCACTGTAAATATTTTAGACTTATTGTGTGTATGACTCAAACGTGGCTATCTGTGAGTGAAATTTTACCCAATAACAAATTCTCAAAGCTTACTCTATAGGTATCACATATCGCCATTTCAACATTTGTATTCAGACTTAGCTTATGCAATCATTTTGAGATAGCCCTACACAAACATAAAAGAAAACATCAGTAATTGAAGATTTTAAAACAATTTTATTGGCAGAGTATCGATCGGTCTGTATCACGTGCCGTGCGCAGGCGCCGGCGCGGGCGCATCGGTTAAATCGTGCAGATTTTAGCCGAGACACAAATACGCGACCTGAACTTCGAACAGGTGTTCTTATCGTTACGCAAAAGGTGAATTCATTATACTTGCTGTTTCTACGGGGTCAGATTTTAATTCAAGTAATTTTAAACTTTAATTCTTTTTTGATTGACTTTATTTTACCTGCCTGAGATATTTTGAAATCTCGATTTAAGTCTCGAAAAGGAATAACATTTAGTGGGACTGCCCTTGTTGTAGCTTGGTGTTACGTAATTTACTAATAGGTACTACTAATCTTTCTTAATAAACCGGCTATATAAGGTAAAAAGCATTTTTAATGCACGAATGGCGACTGCACGTAAGATGTAGTAGTTTAGGTGGTCGCATCGTCACTGACAAGCTGCTAACCACGCCAAGAGTGCGAATAATACACAAAACAGAATATTTTATGATTCAGAAATGGTTGTGCCGAGCCTGGGTGTCGTTTGTGTCTGTTGTTTGAATGATTGTGAAATACTGGGGAGGGAGTAGTTTTAAAAGGAGCATGACTTTAATATAACATAATATAAATGGGAACGCATAGAACAAGAAAACATTAGGCACCGGCCACACTGCGGGCGGTCGGCGGTCAGAGTTCCGAGTTCTGCCTTCCGCGTTCATTGTGGTATATGCGGTGTCTTCGAATCGTATACACAAAAGCAGTAAGACCGCGGCGGTCAAAGAGAAACTGTATATTATCAAAGAGGAACTCGACCGCAGAACGCAGACCGCCGGGGCAATGTGTTTGGCGCCTTAAATCTCTGTTCTGTGGTAAGCCAGTAATTCATCTTCTTAGAAATACTAGTATAGGCTAGCAGTTACTTGCGATGTCATTTACATTTATAAAGTAGCTTACTTCATCTTTCAGCATTGAAGTTATTAAATTGACTCAATCTCAGGTATGCAGTTTGATCGTCAAATTGGAACAAAAATGCAGTCTTACTTACGCAATTACATCAGTAAATGGACTGTCTTGTGGCATATTGGTTACAACGGCCCATTTTTAATTCTCGAGTTAGATTGCCGGGTTAAGCAAAGTATTGGGTTTGTCTGTTGGAAAATTCTCAGTAGCAACAAAGTATAGAAATATGTTTGTTAGACGTCAATCGCGTCTCCAATTGCGTTGAACTTAAAATAATATATAATAATAATGTGTTCCAGACCGAATGTTGGCCAGCGCTGTCAATATTAACGGAGACTAGCCATCTGCACAGAAGATATTATACTTCACAAGTATGTGTGCGCACACAAGTGCACTCTCTGTACTCTAACTCTCATAATCCAGCAATCCGACACAGCCGAAAAGAGATCAGGCGCAGGACCCATGACTTTTCGTGCTTTCCGTGGCACGTGTACATAGTGTGACAGAAATGTGTAACATCATCAATCCTAGTAGAAAGAAAAATAAGTAAAGTAGAAAAGTTCGATAACTTTTTGTAGCCTTCGAACCCAAGACAGACGGAGGCAAGCAACTGTGTATTTAAAACATAGCTGGCAAGCAATATGTAGATGAAATACAACCCAGTCTACTCCTACTAAGATGTAAACGTGCGTCTATGTATATCAATGTTCGGATTTGTAAGTGCACGGATAAGAACCATCATTAACAATCCAACAGTCTGCCTTCTATTACGAAGGAATACATTGAGTATGCAAAATACATGTAAGTTGTATGTATACGATCGCATACTGTCAATGAGTAGGAAGGAAATTGATCTGGATCTATGTAACGGTAATGCGTGATGAGAATCACTAAAGTGATAAAGAAAATGTGCGTGTTTTCCCACTGACGGGACAGCCCAAGAAGACAGTTTAAGAGTTTTAGGTGATGATTGTAATACCTTATCTTTATTTTCTTTTTTTATTTTATACTCTTTTTCATTTTTAGACAACTATGCATTTTTATTCAGTAGTGTTTTTATTATAAAAGGCGTTAATTATTATTGATTGACAATATGCTCCGTGCCTCGGAAAGCACGTTAAGCCGTCGGTCCCGGCTGCCATGAATATCTATGGCAGTCGTTATTGGGAAGTCAGTGCCCTATAATATCCTGACACTGGTATCGTTAGCCTTCGGGTTGCGGGGGTTAGGTGGCAGCCGCTCCGTGTAAAAACTGATATCCGGTTAGACCAGAAAAGCCGACCCCAAGTGACTTGGGAATAATAAAGGCTAGGGAGAAGAAAGTGTTTTTATTACTTTCCTTCCAAAGTGCCCATTGGTACGGCATATTCCTTGAATGCTTTTGTTTACTTTGTGAATTTTTTATGTCAGACTTCGTTTAGTTAGTAGCTAGTAGCCGTGAGCGGATTTTACTAATTTATGATTAAGACATTATACACAGTTGAAGTTTCAACAAAGCTTCTGTAAACTTGGAGGTCCTGTTTGATTGGTTTAAGCCACTATGATAATTATCATTGAAATATGAACTATAAATACATAAAGACGATTTCTCGGAGGGGCACGAATATAAAGTTGCCATGACGTCTGGCCACCGGCCATCATAGGCACCGGACATTACTGTTTATTTAACTAGTTTATGAATTTAGTAAGTTCCGTTGTTAATTTTTCTTGTTACTTACATTTCTTGTTACATATACACGCCTGTATATTGCTAAAAGGGCAGATAGAAGTTTAGATAATTACGTCCACATTTCACCAGAAATAATTTTAAGATTCAGTAGGAACTGATTAATTCCGGTTAACCGGTTACGTTTCCAGAGAGATATATTTTATTTGTTCGTACCTTTTTATATTATCGTTAGTTGCAGACAAGTCTGCGCCCTCCTGACGGACAATGTCATTTACTCACGGCTAAAGCATTCCAAGGAGGAAATAATGTTGATCTTTAGAATATTGTTGAGTAGTAGAGCCTCGCTGATTTCTGCTTGAATGGGCCGGCTCGACCGGGAAAGGACTTCCCTTTTGACAGAATACCGACGTGAAATAGCAGTATTCCCACTGTTGTGTTTCGTTCAGTGAGTGAGAGTACCGGAGGCCCAATCACTCTCTTTCGCCCTTCCCGCTCCTTCTCCTTCCCACATCCTTTCCTAAAGGTTGGCAACGTGCAAGTGATGCTTCTGGTGTCGCAGGTGTCCATAGGCTACGATAACCACTTACCATCAGGTGGGCCGCATGCTTGTTTGCCACCATAGTAGTATAAGAAAAAAAGTATCAGCCAAATAATCTTATGTTGTTTCTTGACCACGAAGAATATATTTGCTTTTGTGTATCCTACATGGCATTCAAAGTTAACGTATAAACAATTATGTTATTGTTTGATATTGATTATCGACGTAAATCACGGCAGTATAAAATTATAGAAACGTCATACATATGTTTAATACATCGAAACACATTACTGTCTCTACGCTCCAGTGCTATAAGAGCGAGTTCTTGGGTGCTCCCGTTATCTGTTTATTGTAACGTTATAACGAAACAACGACTGCCTCGATATCTCGTGGTATATGTATGTATATGTTTGCGTGCGATCATTACATATCAGGTTCGATTCGGAACGGGCAAAGTGTTATATGGTTTATCTGTTGAAAATTTTTTAATAGCAGCACCAATTGTTGAAGTTCGGCCGGTAGACGGCAATAGACCTGACTTCTATTACGTCGTATCTAAAACATAGTTCACAAATATACTGTATGTAATACCTACAACCCAGCCTGAGCTGCTCTCTAGGGCTTGAGTACTATCTAAATAACAACATTTATTATTTATTTTTTACTTGGAATAATGCTTTGACGCATTCCTCTCCGAAGGGCGACGAAGAGGTTATGTCGAACTCACCGGGGGAAAGATATCCCGGCAATACCGACTAAACGTACTGCGGTGTTCATCGACATAACCAGAGTCGACAGGGCCGCGCGAATCATTTTCGCATGCAATCGCGACCCCGCCGAGGTTTCGGCCAGCTATGTGAAACGACGGGCACTTACACGAAACTACACTACTGATTTTAAAAATTAAATTTTTGCTCTACTGTCCCCTTGTGCGGGGATGAAGACAATACAACACAAAGGCGGGACACAGAGACACATTATATAACCTACATTAACTAAAATCCACAAAGCTATAAATAATTTTATCAATTAAAATTACGTCAAGAAATGGTGTTAACGATTGTACGTCTAGTCACGGTAAAGTTATGTCAGCTTACATTGCAACGATATCGAAAAGACACTGAATTACGTTTTGACAGAATCATTATTTTTAATTGGAACAATTATAAACATTGGCATTTTACATTAATCATAAATTTTAGTATATTTCAGATAAAATGAAATGGTATGAGTTTGCATAGTAATGTACCGGGTTTGATTCACGTGTCGTGTAAAGTGAACCTGGGATTTTTAGGTAAAATCTTAGTAACGACACAGATTGATACTTTGACTTCTTATGTCACCGGTATTCACAAACTGCTGTTTTGCTGTTGTGTCTACCACACAGCAAAACTATTGTATACAGTATAATTGTATTTAAAAATCATACATGTATGAAAAAATATACCCTTGATATTTGTAAAAAAGTAACTTTTTAATATACCAGTAGGTATATAAAAAAGTTACTTTATTATATGTAGTAACATATTACTACTTCCACTCAAGCAAGGCTGTACAAGTAGCGCATAATATGCCAGACACTGTCAATACGCCTTATAGTTGTTGGAATCAATCACTGCATGGTACAAAAACTATGCGCCCCATAATTTTTTTATTTTTATTTATTTATTTATTTTCCAATACATTTACTTAAATTTTACAACATACATTGCCGTACTACGAAAACCTCACAGGGTTTATCTGAGTACTGGCTAGTCGTTTATTGACAATCAATGTTACTTGGATATAATTTGTACCAATGTTGTTTAAAGTTAATAAATTAAATACAACTTATATGTAAAAGTGCTTCATTTTTGACTTGTAACCTTTCGAACACGTTTTATATAGTATTTGTAATCTTTCAGGCAGCTTATTCACGTAACTTGGCACCAAGTATTGTTCAATTCGCATACCGTATACATTATTTACTTTAGGTAGTACATATTTGTTTTTATGAGTAATAGATCTCAAAAATCCCGGCCTCGTCTTTTCGATTAATAACTCCGGTTTGTTGACTTGAGCAAGAGTCATAAATTCCACCTTGTTATAGATATTCATGACGTTGCAATATCTAAACAAATCATCGTTCTTATTTTTAAATTTCTTTGTTATAATAGTTGGAGTCTCGGGTGTAGATAATGTTTGAACAAAATTATGACATCCACAAATAGTTGTTCTGAGACTCAAATGTAGAGAAGTTCCCCGTGACACTGGCATTACTCTAACGCAGCAGTTGCTTTTTACTAAGAACTATATAGAGCGATTTAGAACCTAGTCTGATATGACATTGTAACAAGAATGCAAAAGGCGCGGTACTACTTTCTTTCCGTTGTGCCATCAAGGTTACCCTCGCAGTTGTCTCAAATCCTTGCGAACTTACTAGTCTAGTTAATCATGACATTTTCTACTTTGAACTTTTATATCTAATGTGATTAATGGTTTAAGGGCACCTTGTATCTACCACATAACTTGCTTCCACCATTAACCTGCCAGAAGGTAAGATGGTAAGTAACCCTTCTCACACTGAGAGACCGTGACTAGCAGTAGAACAGTTTAACAGGGCTGGTATTAAAATAAGATGGTAACATATTCCAGTGTCGTATTAAAATCGAAAGAATTAAGTTACAAAGAAACTCTCTGAATAAGTCCAAATATTTAGATATTTGGTGCTCATCATTTCAACATTAAAGATTTACCTAATATGTAAAAATTCTTTCTTAAGTAATTGTCCGAATTGCGAGCTTCCAAATACTGTTTTTTTCGTTTTTAGTTAATAAGTAAATACTACTAGCATAGCTCAAACTAAATTATTAACTATGTAGTTATCTTTCTAACTTGTTTATAGTATAATCTTTTTTTTAGCAAAAGGATAATTGGAAACCGTTTTGAAGAGAATTTTATTTTGTTGATTTTGAAGACAGTAGATCCTACTGTCTTCAAAACCAACAAAATTTGATAGGTCTGTCCGTATTAAAATCGATTTCAAGAGATCTAAATTCTATACTCGTATATAAAATTTACTCTTACTACAATAGCGTAAACGTTAATTGTTTTAATGGTTAAATAGTAGGTACTCGTAAATATAGACATTATTATGTTTTAATTTAATTTACGTTAATCTTTGTTCTATGCTATCGTGAACATCTTTTCGACTCGGTGTTCTATTATACTCAAATTTTCTGACATCTAGTCTTATCAAGTCATGTCGACATTTCTTTAAATTGCGAAGCTCATATAGACCCTGTGTGTATAAACTGAAATAAAGGTGAAACTGGTTATACTAGAGAGTGGACAACACAACTGATGAAAATAAGATTCAGGCTATAAAAATGATTTATGGAACGTACAGTGTTTGATAGAACTCAATTTCGGTGGTGCAGCGGCTGTGAATGATATTGATGTGAATGAGGTCTCGGGTTTGATAGTAGTTCTCCCTAGCCTTTATTATTCCCTAGTCACTAGGGTCGGCTTTTCTAGTCTAACCGGATTTGACTGGATATAAGTTTTTACACGGAGCGGCTGCCACCTGACCTCAGCAACCCGAAGGCTAACGATACCCTAAGGCTAGTGTCAGGATATTATAGGGCACTGACTTCCCAATAACAACTGCCATAGATGTTCATGGCAGCCGGGACCGATAGCTTAACGTGCTCTCCGAGGCACGGAGCAGGCGATAATTGTTAAGCAATACGCACATCATTTCGAAAAGTCATATTACTTTCAAAAGTCAGAGAAGCGCGACGTGGGTTCGAACCCGAGACCTTCTGCATTGCAGTCTGTTGGTCTCCTCACTGAGCTATCGGGTTTGATACGAGTATGGGGCACATATGTCAAACATTTATATTTATATAATTTATTATTTATATTTTAATATGAGCTTTTATGTTAAAGCTTCCTAGTATCAGCACACTGCCAGTAGGCTAGAGCTCTTGTACGTGGATCGAAAAAACCACAGCTGTCATTTGGTTACACTTAAATTTCGTCAGCTATGATTTTTAAATTCTACCTACATCTTCGTGGATATAGTTATACTTAGTACTATGAATGTATGGTAAAAATCGAACCTACTATTTTTGATGTATTTGTTTGTCCCGGAGGTCATTTAAACTACTGCGTCTTGGTTGCAGTCTTTCATCTCGCTTTAGGACTAAACTGCCACATAGTACTCACCTAATATCCGTGCCCAGCTGTGGGCTGGTATTATATAACTCTTTGAGCAATTACACTAAAATATATGCGTATGCGTTAGAAATTATAATAATAGAGAATTTATGTAAAGTTCAAAATTGGAGTACCTATGTCATTAAAGTCACTTACATCATATTATGAAAATGAGTATAATTTTATTATAAGGAAATAATAATGCGTATATATCTTTATGTATATAAATTTTCTGTGCGAGTGTTTGTAATTAAACTCCTCCTAAACGGCTGGACCGATTTTGATTAAATTATTTGTGTGTGTTCAAATGGATTCGAGAATGGTTTAGATTTGTTTTTGTTTTTTTTCTTGTGTACAGGATAACGGCTGTCGAGTCCGCTAGTGTATGTATAATACACTGGTTTTACGATATTGAAGTTGTTTATTTTTAACTTCCGTGGCAAAGTGCCATATTTGAAATATGTGGTAGCCCAATGGACAACCATTGGGCTACCACCACACTGACTGCATGGATGGTGTAGTGGTTTAAGTGGTCTCCTTGTCACTGCCACTGCGCCGAGTGTTGTGGGTTCGAATCCCACACGGGACAAAACCTTGTGTGATCTGGGTATTCTTTATGTCCGCTGTTTGAATGTTTGTAAAGTACCCCGCGATACAAGAATGTTCCTAGTACGAGAATGCCTATAAAAAATTAAATGCTTTATTTTTTTTAGGCAATTCCTGCAATAGTAGCTTATCCTGCATGAGTAAAACTCTCCTCGCGGCGGCAATGGCAAGACTACTACTTAAAGCGCTACGCCGCCAAACCGTTCATGCTGTCAAAGTTGCGCATTGTCGATCCTACACAAAAGTTTTTATGCTGGCAGTGCAAATAATCATTACACTGGTCGTCCCTTCCTGATAGTACAAATTCACTTTGACAGGTTTGGAGTTCTAATGCTCTACTTAAAGTAGGAACAAGACGTAAGGTGTAAGTTATTTCAAACTATCCACTGCACAAGTAAGATTGCAGTCGCTCCACGACAAATCGCATACATATATCCTGAGGCTTCACTAATCTTTAGTATATTCGAGGTACTGAGTTTTCTTATGAACTATCAATGAAGCAGGGCTCATTGAAGCTCGGAAAGATATAAACCTTCGTAAGAGCCCCCCATCATACCAAATCTATTGCCTATTTTTGCATATATTTATATAATAAGTATGGTTAATTGCATGTAGATTAGTTCCTAGTAGTATATTGAAAGTGCTCTTAACGCCTGTGGCACAGGTTTACCCTAGTACAGGCACCCATATGATATTACCTATATTAATTACTTTTTGGACTACATGTTTCACCACTCATGTTTTACCACTATAATTAATAAATAAAATATTATTATTATTAAATCTAACACCTTTTCGTTATGTGACATTGCTGGTAAACCACGCACATTCCTCGATTTGCGCTGGCGCCGAATGGCTTATTTTTTTTATAAAACACTTATTTTCTTTGACAAGAATTGTTAATACATAATATACTACTGTTTGTTTTCCTTAATAAAATAAAATAAAATAAGAAAATTCTCTAGAAAGTTCCTGGTTTGTTAAGGTTTTAATTTGCCACAGAAAAAGCAAGATTTAAAGCTTCTGCCTACAAACCTAAGTAATATTTAGTCTAGCATTCTCGACCGGAAACTGAGTGACCATGAAAATAATCCGCCAATTGCCAATTGTAAGGCGTTTGCTGCACCTAATCTTATTCAAAGGAAGGTCAATGGCATGCTGCTATTTTTAAAACTAACTTTTTTCACAAGTTTTTGTTGGTAATCAGGTATTTTCTTGCATTTATAAGATGAGCCTATAGTTATTTGAATACTGGGTAATCTTGAAACTATTGTAATGTCACTTAGAGACTTGTGAATAAAATTACTTATCTAAGAATTCTCCTATTGTTTAAGATGATTTATATAGCCCCTATAAATTGTTTAATAATTTTGTAATTTATAAATAATAAATGCATACATACCTTGTAGCTGCTAATTTATGGACCATCAAAAATAATAATAATTAACTTTCCTAATTTTAACTATATATTTGGATGGTAAAAGATATACTAATATAAGTTGTGTCCCTAAAGTAACTAAGCCAATATAATATCACACCCTCTAGTAAAAAAAATTCTTGTAAAATACAGTGAAAGGCCGCCCCGCGGCTGATATAAAAGAGGCATGCGCAAGCGCCGCGCCTCCGACTCGCCACCATGACACCGTACGCGCGTTTGGTACGTTCAATTAATATTATATTTTTGAAAACAGTAACACAATTGAAACTGAAAAAGAGGAAAATAATTCATAATTAAATTTAGATTAATTGTTCGTTTAGAAAAATTAAATTTAATCAGTTTTGTTATTTTTCAGTTTTAATAATTAATTTTTTTATTATGCTTTTATTATAAATTTATATTGTGCAATTTATGAAGTGTATTTAAAACGGCTACTGCTACTGACTTAATTGTAAAAAAATTAATTAATACAGAATAATTAATTGTAATAGCAATGAACTTCTAGTGCGTTACTCATAATTTATTTAATCTAATCATTTAATTTCAGTAATTAAGTGAAAGTTAATTAGTCAAGTGTTGTTACGGAATGCTGGCCCCTTTGTCATGCAATTGTTAACAATTAACCAGTGATGTGTTTGATAAAATCTTAAGTGTATTAGTGATAATGAATTTTGCCTGAATCTTGTATCTCAATCACATGTGCAGTGTATAAAAGTGATATCTCCCAGTGGTCAGTGCTTGCTTTAAGATATCCAGTTCAGTTTTTGTATTAAGAAATACGTAATTATTTAAAGTGGTTTTGGCAGTTTTGCAATTACTTCCAGCAGTAGATCTTAATGTCTATTAAAATTTAAAAGCGATTGTCAGTAATAGTACTCACATGTTGAAAATTCATAATCAGATCTTAGATATTTCAGTAAACAATGACTGAAGTTTAACAAAAGCGAAACGAGTGTATCGATGAAATCAATGATAATAGCCAATTAAGTAATATCTTGAATTCGAATAAATGAATGGATTAACCACAGTTAGTAATCAACAAAAGTAAAAGGGAGCTTATTCGTAAATTCATCAAATTTTCTTCTGTACCTATAGAAATGAAATGCTTATACCAAATAAGATATTAAATACTAATATACCGAACCTTACATGCAGTATTAATCTAAGAGTCCAAAAATCAACAGTTGTTAGTTTGAGTGACCTCAACAAAAAAAACTAAAATCTCTAAAACAGTAAACCACACCTACCAAAAACAAGCCAAACTAAAATTATATCAGCCACCGATCAGGTTGCGAACAACCATTAAGTTGTTAATATTGAACTGAGACATACCAATAGGTACTACCGGGCCTGCGCGGGCGCCGCATGCCACATAAAAAGACTAACAGTAGTACAACATGCATGTGTCAACAAACGATAAAGAGTTAATAGCTCATTGTTCAGCTAAGAATTCGTAAACGATAATATTTTTATAATAAACATGCGTCTTATCGAGATTTTAACTGTTAACCTTGTCGCTAAAAATAATTAATAAGTATTTAAATTACTTTACAATTTGGGGTCTGAAGTTGACATAAGATTGCTTAAAAAAGCCCAAATCATAGTTAATACGCCAGGTTAATTTGCACTAGGAAAATCTTGATCTCTTCTATTCTTCTCTTGACTCCATTTTGCTAAAGCTATAATTATCAATCCCGTAAAGTTCTGCCGGCCGTTTTACGCCGGCAATTACGCATAAGGCAGGTATCATTTGTAATTGGATTGTTGTCGAAGGTTCATCATTAATATCAGTATATTACCGCTTCTTGTATTGTGTACCTAGTAACTGACTTGACCTTGATTTACAAAACTAGTTAGATCTTTTACTAGATCAACTTTTGTGAATAGTAGGTGCGTTAGAAATATACCAGGACTAAGCTGTCCTATAATTCTATTGTACTATTGTGCCTTTTAAAAATGTAATATGGTCGAACTGAAATTCAGTTTCTATACACGTGACTGTAACACGTGCACTAAATACTCTTCTTCTTCTATTTTTACCTATCCGAACAAAATTAAAATCATTTTTAATTAAATCAGTGAATTTACAATGATGCTATGGGCCCTATTGGCCGGTGGGCTAATTAATAATCTAGATTTAGATTTATGACGCTGTAATTCACATTATGTCATAGCTTTTAACATAAAGTACATTTAGACGATTAAAATAACCATAAAGCATTTTATTATCATAACTTAACTTTATGTAACTTGAAAAGGCCTGATTTATCAAGTCTTTTTATAGGGCGTACTGATAGTCTATGGCATAAAGCCTTTAAAAATATCAATTCTTTATAAATAAACTGCTATCTAGATGCGAACGTATCAATTAATTCCTTTTATCCCACATTTCACTTCACATTGATTTATTAAAATCTTTACCACGACCTTGTCTGACACTTCACGTGTTTCGGGATAATTGCGTACATGTACATACTTCCGCATATCAGCTCATATGTCAATTACATGACAGACAAAAATCAACCATACGACTTCAGTATAAAATTCAAAATTGCTTAGCAACTATAAAGCAAGTTTAACATACCTGAAAGTGTAAATGAAACAAACTCAATAAATCTAAATTCAAACTCAAATAAAATTACTTTAAATTTGGATCTTAAATACGGAGCAATAGGGTTTTAAATCCTTTGATCTCCTTAAGGAAATTTTTACTTGAGAATTGCAAGGGCGTGGTGGACTTGCACTACTGGTTTCGCTCGACTGTGGCCAGTGAATGGACCGTGGCCTCTAAGTGCGACTTTCCTATCTGGTCCCTTTGTGCAGAATTATTATAATAGTGGTCCACCTTTATAGGAAATAAAAAATGAGAAACGAGTTATGCAGTGATTTCGTTCGAATAGGAATTTATTCTGAAAGGTTTATTGTGATTGTGATAAAACCGTTTCATATATGAAGTCACAAGTAGAGTAATACCTACCTTTAAAGTAATACTTTATTAAATATCTACATACAAACATAATCTCACGCCCATATTTCCGAAGTGACAGAGGTTACATTACACCCCTATTCATCAGCTTCAGTTTATGTCAGACGTAACAATAGACGAGCTTATTGCATTAATTAGGCACAGTTTCAGATTCAGAAGAAACCAAATATACCCTGACCCAGGTATCGAATAGAATTACCCGAAACCATATGCCTATTATTCGAATTAATTACAGCTGTGTGTTCTTTAACTCCTTTTTCTCAAAAGGCTACATAATTTTAGGTATTAAATAGAAACAACATCTAACTAAGTATAATAAATGCAAATGTTCTTCAAAACTCTCATACAAATCACAAACACTCGTACCTCATGTTTATAATCGTGCATTTATTTAAACAATAATTGTACACCAGTGTATTTGAGCATAAACATTCAATTATTAGAAATATTTAAAATTCTAACATCATGACATTATGAGCTAACAATGGAAGAAAAATAACAATTTATATTATGAATAGTTGCAACTGGTTCAAACACTAACACAAGAAATATCGACGCATGCGCATGAGTTGTGGGAACTAGATGCATGTAAGTAATCTCATGTGCCTCGTTTGACTCATACAGCATAAGATTGGTACTTAAGTTTCCGATCATGAATTAATTGGTACTTGGATGGACCTAAGTGTTATTGGATTTTTTATTTAAGACATTTTCAGAAGCAGTTATCGGTAAGGTAATGTGACCGGGTAGCTTTCAAATAAAACATACTCCGGACGTGTACCTAGGTGTAATTGCAAGTCTGTTCCTAATTCCGTCGTCTCCGTGCAGCTAGTGAGAATATTTTATCCAATAACACTTTGCCGGTCCTGGGAACTAAAATTGAGGACTTCATACAATTGCATTTAATACCACCGCGCACCGCGCCACCGAAGCATTCCTCAACTTAGTTTAGGTTGAACTTAATATTAGTAAAAGCCTTTTGTTCAGTACCAAGCGCAGACAAAAACACCAACCAAGGACCATTTAAAAAAAAATTACTTGAGATCTTAAATTTTAATTTATATTCGTTATTATTAATCATCGAACCAAAGAAGTGGTTAAAATTATTCGGCAATAACACAATATATTTCGACAATCAGGCCAATATTTTTACGTTCATAATCAGTGTTGCAATCACAATAATTCGTTATGGCAACATAACAATTGCATTATTTTTAAGTTCGTGATAAAGGTTAAACGTATTAATACTGAAATATTATAAAAACTACACGGATAGTGCAATAAGCACTGTACATAGCGATGAGGAGGGATTATAGGCGATTTTATTGTTTGTCTGATTCGTATTATATAACAATATCTTCGGATCAATTGGTCTGAGATTTGTATGAAGTGATGTATAGGCTGGTGGTTGAAGTTATGTATAGGATGACCTAAAACAATTGTGTCAATCTGAAGTCAAAAAGTAGAGCAGTTCTAGCAGTTTTCGAATCACCCATTACCCGTATACATCTTTTATTGTATTTTGTTGACTTTGTGAAAGTTCACGAAGTCTCTTAATCTGATAGTCAAAATTGAATCGGATAAACAGCAATTATAGTCGCCTCCCCTATATAAAATCTAAATATATAGCGCTTTGCCCACTAAGCGCCATGAAACCTGAACATCGATCTTTATTATCTTCACCTTAGGCCCTCATTTTGACCTCTGCCTACTTCTTTGGAAAGAATAGATACAGGCTTAATGTCGTATACTAGTGTATTATTTTTCTATCAGTGCTTTGTTTAACGAGTATCTATAAAAGTCAATTTATTATTAGATATAAATAGTAAAAATCTAATAACACGATACATTATCCGATTGGTGGCTCGAAGTAACTGGCCTTCAATTATATTTAACAGTGCATGACAACATGCATGCTGTCTACTCCAAACCTAAAGTAATAAATCAATAAAATGCCTTTTACAACATCACAATAATAACACTCAGTAAGGCGATAATAATTTTGACCTGGACGAGAAACTAGAACGGTAATTTCTTCAGCAATTAATCGATATCGCACCTATCGCACAAAAGTATTAGTATTAATACTAACTGCGTGTGTGTACAATACACAGAAAAGTGTAAAAGAAGGTTTTAGTCCTCTTGGGGATAGTTAGTAGGCCTTCCTAAATTTTCTATGCTGCATCGTATCCTATGGGTTAAGGTCAATGTGACAGGCAAAAATATATTCCTTATAAATTTGGTTCGAAACTGCATGTGTTGTGTTCGATATTGCAATGTATAACATATCCAATTCAGGTGTTATACATAACGCATATAACTTCATTAGTATCATAAATTATGTCAATATTGCATATCCAAAATCAGACATATTCGATCTCTATACTGACGCTTAACCTATAATCAATCAGGCAAATATGTTATTAATATATGGATTAAGCATATAAATTACGTTATGAATCCAATGACGTTCATAATAAATGGAATAATAGCTGCAACAGGCCATCTTAATGTCAATCTAGCACTTCAAGTTGTTATAACGAAATAACTGTCTGATAATCTTACGACAACTTGTAGCATGTCCTTGCATAAATATAGCCCTTTATTTCTTAAAATACACCCACTTTAACATTTGCAACTTGCATACAGCCTACAGAATCGCCAATGCAAGCAAGTTATACAACAGTTCTGCATTTTGCAACATAGTTGCAACAATAACTACAAGCTAATGTCGCCTAGTCGGCAGTCTTAGGTATGTAAGTTTAGATCAAGCGTTGTGACAGAATGGCCGACAATTTGGCACGTAAATCCATCAATGCGTGAACTTTCGACACGGAATAGCATGGTACAAGTCATACTCTAGTTGAAGTTATGATGGTTTATATTATAAATTTGTAGCGAGAACATTTAGTTAGCACATTTGCCGTCATTTTTAACAAGACAAAAAAAATATCTACAATCTATTTAACATTTGCCTGTGCTACGCTATCTCACTTTAGTCCGTGATATTTGCAGTATGCCATAATTTGAAGAAGAGAAAAATCTTGAACTGCTGAGTCCAGTTTTTATAATATCTGTTACATCTAATAACAGCAAAATGAAAATCCAGAAAGAAAAGAAAATCCAAGTTAATTTGAAAGTAATTAAATTGTCTTAAGACCCTGTTAGTTACTGCTGTAGATCTAAAAAGGAGCCTATAAGATATTTGAATACAGATTAAAGTAATAAATTCTTCATGTGCCCCAATATCAAGAGTGTAAAATAGATAACCTGTAGAACTACCTAACAGATCGTTACAAATTTAATTTACATTGAATAAAAACTCTATGGTGCGCGAGTTCTTTGAGATTTAAAAAAAGTGAATTCCTAGTTATGACGGCGTAAATTTAAGCTAAACTGGCTCAAACATTAATAAGTATTACTTTATGATCTACTAGTTTTTGAGCGCCGCTCCGCCCATGTGATAATTACATCAATAAAAGTACCGCAGGTTTTAAACTATCTTTATACCAAATTTCATTTAAATCGGTTGAGTGGTTTAGCCATGTTTAGACTGACAGACAGTTACTTTTGAATTTATAATATTACTAAGGATTAACGTCGCATATTTTGGGATTTGATTTCGTTTGTGTTTTTGTATAATATTGTATCCTCTATTAATATATTAAGAACGTAACGAAAAAGCTCCACAAATTTCCTTTTTTCCTTTGTTTTTCTTCTAACAAGCAACAACACAATTCTGGTGTAACGCACCTTTTGAAACTGACTCTCAATAATAATGCAAGTAACCGATGACTACATAACATTTTATCCCATCATTTAAATTATCTATACTAATATTATAAAGAAGAAAGTTTTGATTTTTTATTAGTTTGTTTGTAAGAGTTTAACTCAAAAATAGTCGGCCGATTTTAAAAATTCTTTCTCCAATAGAAAGCTATATTATCAGCGAGTAACATAGGCTATATTTTATTAAATAATGTACTGTTAGTAACGTAACCTAACATACTTTTACGAGTGAAGCCGCGTGCAAAAGCTAATCTCTCATAACTCAAGCCAAACTCCACAGCTATTCTAACAGAACACATTACGGTGCAATATAACAAATTCGAGTGTCAGGGGCTTGTATTGCACCGCGTCCAACCGTTCCGTAACTGTGCCGTACTAGATATTTTAATTGACACGTTCTACCTAACCACTACGCTTGTCTAGGTCACAGTAATTACAAAAGACTATGCAATAATGCATAAAATATTATATGTCTTATATACGTAATGTAAATTATAACAGAGGAAAAAGACAATTCATGAAGCAGGCAGCGACCTTGACAAACCATGTCGTCGCTCTGCCAATCGAGCTATTTATGGTTGTACGTCAAGAACTGAAATTTGCCTCTACGTATTGCATCTAAAGCTGCTATGTGCCATATCGTATAGTTAACTCGGGTTCGGATCCCGGTCGGACAAACAAAAAGTTATTGGGTTTTTCTGTTAAGTAACTCAATAGTAGCCGTCCGGGCTGCTATTATATAGTAGGAAGTTGGCGGTGTTAGACACCCCGTGCTTCAGAAAGTACGTAAAACTGTTGGTTCTGCGCCTAATCTCACTCCGGTCGTGTTGGATTACAGCCCCATCGGCTCATGAGAGTTAGGGAACAGAGAGTGCACTTGCAATCGCGCACACATATTTTGTGAACTGTAATATCTCCTGCATAGTTGGCTAGCATCCGTTAAGATTGGCCGCCGTGAACGAAATTCGGTCTGGAGGACGTTGTTATTTATCGTATAATTATAGAACTGTGCGATATTATTATTTATATAATGCTGTTATTCTCTTGTTACAAATGTATGAACATACCACCCTTAATTGCCGGAGCAGTACGCATAGGTACACCAACATTTCGCTTACTATGTTTAGGATCGATTATTGCCATCTGATATGCCTTGGAAGAATAAAATACTTCGATATTTGGATATAGATATACGTAAAATTAAAGCAATTCAAAGTCAAAAATCATTTAGGTCACTAAGTAACACTTATGAACGTCAAAATATATACATAGGATATAAGTTAGTACGAAGAAAGTAAGAAGTAAGAGTTTACTAAGGTACTGAAGCAACATTTAGGTTAGTTGTAGTCAGGCAAAGTATCGAGCCTATGAGACGAAACCTACAAGAAACTCGCGGCCCGTCTTTTAAATCGCCATTTAAATATAACTAGCGGTCGCTTAGTGGTCGAAATTCGACCATAGTTGATTTAAATTTTAAGTTTGATAGTTATTAAGGTTTTATTGTCTAGAACCATACCCTTATAATCGCATTTCATTTAGATTTCGATCTATACAGGTTAATTTACCTATCTTTGTCAAACAAATTATTATATTGATATATGTAACCATAGTTACGAAGAATAGTATTTGATCAGCCGAACAATGCCGAAATACTACGATCAAGATTCGACTGCGTGTGTCAAATGCATGGTTGTGTGCGTGTAGTGCTTTTTCATTAATTTAATGTATTTCTCATGCATATTTTATATAAATATTAGGATTCACCCCTCCTTCTCCATAAACTTTTACTGTGCCAAATTTCATATACCTCCCGTCCGCACAATTTTCGTAAAAAGGGGTACGAAGTTTGTGCTTCACGCATTAATATATAGATTACAGTTGTTTACAACTCATATCAACAAGGTGTTGCAGCCATTATACTATATATTACTGATTATAAAAAAATCTAAAAAATATATACTGATTCTGAATAATAAATAATTGCACATGCGATACATACATATATCTTTTACTATAACGCAAACTGATAGGCACTCTTCACTTTTTGATGTATATTTAACACAAACAGCAATAAAAAGTAAACACGTGAGTACTACCAACTACATAGTATATCGATTAATCATTTTGCACAATATGGCGTCATATCGGAGGCAGTATGGGTACAGCAGCGTTTTTCACTACTTTCGCAAGTTGTTTCGTATTATTGGATATGGTAACCCATATTTTACTTAGTAGTAATTGAAAAGCTTTCCATCCGTTTCAGTCTGCCAAATAATTAGCCTGGTCGTCAAGCATAATTTCTGGCAAACGATTATCGTAGCATATATTTCGTAGCACCTATGGGCTACCAATTAATAAGAGATTCGACTTACGATAAGAGGTCATCAAATGGAATCCCATTCATTAAACTTCTGGCGTCAATCTATTCCTAGTACAAGCATTACAATAAATAGATGTTCATCCATGTTCTAACGGGTAATGGCGTGGAAATAAATGAAGCAGAATGAGGTAGGGTAAAGTTTTGTCTGGGGATTTCGATCTAACTGAGGCAGCACGGCTATGTACACGAGGATATACCACCACCCTATCAAAGACCGCAACCAAACAATCTTGTGCTGTGTTCTTATCGTTAGTACGGTTTCCATGGTCTTTAATAAGACGTTGTGCGATTACCAGGGTTATTTTTTCCTTGGAGCATATCAACGCTTTCTTTAAAGGATTGGTGACGCGCAAATGATACTGCTGGTGTTGCAATAATCCTATGACTATAATTTATCATCAGATTGGTTGATTTTTTTGATTGGCAGTTTGGCCTACACAATAAAGGAGTCTTTATGCTGATATACAATTTATAATTAGTTTAAAATTGCCTAATAATAGTTTTCTTTTGTTTGCAGGCTTTGTTGGCGCTAGTGGCGTGTGTGCACGCGCAGCAATACGAAGAGCGCGCGCCGCGCTACATCGCTTCAGAGCCGAAGGTCGCGCCTACGCCCGTGCCTATACTCAAGCAGATCAACAGGTAAGGACTCATTGTTGAAAAATCCTTTCAAGTGTATCCTGCCACATGTCTCACAACCCAGAGCAGTGAAGCAGTGGTACTGACGACGTGAACATTGCTGTGTTAATTTAGTAATTATTCTAATCGAATCTAATTGAATTAGGAATATTTTTGGATGATTGTTACTCAATCATGTGAAAACCTTTAAACAGCTATTGATGAAACTTGATATACTCAATATACAGGACATGTTTTTATAAATACATGGGATACCTGTTCTTTTTCGATATACGATGCCGTCACTTTCACGCGAGTGAAGTCCTTGATGCAAATTAATTGTACTTATGAATGCATTTCTAATTGTTATAATTAATACATACATCATCCTCAAAAGGCTAGAGTAAAGTTTTCAACAAAATTTATTTAGTTTAACATAATATCTTGAAATTACAGGCACAACGAAGATGGTTCCTACACCTACGGATACGAAGCTGCCGATGGATCGTTCAAGATCGAAACGAAATCCCCCACCGGAGAGGTCAAGGGCAAATACGGGTACAAGGACGACACTGGCAAGGTATGATGTACTTTAATTGCATTTATAGTTGGGTTCAATCTTCTTCAATAATGACGACGATAAGTAAGAAATGGTTTCAGAAAATATATCCTTCTGAATAGATTTTCTACATAATTGGTCTGGATTCTAAACGTTTGCAAAACTACTGATTGTAATAATAATTATTTATTTATAACCGAAATGAGATTGTAGGTTAACATTGATTTAGGCTGTTATGTATTAGATGTATTCATTTAGGTTATACTCGTAGTTGAGTAGTTGACAACATGCGTAATCTACAAAAAGTTAAATCAAACATTTCATGGATAGATCAACATTATTTTACATACATAGTCTCATACTATATTCCAGAAGGGGTAGCCAGATATATATTACACCCACATTTCACTAGTTATAGTCCGATGTAATAGACCGTCAGCTTAGTGCCATTATCCAAACACATTTATTCCAGATATCGGGCTGTTATTGAGAATTACTTGAATGAAAAATCTAATAACACTTAATTCAGTACTACTGCGTCATGGAGGCCCTCCAACTTATGTTATGTCAGAAAATTCTTAGTAGCTGACGGGAGTTTAGAAGGACGCTCGATGGACTGCAAAACTCGTACCGTTAATACAGCAAACAAGCAAGGAGGAACATAAATGCGTTCTTAAGCAGGCATTATTTTAATTACAATGTGTGAGTTGTGACTGCTATGTACTGGCCGGCAATAACAGCCGAATACACTTAAATATTAGCTAATGGCTATCCAAAGAATCATGTTTTGACTAGCCGATGCATACATATGTTTTAAGCAGACCGAGCTGTAGATGAAATTTTTACAGCCACATATTGCAGTAAAATATTACCTGTTTATCTATGGATCAGATTGATTTATTTGCAGATACATTTTTTAATCTCTTATTATAATAAATGTCCTTAATATTCCAGTTGCGCGTGATCGAGTATGGAGCAAACAAGTACGGTTTCCAGCCAGCCGGTGAGGGTATCACTGTCGCACCACCCACTTTAGTGGATGAGACCACGAACCAATCCCCTAAGCAACAACAGGTACGCTGCTTTGAACCTTATTTTAACTAATAACAGTGTAATTTTGCGGAATAATCAATATATTAAACTTCCATATTAGAAAGAAAGAAAGAAATCATGTTTGTTTCGTACAGAGCACACATAATTAATTAAAACAAAATATAAAAAAAGTATTATACATAAATAATAAAACAAAAATGTGTATGCCCTTGCCGAAAAGGGTCACCACCTCAGCATTAGCTGGGCACCCAAATTGAGTGCACCAGCGCTGGTTTTCACCCAATACAAGTGATGCACGCACGGAGGCAAATGCTTAACATTACAACAAAAATACAATAAATGTGGCTCTGCTACATACATACACAAAGAAAACGTATAGGGCGTATTAAATTATGTTTATAAATTAGGTATATTTTAAAAATATGAGAACGGTGGTTGAAATAAAATACGTGGTCTGTCTTTTAACTAGTATATACCATCAGTATGAAACCTAACGCGATCTTCGCTAACCGATCTCAAACCTTCCTCATCTTTGACTTAACTGAAATTATGACTTGTTATCATATATATACGTAGATTCAGAAAAACAGCTTAATGGCAATCATAATAATCCAATGAGATTAAAGTTATTTTTAGTGATAAATTTATTTTTGCTATCTTATTTTTACTTTATTATTACTAGTGTTGTATAAACAAAAATTTGTAACTTTATAAATAACGCCATAGCAAGTTTACGTTAAATTCTACGTTCGATTTATTGGTGCGTTATATTGCATCTCAATTTACGACTCCCTGAGCATAGACCACAAAAGTACGAGTGATCGGTTTTACCGCTGCGCTAGTCCTTAGATCAGTTGATATCTGATCGACAACATACTGTTATAGCCTGAGAAAATGGTATAAGGTTATTTGATTTATGTATTTACAAAAGGCGAAACTTTTATCATTGTTTCTTTAGGTAAGCTGCTGCAATTTTCTTACTTACTTGAATGTGCACAGGGTGGTCGTTCCCAATACCGCGCACCCGCTCAAGCCGTAGACTATGACTACGAAGAGCCTGCACCTCGCCCCGCGCCCCGTCAGCAGCAATACCGCCCCGCTCCTCAGCCCCAGCAACAGTACAGGCCTGCGCCCCAGCCCCAGCAACAGTACAGGCCTGCGCCCCAGCCCCAGCAACAATACAGGCCTGAGCCGCAACCCCAGCAGCAATACAGGCCAGCGCCTCCCCCACCCCAGCCCCAACAGCAATACAGACCTGCTGCTCAAGGACCTGCCCCGCCTAAGGTAAGAATATCGTTGGTGAACATAATATATATATCTAGAAGTTTTTACTTATATATATAATAATAGAATTCATACATTATAAGAAAATTTAATATCCCTTTTTAAGTTATATTGCGCCCACGGAGAAGTGACATTTGGCGTAGTTAAAGTATATAAAAAGAATTCAAATTCAAATTGAAATTCATTTATTAATGCGAACATGGGTTTACATTTTAGTTGTCACAGTTTATATGAAAGTTCTGCCACATTCCACACACAGTCGTGCATATGTCATTAGTAATTGTAATAATAAACGAATTAAAGAGAGATTAAGAAGTAGACTAAAAAGTTAAAATTAATAAAAATTAATGTTATTATGGTTTTGATCAAACGAATTAAATGATCGGTCGAATTTTGATCGCTGGGCAAATTGATCGTGAAAGGAAACAAATACCTACTAGTGATCACTAGTACATGTAATTGTTTTCTTTCACGGGTATTTCCCAAATTTTTTATATTAAGAAAATTCCTGATGGTTTGGAAGGCTTATAAACCTAATGAATATTGGCTATGAGATAGGTGTTCAATGGACTAGAAAGTTTCATTTTAGGTATGAAATTTGTTTTATTATTAGAATGATATAACTTTTAACCACTATAAAACCTTGTATAAATCGCTGGTAACTTTAGCGCTTTATATAGAGCTATTTGTAGACATAATTCATGTTTAAAATAATATAGATACGATCAGTCTTAATCGAATTGATCTAATCATAGTGACATTGTCTGCACATCTTTGAGAACTTTATAGAGAAAACCCAGTCAGAGATATAGAATGGCAGAAGATATTATGTTACGATGTTTTTTTTCACCTTTAAATCAAGCCATGATAACAAAGTATTCAATAGGCACATTGCTTTTCAAAGTCGTGGTACGTGCCGTCTATTTTTCCATCAAACATATAACAAAGTAATTTTTCAATGTCATCTACTCGTATATACGTGACTACGTACGGGTCAAGTTATGAAGTTTCTTATTCAATTAAACTATTGCGGTGTAACTCACATTCAAGTAATTGATTCAATTAAATACCACAAATAGAACGCCTTCGTAATTCAACACGGTTATGTTTCGTCAGCACGCACAATGATGTTTGGTATATAGCATTCAATTTAGTGTATGACTGTGACCGGGGTCCCGTGACATTGGATTTTTTTTTAAGTTTAATGGCAACTCCCGCACTTGAAATAATTCCTGAATCACGGGGGACTTTACAAACATTCAAACAACGTAGACAAAGAACACCCAGATTCGAAAGAACTTTTTTTGGATCACACAAATTTTTGTCCCGTGTGGGATTCGAACCCACAACACTCGGTGCGGCGCCCAATGGGGAGGCGTACACTTAAGCCACTACGTCATCCGTGCAGTCAAAGTGCTATTATGATTGTGATGGCGATAAAGCCTCCCATGATATAATCTTGTTGTTATGATGGTGATGGCGATAAAGCACCCGTGATATAATCTTGTTGTTATGGTTGTGATGGCGATAAAGTCTCCTGTGATATAATCTTGTTGCTTTGACTATGATGGCGATAAAGCCTCCCTTGATATAATCTTGTTGTTATGATTGTGATGGCGATAAAGCCTCCCGTGATATAATCTTGTTGGTATGATTGTGATGGCGATATAGCCTCCCGTGACATAATCTTGTTGTTATGATTGTGATGGCGATAAAGCCTCCCGTGATATAATCTTGTTGTTATGATTGTGATGGCGATAAAGCCTCCCGTGATATAATCTTGTTGTTATGATTGTGATGGCGATAAAGCCTCTCTTGATATAATCTTGTTGTTATGATTGTGATGGCGATAAAGTCTCCCGTGATATAATCTTGTTGTTATGATTGTGATGGCGATAAAGCCTCCCGTGACATAATCTTGTTGTTATGATTGTGATGGCGATAAAGCCACCCGTGATATAATCTTGTTGTTATGATTTTGATGGCGATAAAGCCTCCCGTGATATAATCTTGTAGTTATGATTGTGATGGCGATAAAGCCTCCCGTGATATAATCTTGTTGTTATGATTGTGATGGCGATAAAGCCTCCCGTGATATAAACTTGTTGTTATGATTGTGATGGCGATTAAGCCTCCCGTGATATAATCTTGTTGTTATGATTGTGATGGTGATAAAGTCTCCGGTGATATAATCTTGTTGTTATGATTGTGATGGCGATAAACTCTCTGGTGATATAATCTTGTTGTTATGACTATGATGGCGATTAAGCCTCCCGTGATATAATCTTGTTGTTATGATTGTTGCGGCGATATAGCCTCGAGTTTAATACCCGAGGTGGCAATGAGTTTGTAAATTGCACGTAGTGGCAGACGAATCAGTAGCCTATCTGGTGTTAAGTGTCATCCACAATCTTTAGATATGTACGTAGTCTATGCAACTAATCTGTTGCCTACTATGATAGCAGTGCTTTTGCATATCTGACTATACTCGGCATAGAGTCGTTAGTCTATTATGTGATATCTACTTTTAAAAATTGCCTTTTTCCAATATTTTATTGTTTTCAATTCTTATGAATTATTTTATGATGATGTGTCCAAAAATACTCACACTTTATTATGGAGTTTATAGTATTAGAATTGGTCGTCTTGCAACTGCCATAACGTAAAATCTGGTGGTTCGAATCCCTCACGGGACAAAAAGTTGCGACATGAATTACAATGATTATGATTGTCAAAATCCTGGTATTCTATGTGTCACTTCTTTGTATATTTGTTAAGTACCCCGCACAGTAGTTTTAGCTGATGCAACAGTTATAAAAAGAACAAAGAGGAAATATTTGTTGCTTCACTAAACAATTTAGTTTATGTTGTCTGATTTCGAAAATCTTAAAACTTACTTTTTTTATTCTAGCCCGCTTTCTTCTCTGGAGCTGCACCATCTCCCATATCCGACAACTTCTTCAATCCGGAGCCAGCTCAGCCAAGGCACACCCAGTTCAAGCAGTCGAAACAGAACTTCAGATCACAGCCTTCCTTCCAGCAGTTTGCCCCTAGTCCTAAACCCCAGATCGATTACCAGGACTTTGCTACCCCTGCCCCAGCCAGACCTGCCCCATCCAACTACCAGCAGCCAAGGAACAACCAACCCTACTCCATGCTTGACGAACTTCTGAAGGAATACGCCCTCCCCAGGAACGGAGCTGCGCCCCTACACGATATCACATTTGGATCCTATTAGTCTAAGAATAAATCTCAAACTCATTTTGTAAATATGTAGAATATTTTTTTATTAATTAAATGAAAACTAAATTAGTTTTATCAAAGTCATTTTGATAAAATAACTAGATATATATTCGAAGTTGTTTATCCGATTTTTAACCCTTCATCCTTTATCCTGTCAATAGCTTTTTATTACAGGGTACCTAAACATAGAAATGTGCGTACCTACTTCGCACAATTGGATCTTAATTTCTTAAAGCATTGCCAATATAATTATACTATTAGCCCTGTATTAAACTGTCCCACTGCTGGGTACGGGCCTCTTCTCAATGTAAAAAGGCCATAAGGCACCATGCTGGACAAGTGCGGGTAGGCAGACTTCACATATCTTCGAAAACTTTCATAGAGAACTCTCAAATATGCAGGTTTCTCCACAAAGTTTTACTTCGCCGTTAAAGCGAGCGATAATAAAATATCAATACGCAGATAGCTTCTAAAATTCAGAGATGCGGGGATCGAATTTGAGACCTCTGCGTGGTAGTCCAATCGTCTCCCACTAGGCTATAGTTGCTACCATTGTCAATGCATGCGCGTAAATGATGCAGTACGTTAGAGAGTGCATAGCGTTGTCTCGTTTTCATGCATGCAATGATGCTTTAAGATGTTTTAACTATATTACTTAATCTTGTCCAATTTAACAACTGATCGCCCAAGGTGAAAATTTCAGTAATTGAATAACGAAGTCGTTTAAATGATGACTTTGCCAACCAAAGCGCCGCCTATATCAGGTTCGATACCAGCACGAAAAGAAAACAATTTCTTGTCCATACGAAGAATGGATTTTTATTCAGGTACTTTCATTATTAGTAGTACTGTTTTGATGATAATCTCAAACACGACAATTTGATTTAAGTGTTATTAGTTAATATAATTTGATCAGAATGTAGCCCTTCTTATAATGAAAGGTGCATGCAGTACACACACCAGAGGAACACTTAAAAAATAGGGTTGTTAATAAAATATCATAATGGAATGCCTCTGTGTCGCAGCAGTAGTTAATACAAATGTCTCGCATGAAGTAGCCCAAACCTAACTGTCAGTATTATAGGGTTGTCCTGTCACGCAATTCTAAGTGGCAACGTAGAGTCTGGAACTGTTCCCGAACAATGTCGATAGCTTTGCCCACTATTACGAGGGACTTAAAATCATAGCTGGTGCAATGTAATACAACTTCGCTTATTCCTGTGAGTGTTTTAGGCGTGAGACTATGTATGTATGTAATAATTAAGATAGGTGTGGAATAGCGGCTTACCGTTGAGATATGAGATCTACCTTCACCAAAATGTTATATTGTGTAATATTTTACTGCTAGAAATAATCATAATCGTGTGGACACTTGTGCAAGCAGCACGTATTTCGAAGTCATTAACTAGTTTCAGATATTCTCAACCGATTTCTATTTGTAAAATTTGGGTCGCATCATGATGTCCTCCTCGATGTATCTGTCATGGGCTCGGATGTGACTAGCGAATCTAAACTTAGTCTTGAAGCAGCGGTTGCAGTCTACACAGTACAGTTGTCCCGCAGCGTCGTAGGTGTAATTGTAAGTCTACTATGGCTAGGTTTTTCTAAATTGGCGTTTTGCGTTCAGATTTACACGGTGCAAATTCTCAAAGTGAACCCCATTATTTACGCTTCTGGACCACTCTGTTCGATTTTGTGAGAGTTGCTCTCATTCCTTTGACGAGATGCCACAGGCCATCAGGCTTCTCTTGAGGACATCTTACAAATCATAAATATTGTGTAAATTAAACTTTACTGATGGAGTCCAATGCTCGGTCTGCGGTAATAAGCTGGATTTTGGCTGCACCGGAATTTCCGAATCTGAATGGTGGAAGCTGGGAGTGGAGAGAAGTGCAACAACCACATTTCCATCAAGATTACTATATCATAAGAACTAAGACTTAAGTTACGGTAAAACTAAACTGTTTTTGAGCTTAATCCCCGAAAATTCTGATATATATTATCAACTCATTTAACGCCATAATAATTATCTAAATATAACCGCAACATTCAGCATGAATGAGCTAGCTCGACCGGGGTAAGGACTATTCTCACAGAATATCGACGTAAGATAGCAGTATTCCTACTGTTGTGTTTCATTCGGTAAGTGAGAGTGCCGGAGGCCCAATCACCCACTTTCCCCCTTCCCGCTCCTTCTCCTTCCCACTTCCATTGCTAAAGGGTCGGCAACGCGCAGGTGATGCCACTCGTGTTGCAGGCGTCTATAGGCTACAGTGGCCACTTACCATCAGGTGGTTCGTATGCTTGTTTGCCACCTTAGTAGAATCCTTGACCTTGTACTATCAAACGATATAGTCGCCGCTTCTGAGTGTGAGGAACCATTAATTAGCATTGCCTCTTATCATAAGGTAATGTATTGACGTGATTTTTCGCCAATTGTCTTACTTGAACTGTTTTTGCTGAACAAGCTGAGCGTAATAAATTCATTTATTTGAAAGGTAATTATGACAAAATGAATAAAGAGATTTTAGATGTAGACCGGGCTGAGCGTAATAAATTAATTTATTTGGAAGATAATTATGACAAAATAAATAAAGAGATTTTCGATGTAGACTGGGAAAAATATAAAAGTGATCCGATTTAGACAGCGGTGGGTAGCTTTTACTCATTTTTAAATATAATGATTGATAAGTATGTACCATCAAAAAAGTGTAGAAGCTATTAAAATCAAGTGTCGTATACGAGCGCATTAAAGAAAGCCGCTAAACAAAAACGTAAGTTCTTTAAAAAAATATAACGTTTATGGAAAATTTTCAGATACCTTTCAGATACTTACCACTTACTATGAGACAGTAAAAATATTAGAAAGTGAGTGCCACCAGAACTATATACAATCGATTGAAATCGATTTTTGGAAATTTGTTATGTCTAGGCACAATACCTCTAACTTTCCTAGTACCTACGGTGGCCGCTGGAGGTGAGGGTATTTTTGCAATATTTTTCGGATTAGTTTTACTCGACTTTCATACATTCTTCAAAGACGTCATCTGCAACTGATTCACTTAATTGTTCTGAGTCCGTCTCACAGTTCTAACGTAGTAGTAAAACGCATTTAAGTGAATATATTAATAAAATCATTAAACCTCAATAAGTCAGCTGGACCACATCAAGTGCCTCTTTTGCTACTAGTTAATTGCGCCGACACAATTTACTTACCTATATCTTTGCTCTTCAGGATATCATTAAATGAAGGTGTTATGGAGACCAACAGACTGCAATGCAGAGGGCCTCAGGTTAGAACCAACGTCGCGCACCTCTGACTTTCGGAAGTTATATGACTTTTCAAAATTATGTGCGTATTGATTGACAATTATCGCCTGCTCCGGTCCTCGGAGAGCACGTTAAGCTGTCGGTCCCAGCTGTCATGAACATCTATGGCAATCGTTATTGGGAAATCAGTTTCCTATAATATCCTGACACTGGTCTAGCCTTAGGGTATCGTTAGCCTTCGGGTTGCGGAGGTCAGGTGGCAGCTGCTCCGTGTAAAAACTGATATCCAGTCAAATCCGGTTAGACTAGAAAAGCCGACCCCAAGTGACTTGGCAATAGTAAAGGCTAGGGAGAAGTTATGCCTTTAATATGGAAGTCGGCTTTTGTAACTCCAGTACATAAATAAGGCTCGAAAAATGAAGTAACAAATTATCGACCAGTCTCTAAATTGTGCATCATTGTTGAATTATTTGAAAAATAATACTTAAGCATGTATATGCAGCGTTGAAGACTTCGCTTAATAATTTCTAGCATGGGTTGGTTAGAGGCAGATCGACTGCATCAAACCTAGTAATTTTGGATGATTTTGTCACTAAAAATATGAGCCAAGGGAAACTGGTCGATGTCGTTTACACAGACTACAGCAAATGTTTTGACAATTGATCATAGCACACTTATTCATAAACTTTTCGCAATAAGGGTAGATCTTTTAAGATGGCTTTCATCATACATTGCAAATAGATCGCAAGCAGTTGCTATAAATAATTACATATCTAGCTGGGTAACTGATCCCAGTGGTGAACACCACTGGGCACAGTTACCCAGCTAGATATGTAATTATTTATAGCAGTGGGCATGTATATAATATGTAATTATTTATAACACTGCTATTCGTAGTCTTTGTAAACGATATCGGCAAATGTTTTTATTATTCCCGGTTGCTATGCTATATTCGTATTTATGGTCATTTTATCGAGATGTCCAAGCATTGCAATCCAACTTGTCACGTCTTGATGATTATTGTGTTAGAAACAAGTTAGAACTGAATCTATGAAAGTGCTCTGTTGTTACTTATAATAAAATAACACTATACCATCTGAATATATACTTAAAGGTCAAATAATTGCCAAATAAAATAAGATCCGTGATCTTAGTGTTCTATACGACTCGAACCTGCTCTTAGATGAACACATTGAAGGCATTGTTAAAAATGCTTCTCAAGCCCTTGGGTTTGTGATGCAAACGTAGAGTTATTTTAAAGAAGCTAAAACATTTAAGATATTATACTGCACATTCGTCCAAAGCATTTTAGAGTACAGCTTCGTATGCACTAGGGAACAATTGACGCATAACACGTGACGCTAAACAAGATCGGCAACGTTGCACAATATCGCGCGACGTTGCCAGCTGGTGCGCAACATGACGCGTGGTTTATTGTTTGTTTCCGTGCAACATGCAGTTGAGCATCAAATGTTTTCAAGTGGAAACGTGAAAAAGCCGCTAAATCACCACTAGTTCCTCCGGAGACATGTTGCCGTCGACTGGTCATGCGTGAACAGACAACGTTGCTAAACAAAGTTCCGCGTTGCCGCGAGGAACAAGGTTGTGTAACATGTCGCGCGTCAAATGTTGCCTGCTGGATACGAGGCTTTACGGGTCGCAAATTTGGAATTCACAATATTATGATAAATATATTAAAATATTAGAAAGCATAAAAAAAGGTTAATTAAATATTTATGCTATCGTACTAGAATTATGAATAGATCTGATGACTATTCAAAACTATAACTATGTGTTAAATTTCATTTCATTCCATTAGCTAATATACGAGAAATTTCCGATGTCATATATATACAAAAAATACATGAAATATTGCCCCGAATTTTTTAGGACCTGTTAATGGCTGAATGCTACGTAATATTTTTGTATAAAATTGTGATAATGATGTTGGTCTTCCATTAAATTAAATAAATAAAACCAAGAGTAAAAGTACACTAGCTCTCTTAAGGAAAGTAGGGTTTCTACGGTTCTTAAGGGGGCGCTTTACAGATTTTTTTATTAAATGTCATCTCCCGCCCAAGGAATAGTTCATGTGGCGCGGGGGACTTTACAAACATTCAAATAACGGACACAAAGAAGACCCAGACTCGGAACAACGATTTGTGGCCCGCACAATTTTTTGTCCTGGTGGGGATCGAACCCACAACATGCGGCGCTGCGGCACTTGCGACGTGACCACCTAAATCACTACGCAATCCGTGCGGTTTAGGCAGCAGTTAGCAGGGCATCTGTTAATTGTCTTCTTGCGCCTGCCACGTCAACCCTATACAAAGGGAGTCACTTTTGTTGCGGCACTGGTTGTAACAAGTTATCAGTGTAGCCGCTTATCATCCAGTGCACCAAATGTTTTTTAATCATTATATAGTATAAGTAAATGAGATTATAAAAATTTCATATTTCAAAAAGCAACTTAAGTAAAATAATTTCTTTGTCTGTGAACTTAACCAATTTTTGTCATAAATAAAATCAAAACTAAATTGCAACCATTTAGCAATTGGGTCAGACTTCTTATACGTTGACACATGCGCTTTATTACTTGATAGAATGACCTTAAGTTTTCAAATTGTACACAACTCATAATAACCTGCTTGTTTCATCATTAGTTTATTTTTTATACAACCATATTGACAAAGTATTGTAGATGCCGCCTGTTGGACCCGACTTCGAGCTTATTGATGCTTACAGGACCGGAAGTCACACTTTAAAATAATATTTATATCCCTTGTCAAGTATAAGTTAGTAAGTGCTCTGAAGAGTTATTCCACCTTATTCCGCCCTCCCGTTTCCTATCCAGAACAACGCGTGCTGGGCTTGGATGCCATCCTTACACGGTGGAGTCGACTAGAGTGCGTACCAACAAGTTTGGGTCCTTATACCTCTACCGAACGATCAAGGCATGGAATTCTCTGCCAAGGCACGTGTTTCCTTCTTCCTTTAATCCTGGGTCCTTTAAGCGGGGCGTGAAAAAGCACCTTCTCAGGCCGTCAAAGTAGAGACCTCAACATCGCCTCGGCTGCTATGAGCACGATGTGGAGGCCACTGCTCTTAGACCACACGACTGCTTACCATCAGGCGGAGTGTAGTCATTTCGAGGAACAAAATAAAAAAAATTAGTTTGTTTAGATTTAGTGATCAGGAGTCAGATCTTTTTAAGGGTCCTGGCAAACCTATGTACCGGCGAAACATAACGTTGAGTTATAGAGGTAAGAGAGACACGATAGAAAGCACGACTAGCGTTGTGGTTTATGTGGTCGTCTTGCCTTTACCACTGCGCCGAGTGCTGTAGGGGAAATCCCTTAATAAATAAAATTTGTGTGGTCTACAAATAGTTGTTCCAAGTCTGGATGTTATTAGTGTCCATTGTTAAAATGTTTCTTTAGTCCCCAGCGATACAACATTTATTTATAGAGCGTTCGTTGCTCGTTGCCCATTTACATGGAAAAATGTAGAGAGGTACTTTCCCATCCGGTGCACCAGTTTCAGCAAAAATTCAGGCTTTGACTGAAATCAGGATGAGCTCTACCTCGATTAATTTTAGTCATATAACGTACGTACGTACGTAGTCCATGTTATAACAGCTCAATCCAAGGTCTTACCGTTTCTTAGGCTAGATGTTCATCTAGTAGAGAGAGTGTAAAGAACTACTGGAGAACCTTAATGCAATCAATGTGTATAATTGTAAACATATTCTTAAATTATCATAACTGTTGCAAGAATCAGCTATATAATAAATATAACATCAAAACCATCAATGAGCCCACTTCTTTAGGCATCTTATCATCGTATGAGAAGACTTAGCCCATAGCCCACCAAGCTATGCCATGGTTGACAACCTTTACATATTATAATGAACTCTCATACGTGCTGTCAGAATGGCGATATATTGTTTTACTGTTAAACGAGCGATAATTAACTATCTTGGTGCCGACTTTTAATCGTCAGATAACTTTAACCTTGGGAATATGTTTGAAGATTTGACAGATTTTGTATGAAAAATATGTTAAAACGTCAAAAATAATTTTCCAGACAAAAGTTACTTGACGATAAAAATATCAGTCTTTAAACAAACAATTTTGTAAAGTCAAAAGTGCGTGTCGTTTCAAACTTTAGACATCTTCATTTCTCCACTGGATCATCGCTGCTAAATATATCAGAGGGCAAACTGTCGTAATAAAAACTAGTCAAAATAGAATGCCGATTTAGTTATAGTGTCATAAATATCACACTTAATTCATATCACACAATTAATTAATTGTCAGATGTGAACATACATTGCCCTTCAGTTTATATTTAACGTTTATTAGACTAGATCTATTTCGAATAGCTAAAGAGAAATCATAAAGAGAATTGGCCCTCTGAAATCTTTGCTCATGCTTTCGCAAGCATCAGTTTACTGGAGCAAAATATCCATTTTATGATAAGAAAAGTACTTTCTTAATAGGGAAGACCTTGGCACAAACGATTACCATAAATACTTGTATCGGAAACCCATACATACAATTACACAAGATATTACATTATTGAATGCGAACAATATAGGTTCTGTTGTAGTTTTTACTGCTACATCGGGGACGTGGGATCGGTTCCCATCATTATAACGCATGGGAATTATATGCACGTATGTGTGTTATTTCTCAAGAATATTGCGTAATTAAAGTATTGTTATGCATTACTTTAGAATGTGCACTTACAGGTGTTTGTTGACTAAAATAATGGTCGCTATAAAGTTTAGCGTAATGTTATTGTATTTTAAATGGT
The DNA here is from genome assembly GCA_963675205.1 of Catocala nupta. Lineage (NCBI taxonomy): Eukaryota > Metazoa > Arthropoda > Insecta > Lepidoptera > Erebidae > Catocala > Catocala nupta. The sequence continues at coordinate 7,781,988 of OY776086.1, forward strand.
ACAAAGAAGATAAGGCAAAAATAAAAATTAAATTAAATTATATTTTCTTTTGTAATATCAAAATAGCAGTATTTTTCTAAATGCATATTGTTATCCACAAGGATGGCATACGAGCGTAAGACCGAGCTGATGGTATGTGAGTACTGTAGCTTATGATCATTTGTTATACTAGGGATGTTAAAGTGAAATGAAAAGAATGGAAAATTAGTAGAGAATATGTAATCTGTCGAAATTATTGCTTACCAGGCGAAACTCTTACACCGGTTGCCTATAAAAGAGAATGATAATTCTTCAGGCAAATGGGTTCATTCGTATTGTTGTTATTAAAATGTTGTTTGTAGCCTGTCCCGTTACAATACAATTGACTCGGATATGCCAACCGGCTTCTTGAACTAACGATGTCGAGCTCGTTATCTCGTTCAGAATGTAGGCGTCTTGCTTCTTTTCTCTCACTCTTACCACTAGTAGCAGGGTGGTGTACTAATGTACTCAATTGCTACAACTCTCTGCTACCAGTTGTAAACAAGCTGTTAATCGATCTTCATTGTGGCGCTGACACGGCGAGAAGGTGTAATATCTGCATCGTATTGGATTGCACTTATTACGAATGTGCGAATCAGGTAAGGTGCTCCGATCAAGCAGTGTTATAAATTTTCTATAAGGAAACTTTCAGTAGCAGTATTGAACTGGGCTTGGAAGCATGCCTGCTTGCTGCTTATTATATATTTGGCAAGAAGTTATTCATCGTATCTAATTGCAGTTACACTTTTTATGAATGTGCGATATGGGTTAGTAGCCAGGATCAAGCAGTGTTATTAATTTTCTATTAGGAAACTTTCATGAACATTTTTGAACCTGCTTGCTATTACATAGGATCTAACTAGTAAGCGAAATCTAGATGCGATACCAATCTCCATACCCCTTCGGGGAGCTTAGTTTGTTAGCTGTACGCACGAATTGTGCGCAAATACACTTTTTAAAAAGATTTTTATTTCGGTTTCGATTTGCACACCTTCTTTTTCAGACGTGGTTGTTCCGCACGCAAATTACATCAAAGTGTGCAAATCGACACCAAAAAAATTTTTTGGAAACTGTCGTTTCGCACAATTCTTGCCTTCAGATTCGTGCGAAATGATCAGATACAAGCAGATGGATATCGCATCTAGACTTTGCTTGCTGTTTAGATTCTAGTAAGCAGGCTCACAAATGCCTTCAGGCCCAATACAAAGTTGCTACTGAAAGTTGCCTATTTAGAAAATTAATAACCCTCCTTGAATCCTCCTCATTGAATCAATTCTCCATTCGCACAATTCCTGCGAACGGATTCATGCGAAACGGCCACTAAGCCCTTTGGGAATACACACGCGTGGTACTATGTAATGTTGTTTAATTCTCATAAACTCGAGCATCAGATGTTATCATGAGGCACGTAATTAATCTCAGTAGGTAGGCAGTAGATCATAAGAAATGCATTACTTAACAAGTTCTCAGGCATGATTGTAAAATCCATACATAATGTAGAACCAGGCGAGAACAAGTTATGTAGCTTGTACTTTGCGTAGTAAATATATTATATATTTATATAATATGTGCTTGGATTTAGAAGCCAAAGTTCTCGGAATGGCGCATCCATATTACGAGTCATAATGCGTTTACGAATTGCTAGTATTTCTAGAGCAATGTTGGTGTCTTGTATTCTTTAACTTGAATAAACAGGTAGATTTTGTGTTTCTTTTCTGTTTAGAAATGTGATTGATTGTTTTAAAACATGATAACATTATATCTTTCTCTTGGAAATGATGTTATTATTCATAACACAGAAAATAAAATAAATATAATGTTATTCATATATTGAACAAATAAAATCACGGTGTTAATTTTTCAATTTAACTGAAATGACGACCTGGAATTTCATTATAACTGGAGCAAAGAATCGCAACTTAACAAACTTAGTGATGTATTTCTGTGGCAAGTAAAATATGCAGGTTACTTTAGAAGATGGTATACCATAAGCGAGGGGACCAATATACCCTTTGCCGCTAGCAGTAGCAGCATATTTATTCTTTCTTTAAAGAATTGTTAACAATATAGTGATGTCCATGGTGTTAGAAGCAGCTTTGGTGGAAGCTTATCATCAAGCGGGTTATGTGCTTTTCGTCACCATAATTATACGTAGTATAATATTGTCTTATGTTTACGCGAATGTTATACATTAAAATTAAACTTGCTTTATAGTAGCCATGGTCTTCTCGTGATGACACAAATCATTAAAAATAAATCGCTTTAAAATTCGTTAGTAGTAGTTTAGTTTTAATGCATATGGATTCACGTCTTTACATGCAAAGTTATAGACAACCGTGCTTTTTTTTCGAACTTGATTGTTGCCTAATTAGTAATCATAGTAATCAACTATTATTGTCATCATTGGACTATATGTTAATATATAGTTTAATGTTGTCATGGTTACTGTAGAACATCTCGAATTATAACAACCAACTCTGCCGACTATCTATGTAAAAAAATATCGAATAATTCAGTGTTTCTGATTCTGAATCAAAAACTATGTGCTTTAAACATGTCTGTTTGTATGTTTGAGATTTACATAAAAAATATTGAGTAGATTTTAATGCGATTCAGTAATTGGGGAGTATATAAAATCGAATTGATTGGAACGTTTCATCTTATTCTGCTCATCATAACCAGAGTTATGGTGCGCAACGTACTAGATTTATACACGTAAATGACTCAATGAATTTATGCAAATGTTATATACATACATAGTTACACATATAGCCCCGAAGAAGTGAGCAGAGCTGTTTACACCCACATTTCGTTAATAATGGATTAATATCCCACAGTATAAGTGGCAAACCTGTTGCCGACTATCGCGCACAGTTCCAGACTCTGCTACAAAAAATACCAGTAGGTTTTTGCATGAAATAGTCATCGAACAGGAGATCTCATGCAGACACAGTCGCATTCTTTATTGCCACTGGTGTAGTCATAAGTTTAAAAATGTTTTAGTTAGCCTCAATGTCTACCATCATAACCCCTTAATTACTATGGGAAAAAACAAACAGTGTTTCATTAGCCGTATTCATTAATCTAACACTTCATATTGTCGTGTTTCAAGGATTTTTCCCAAAATATTACTGGCTGCTTGTGTATCTCGTTGAACAATAGCCAACCTTCACGGGTGCGACTCTTGGTAAACAAAGGGTGAGCAGGCAGTGGAAAAATTGTCGCAACTTGTTAACAGTACATGAAATTCTTTAGATTTGAATATGCTTGAGTGTACTTGATAATACGGCGGTGTATTGAAGTTGTTGGAATTGTTTTGTTTAGAAAATTTTGCGGCATCTATATTTTCTTGTAAATTTGTAATCGGTTATGAACTAAGAAAGATATGGTATTTGTTACTAAAAAACAGAGACAAAACTTTGATGCTATCGCTTTTTTGACAATAATGTTAAAGAGAGCTAGAGAATTTTAAAGAAAAGCAGCGATTGTCTAGCTTTACACCGTTCGACTGCCATGTCGTTAGAGTTCGATCTTAAGTTACGCGTTTCTGAGCTTTCAAAGTTATGTGCGTAGTCGATAGAGTTCAGCTAGCTTCAACGGTGAAAGATAACATCGTGAGGAAACCTGTATATCTGAGAGTTCTCTATAATATTCTCGTATATGTGCGAAGTCTGTCAACCCACACTAGTCCAGGCTTTGGTGGGCTATGACCTAACTCTTCTTACACTAAGATGACGCTCGAGCCTAACCGTGGGATAATAAATAAACAGGACCGATATTATAATATCTGACATAACTATTCAGTTAAACTTATTTGTACAACAAATCAGTCTCTTCAATTTGGTTAAATAACATTAAAAGCATTCTCGTTTCTGCCCATGGTTTCTCACGCGTAATTGGGACAAAAGTATAACTACAAATGTATGTATCTATACAAAAAATCATAACACCCAAAAACAAAAACAAGAGGACGTTAGCTTTCGGTTTTATTTACTTTAGTTTTGTCGTCATTTTCTTGTATGTGTTTCAGCTATGCATTATGTAATGCAATGTTCACTTGTCTCGACAGATATAAAACTAAGTACAGTCAGCAATATAAGGCGATACACACTTGCGAGTTTTGTTTTGATCCATCTTTTAAGATTATAACAAACGATATTTTTTGTGATAGCATTTAATAATATACATATATCAGCCCTATATATACACTGTCCCTTTGCTAGGCACGGGCCTCTTCTAAGTGTAAGAATGGTTAGACCATAGTTTACCACGATGGCCCAAGGTGGGTTGTCAGACTTCAAATAACTTCAAAAACGTTATATAAACTCTCATGCAGGTTTTATCAAGATGGTTACCTTCACCGTTAAAGCGAGTGACAATTAACTATTTAATACATAGCTTGGAATAGGCGGCAAGTGCGTGCCTTGGGATCGAACTGTAGCCTTGTTCGTGGAAATTCTACGATCTCCTTGGCTAGCTCCTATTGCAGTTCAAACATACTAAATAACAAATAGGATTATGATTATGAGATTATTATAAATGCAAATGCGAGATTGCTTGTTTGTAACTCTTTCACGCTTTAACTACTCGACCGATCGTAATAAAATTGCACATACACGTAGTCACGAGTACCGAGAAGTACAGAGAAGGAGCTATCATCCAAAAAAGCCGAGGAATATCTAGTTCTCTAACAAATCTGTTCAATGTCTCTGACGTATGTTACTGACAGTATACATTGCGTAGTGAACGGATGTTACACTATTTAATGTTGCACACAATAATTGCGATGATTCTGCGACAATTTTCTTAGTTATAACTGTTGTTTACTTGTCTTGTTTGAAGACCGTGTCTGCCAATGTGGGCCGTAGCCTTGTCTTAGTTGTTCGCTTAGTATTTAAAGATTACATATCCTAACTAATACTATAAATGTGAATGTGATATTGTTTATTGCGTTTTCACGCATTAACTTCTCGACCGATCATCAAGAAGTTTCACTTACCTGTTATACAGAAAAGGTCAAAGGAGGTACCCTATGACCTTTTTCTGGATAAAAGGTATTTCATCAAGAAAAAGGATTGTGCCAGAGGGATATAAATAAATTTATTGACAAAATTTATATTAACATAAGGGCAGCGGGGCAAGCCTAGTATTATATACAGGGTTACTGGTAATTCGACATATTCCCGGCAATAATAGATAGAGGAGCTAAAATGCAATGAATTTAACCCCTCATATGTATGACGGAAAGTTAACCGTTTTCGAGATATGCTGAAGCACATGAACTTGAGCAACGTTAAAATTATCAATTAGATTAAAATCATTTTTAGTCATGGTTATTGTTTATTACGCGTTTATAGGTATTTTTTTAACTTATTCAGCTTTATTAATAGGTTCTTTATAAATTAGAATAATGTAAAAAGACGTCCAATGAGGGAAAACAACTGGATATTTTTTTAAATCGTTAAATTCAGCTTTTCTCGAAAACGGTTAACTTTCCGTCGTACATATGAGAGGTTATATTTTTTTGCATTTTAGCTCCTCTGTCTATTATTGCTGGAAATACGTCGAGTTACCAGTAACCCTGTATATAGCGCCAATCTGTTGTTTAAATAAACGTTATATATCATACTAGATTTTGTTCTCAGCTTCGCTCGAGTAAATACCTTTAGGTTAGGTTATATCTGATTAGTTACAGTACTTTTTTTCTGGATGAAAGGTACCCTATGTTCTTTTATGTTCCACTGAAAACGTGTATGAGAAATTGCATGATGATCGGTCGACTACTTAAGGCGTGAAAAAATATTCGTTAGGATATATAAGATAAACAGGTTCACCCTTGAGTATTCCTTAAGGGAAATTGTATTTGTATTACATTTCACCAGCTATGTTTTATATTAACCAACAAAATGAGGCGAATATATTTATAATAATCTTTATATTTATACATCTTCTGTGCGTGTGTTTGTAATTAAACTCCTCCTAAACGGCAGGACGGCTTTTGATAATTGTTTTTGTGTGTGTTCAAGTGGATTCGAGCATGGTTTAGATTTGGTTATTTTTTATTTTTTCTTTCGTGTGTACAGAACAACGTCTGTCGGGACAGTTAGTAATATTATAATATTCTATCACATACACACAACACCATCTAGTCCAAACTAAGCAGAGCTTGTACTATGGGTACTAGGCAATGAATAAACATGCATATTAACGAGCATATTCTAGCCAACAAGCTGTGTAACTTGGCGAGGAAATTTTAATTTTGTAATTTCTGACAAACAAGTGAATAAACAAATTTAGAAAAAAAACTTTTTTTGTTGTAAATACATACATATTATACATAGAAATACTCAGACCAAGACAAACATCCATGTCCATGCACACAAATGTTTAACTTGTGCGTGAATCGAACCCGCGGTCTCAGGCGTGGCAGTCGGTTACACTAACCACTACGCCATCAAGGCTATATTGCCGACTATAGGGCACATTGACTTACGCCGAACTACTACTGAGAATAACAACACTTTCTAGCCCGAGAATAGAACCGTGAGTCCCAATATCGGTCGCAAAATTAACGTAAACTTATGTTACAGAAGCAATGATGCAATTCAAGCATTTAGTGTACAATAATAATACCACTCATGTATAAACTGTTCCATTGTTACATACGTGTATAAATCGCTAGATTGTTAGGCCATACTTTATGGTTAGGCCATAGACCAACAGACTCACCCACGGTTGGCAGACTTTAGATATCTTCGATAGCATACGTATAAGTAGATTTCTAAGACTTGTAAGTTGTTCATGTTTCCCTTCTCCGTTACAACAAGTTATTAACTATTATATACGCACATACAATTAAAATGCCAATAGTGCGTACCGTGGGATTTAATGCAAGATCTTACGTAGCCATCCAACGGTTTTCTCACTGGGCTACCAGCACACAGCAGCTAATAGTTACATTTTGCTAAGAAAACCTGCTTAACCTACTAATAAGCAACGAAAAGAAAATTTAATGACGTATCTAATAGAACATTGTTTAATTGCTTTCTAAAACAGTACAAAAAAAACTTATATTTAAAAAAGGGCAAAACATAACAAGCTTCGTTATAATTAAATGTAAGTTTAGTCGTCGATATCGCGCTAAAAGCCATTATACTTGCGGTCGATTGTAAGGTACCCGGTTTGATGCCCGGCTTAGGCAAATTGTTATTGGGTTTTCCGGTAAACTATTATTAACGGTAATTAGTACGTAATTTTCAGTAGCAACATAAGTCTATTATGTGTATCTAAAAGTAGCTGGAGAAATATGACTATGTTATAGATCTGTGCCTATCTTTTCGGTGATATGGGCGTGATCTCTTTGTGCAACAAAGACTTCAATGATCGAGAAACATTTTACCATTAAGGTTTGATCTAAATCTCATGTACTTTATTCTTCGTTGAATTATTTAGTATCTTATGAAAAAGGCTTGTGATACGTAAATTAAACTACAAAAATTGAGTTAAAATCATTTCATTGCTACAAAATGTACATAAAAAAACTATTTACATTACATGAGTATTACTTATAATTAACATTAATAAATATAAATACCTCAATGTCTAGCTCGCTTGTCGTCCATGGGGTGGGAAGAGCCCTCTTCTCCGAGGATCTGGACGTTCCTCACCTGCTTCCTCGGAGGAGCTGCCGTGGTCAGCTCGGTGGGTGGTGCCGCCGTCGGCATGAAGTCAGGACTGATCGCCAGTACCAGCATCTTCAACAACAAAGCTTCTCTTATTTCTGGTGGAAGAAATTCTGGCATCTCCTCAATATGGTTAGAAGAAGAGCCAGCTGTATCATACGGCCGGGTGTAAAGCCTCCTCCTTGGAATATATCTTTGACTCTCATACTGATTTTCGTAACCCTGGTTCTGATACTCCTGCCTATACTGGTCGTACCGATAGTCGTATCTATCGTCTTCTTGATATCTCTGCTGGTAACGATAGTCGTTCTCTGGCCGATACATGGGCGCTGCTGGCATCATTTGGTCCATCAAGACTTGCAGTCTATTCTGCCGAAGAATCAGAATATGAAGCAAGCGTCGTAAGTCTCTAGTACTCACAGGAGCGGCTATTGAGGTCATCTCATCTATCGGGTTGTATCTTGGCTGGAACATTGTAGGTTGTGGTCTGTATGGATTCACGAATCTTGCCTGATATCCTTGCAATGGAACTCCTCTTTCGTCAACCGGTATCGGAATTATTCGTGTCACCGGTCTCACATCATATGGATCGTTCGCTGTTTCCTGCGCTTTCGGAGGTTGTTGCAAAGGTTCCTTTACATACTGAGACTCCAATACTTTGTTTTGAAAATCGTATTGGAGAAAGGGCCGCTGGTTTCCAATAGGTACGGGTGCACCTGGATTGTCTCTAAGGTATTCACGAGTTCTGAAGTGGACTGCAGCTTGTGGTCTTCTATAAATAGGCTGCTGATAGACTCGTTCATCAGGCTCCCTCTGAGGGTGGATGTGAACAATTGGCACTGGATTTGTTGTCACGACACTATCCTGGTCAAACACACGACCAGTACTTGCTTCGATTGTAGTCTCTTGTTCCTGGATAGGCACATCCTGGTATTGTTGCTGGATTTTCTGTCGAGCTGCCACTAATGAATGAATAGGCACGAGTCTTGGTCGCGGTGTTGTAGTCGTGAATAAGGGTCGAACAGTTCCCATGGATAGATGACTTCCATACACATCAGTAGAATCGTCTCCCACAGATTGCTGTAAACTGATCATGCGTGGATTAGGGCTGGTGCCGGTCAGCTCTCGGCGGATCGTGTTAGCTTTGTTTGCGTCACTGTTTTGATCTTTCTCCGTAATATGTTCGTAAACCGGCTTCACAGTCACTGGAATTTTAGTCGTCGTTTGTTTCGTAATTAAATCATCTCTCACTGTTGCCGACATTGGTTTTAAAATCTGTGTGCGCGTTTTCACATCATCCGCTTTAGGTTTATACAGATTTAGTATATGACTTGTTGTTTCATCAACCTTTTGTGCTTCTGTTGTAGAATCCACATGAGGCGCTCTTGTGGAACTCGCATGTACTCTTCTTCTTGGTATGGCTTGAATCACTGTTCCCCTCGTAGTATAAGTTCCTCTCGTAGGATAAACAACCGTTGCTAGAGGCCTTCTGGTGGTAGAAGACACTGTCTTGTTCACTCTCACAATCATAGTCGGCGTACTCGGAGTCGTACTGGTCGTAACTGGGACAGGAGTACTATCACTCGAAGAAGTATACGTCACACGTTTAATTTCACCATCCTGATCGATATATCCGAAAGTGCCCTTCACGTTCCCAAGGACATCTCTATTTTCGATTTTAAAGGTGCCATCGTCAGCCTCATAGCCTATTGTATATGAACCATCTTCATTCAAGCGCCGAATCTGTTTGACTATCTCGACTTTTTTTGGATCAGCGGTTTCACTAGCTTTGAGGATCTCTTTGGTGACATTGGTCGGTGATTCCGTCGTCGCATCTCTGGTGGAGTTGGTCGCTGCGGCTGTTGTGATACACGCAATGATGATGAGGACGATCATCTCGCCGGGGCTGCTGTCGGCATGTCGGCGGTACGGCTGCGCCCGCGTCGCGAGTTCCCTATATAAAAATATCGCCCCACTCGCGCCACCACCGTGCGAATCTTACGCAAGCTGTACTATTGTTGTCATTTCATTATCTGAAACGGAAAATCTTTTTCTACTCAACTACACTTGTGCTGTAAGCTCTCAATTGTTTAATTGTCCAAATAGTTTTGTAAAACTACATGTATGTGGACAGATTCGCTTTTTAGGGCGGTATAGATTCGTCGGTGTTATTTTAATTACTCGATTGTTTCTCTATGGACTTGGTGATTCAATAGGCGGTCTTTTTGTTTGCTCCCACGGAGTCAAAGTCAAATTCGTAATAACTATTACTTTTTAGGTCACGTCAATGTTAATTGCAGTACGAAGTACAGCATTGAAATGCTTTTGTGTTAGTTGATGTTTTCTAGACTATTACATTGAAGTGCAAGGTGCCTTTCATTTGACGATAAATCTGTGAACAGTGCTTTTAACTTGTTTGTTAGTGAATAACAGCGAATAATAAAAATATATATGCTGAATTATGAAAAACTCTATCAATCACTAAAATTAAACTACTATATACGGATTTTATCGCGTTGTTTCAGCAGCCATGGTCACGGGGAAAAGCAACCGAAACGTCAGGGAAAGTGTAAACATAAATATAAATAATTTTAATAATTTAAGTAGCTTAAAAATTAGTCAAGTTTAATAGTAGTAGTATGTAGTGTAACTGTTTCAAAATTATGTAATAAAGTGTCAAATAAACAACGCGATAAAATCCGTATATAGTAGTTTAATTTCAATGAATAACATTCGCGTAAACAGAAGACAATATTATCTATCAATCACTATTGCCAATGTAACTGATTTTCAAATTATAAATCTGTAGTTATCTAGCGAAATGTATTTATAATGACTAGAGTAATAATTTCTGAATATTTGAGGTAAATATGTATAATTATATTTTTCTAACTTCAAGCAATCTAACTATTTCCACAAAAAACGATTCGTAACACTAACCCTTTTCAATATCTACAAAACAAAAATAAAATAAGAAAATCGGTTGACAAACAAAGAAGAGAAAGATACTGTTGTTGGCCTATTTATATATAGATAAAATACATTATATTATACGATCAAATAAATATTTATATTAAATAATGCATTACAGATTGTTTGTAAGCAAAGTTTGCGATAAGGGCGCTTTGTCATAATTTTGTTAACTGCACCAAACATTTTTGATTTGATTGTTCCATTAATTACCCAAAAATTCAAATGTTTTTAAATCGAAAATTCTCTTCATTTGATAACAAATAGGAAATGAAGAGAATTTTCGAATTAAAAGTTCCTTTTTTTTTTTTTTTTTTTTTTACGTGGGGGAATGCAATGACGCATATCCCTCCGCAGGGGCGGGCGGAGGGATTATGTCGGACTCGCCGGGGTAAGATAAAGATGTTAAAAGATAATGTACCTCCCGGAATACCGACTAAACCTACCACGGTGTTCCTCGACAAAACCACTATCGACGGGGCCGCGCGAATCACTTTCGCATACGGTCGCGACCCCGCCGAGGTTTCGGCCCGCCGTATGAAACGGCAGGCCACTACACGAGAGACCTACCCAAAATAGGCACTACTTCACACTATAAAAACCCTACTGTCTCCCCCCTAGAGGGGAGACGGACTCGAAACAGAGGCGCGCGTGGGAACACGCACGCCGCCTCTCGGACCTGGTGCTGAACGGATGGCGGGCAGGCCCACAAAGCCCGCCACCCCTAGGTCAAACCTCAGGGTGGCTGGAGGTCATCGCGCGCCCTCCGGCGCCCGGCTCTGCGGTTGGGGCGAGGGTTTATACGCTCCCTCTCCCGCTCCGCCGCCTCCTTGATGGAAATCACTTCCTCGCAGAAGGAGGCGACGGCGTTCCACGACCTCTCACTCCGGACCATAGACTGAACTACGGCCGGGAGCGAGAGGGCAACCAATCCGACTGCCGCGATCAAATCACGGCGCTGCGATGCCCAGGCGGGGCAAACCGCCAAAGTGTGCAGCGCCGTGTCCTCTACGACGTCGCGGCAGTCGCCGCAGTGGTGACAACCGGGCGTCTCTTGCCGGCGTATACGACACAGGAACCGGCCAAAACAACCGTGGCCAGTCAGTACCTGTGTCAGCCGGAAGGTGAGGGCGCCATGCCGCCTCTCCAGCCACTCCTCAAACACGGGACTTACCGCCACGATCGTGGCGTGCCCGAAATGTTATGTACGCTGATACAACTGACTGAATATTTTTATTGATTTGGTTGCAATATTGTAAAAAATTGTTAGAAGTAATATATTAATTTTTGATTTAGAAAGTATATTTATTTTAGAAATGGCTGAATTCTTTCACGTAGAGCAGGCAACACATGTATTTCCAAACTTGTAATCCAATCTTTAAATCCGCTAATAGAATAAATTATTGATCCGTTCAAGTTACTTATTTTTACGATTAATTAATTAAAAGTTCCTTGTATATGCGGTGCTGTTATTATGACTTCAATTTGTAAGTAGCTGATTTTACGCAATAATTCTCCGTGGTTACAACACAAAGATAAAAATGTCGCGAGCAAAAGGTAGTAAATAAATTATACTTAGACGTGATGACTGTATTCTGCTAGGTGCAGCATGCATCATACGAATCAATGAACGAATATAATGTACTGCACGATTTGGTCGCTTAGAGTTCAGTCTAAAATTTAAGTCATATTTTGGATGGTCTTTCTCGGTGTAAGCAAAATGTTATTGGGTATTTCTCTTAAAAAAATATCAGTAATTTCATTTAGTCTGGAACTAGCCCGTTAAGCGACTATAGGCTCGCCATCTACTACATGTGACTTTAAAATATAGTTGTTATGTAAAAATGTAGTTATAGTGCTTCTTTGGGGATATAGAGGTAAAACTAATATAATAATAATATCAGCTCTGTATTAAACTGTCCCACTGCTGGGCACGGGCCTCTTCTCACTGTGAGAAGGGTTAGGTCATGGTCCAGCACGCTGGCCTAGTGCGGGTTGGTAGACTTCATATATCTTCGAGAACATTATGGAGACCTCTCAGACATGCAGGTTTTCTCACGATATTTTCCTTCACCGTTAAAGCAAGCGATAATTAACTATTAATACGCATATAACTTCGAAAAATCAGAGTCGAAAAGGTACGCGCCTTGGGTTCGAACTCGAGACCTCTGCGTGGCTGTCCAACGGTTTCCCACTAGGCTATCGCTGCTGATGAAACTAGAGAAACATAAATGCCGAACAAAGTCGCAGTCATAATATAGCAAAAATATAAAGCAACATTACTACAATTGCAATCGAAAATAACAAAATATAAGAAGGATATATGCTTTGTAAAATTATACACTCTTTAGATAGTTTGATACAGATAGCTTAGACGTATAATTAAAGAGTTTCTACTACATTCACCTTGTGCTGTAGCAGTTACTAATAGTTCATATTGCACCAGACAGCTAGAGGTCGGAGTTGCTATTCTTTACAGAAAGATATTGGTCACACGCCAAACATTATTCCTTTGTACCCAGACCATAAAGAGAATGACTAACAGGTGATTATATTCTTATCCATACGAAAAATATAGAGGCGAAAGTAAATATTTATGCTTGTTACATTTATAGCTTAGCTGCTGAGGCCACTTTGGTAAATTCCAGCTGTGGAGATTGACTGGAGCTTGAATACTGCGGAATAGGATCAGGCTACTATTTAAAGAACGTTCGAAGTTACAGGTTACAACTAGTTATATAAATATACATCTGTACCTGATCGTAGCACCACCGGATCTAATTGTCACACACATAAAAGTCATTAGAATCGATCCAGCCGTGTGGTAGGAGGTTGACAGACATACATACGTATAAAAGTCAAAATCAATCAAAATCAAAATAAATTTATTCAAGTTATTATAAATTTATTCTTATGAATGTCAAAGTTACCCGTAATTTTTTTTCTGTGAATTTACATTTACTACCACGTTCAGCAAAGCAAGGATGTAGGGCTCATAAGAAGAACGGGCAAGAAACTCATAGCCACTCTTTTTAATCGCCAAGTGTACAATAATATTTCGTTTACAAATCATAACTGTAAGGTGCTGCAACCATTTCTCCATGAACTACTCAACATACTCAAGCATTTGATAAAATTTGATGGTAGCCTCTAAAGCAGCAGTATGGTAAATAGAAGCATCCACTTACATGTACATAAATAATCAAGATAAGACATGATTGTAGTCCGTAGTTTAATCTAACTGTTTAAATAAAGAATTATATAAAGATAAAATAAAACAGGGAAGCCGTTTCTCCTTATGGGGATTTAACCCACCACACTCGGCGCACTAAAAGTGGCGATCCTATTTTAATAGCTACTAATTAACTCAGGTCGGCCAGGCATAATACCAGATATTGCAAGTGCTGGTGTGCCAAATTTGATGTATATAAACAAATAAACCAAAAATTCAGATTTAAATGACAATGTTGTTAGGCTCATACTTCTACAGGTTTAAGATTTCGATGCATTTCTCATACGATGTCTGTACATGATTTTTTTCAGTCAAGTTTATGAAACGTAGTTACGAATCTCTGCGGTTATGTCCTTAAACAGAAGCAAAATTAACTAATTTGATACTAAAGTCCCTTCACCGTAAGTTTAGTACATTTGAAACCATTCCGTGGGAAATTTGTACAGTCCCATGTAAGGGACAATCGTCATTGTTAATGTACTGATTATTATTACATACTTTGTTATAACTACTTGACGACTTTTTAATGAGATGAATTTTGTTTATTAACTTTATATTCATGTTGTTAATAAGCCTTATCTGAGGCAATATTGTCGGTCGATATATCGTCGACTTTCATAAAAGAATCTTGCAACGTCTGTGAAAACGTAATATTAATTATGGTTCAGTCGAGAAAACAAATAATTGAAAAAGCTCGATGGTGTAACGGTATTGAATGCGACTAATATGGTTTTAAGTTTGATTCCCGAGACGGATAATGTGTCTCCAGACAAAATTTTTAAAAAGTAGCATGCTGTCTGGATCTTTGCAGTGGTAGACGGTAATGATGATGATGATGGCGAAATATGAGTGTAACAGAATATAAGTATAAAATCGAAAACGATCCATCTAAACAAATGCAAATAGATACTCGTACGCACTGAAGAAATTATTGGTTACTCTGACTTATCATAGGCTAGATGGTGATGAATATAGCCTGGTGCCAAACGATGGATTGACTGCACGTATGACGTAGTGGTTTATATGGTCGCCTTGTCATTGCCACTGCGCCGAGTACTGTGGGTTCGAATCACTCACGGGACAAAAAAATTGTGTGTCTACAAATGGTTGTTCCGAGTCTGGATGTTCTTTGTGTCTGTAGCGATGCTGTTGACGCTTTAGTTTTGCATAGTCAGGCGCAAGTATACAGTAGCGCCGCCTGGCAGTCTTCTGCCCGCAATCACTAAGTTAGGCGCGTCGCCCACTGGTAAGTCGAGGCATGGTCGAGGCACGGACGCGGCGACGACGCGGCAAGGTCGAGGCGTAGCGTTTATGCAGAGTCGAGGCGAGGACAGAGAGATAGGAGAAGATTTTACTTAAACTTAAGAGAAACAAAATAACAAAATGGCGGTGGAGTCGCGGCGCGGTCGAGCACACTACCCCTGCTGCGCCGCCGCCGCGCCTCCGCCTCGACTCCACCTCGCCTGTGACGCGACTCTAGTGTGTGAGCGCACTGCCATTTATTCCTGAAGTAAACATAGAAGCGGCGCGCCGCTCGTGCGCCTGCGCCTGACGCCACCTCGTCTCCAGCTCGTGTGGGCGACGGGCCTTAGGTTATGACCTAACTTAGTGGTTGGGGGAAGACGACTGCCGCGTCCAATATGTAATTATATTACAACTGGTACCAGTCAATATATATCCATGTATAGGTACTATCAAAGTATTTCATTTGGACTCCCATACAGAACACATTAGAAAACCCTTACATGTCCTTTGTTTGAATGTTTGTAAAGTCCCGTGCGATACAGGAATGTTGTCATTCCTGTAGCGCACTACAATACTTTACAAACATTGAGAGGGAGAGAGGAATTAAAAAAAATATCAAGTAGTAAAATATTGTTTGTTTTAACGGTGGAAAACGTCGTGAAGATACCTGCATATCTGAGAGTTGTCTATGTTCGCAAAGATATGTGAAGTCTGCCAACATGCACTGGGCCAGAATGGTTGTCTATAGCTAAACCTATCTCATACTAAAAATCAGGTGCCTAGCAAAGGGATAGTTTATAGATAAACATAGTATTGTTTTATGTTTACGCGAATGTTATACATTAAAATGACACTACTTCATTCGGATATATGTTATATAGCAATAATTGTAACACGAACTTGTAATTACACTTCGTTTTAAACTAGATTATGTAGAGTATGTTTCAAATCATGACATTTTTATTCTACCTGAAGAGATTGAAGAGACTATTAAACAGTCAAGTAAAATCTCTTTACAGTTAGTTTTTAATGCTAAACGTATAACTTATAATAAAATGCAGACTATAACGCCTAACAACTATATTTTAGGTTATTTTTCACTCTTACTCAAATAATTGTTTCTTCGCAGTGGAACATATAGTGGATAACAATGGAGTGGCAGAAGGGGCAAGAAGCCCCGGATCCGCGGCCTGAGGGCCTAGCACTAGAGCTTAACAAAACAGTTATTGAAATCTAAAATTTATATTTCTTTCATTTATATTAGCGCTTAAAATAAAACTTGTAAGGACGGGTCGTTCGAGCATGTTTAAATATACCTTGTCTTTGATTTTGTATAGTGTCAGTTTGGTATTAACTCAAGAACATATACGAACTAAACAAATAAATTATCAAGATTTCAACACACATAAGTAATATATCGCTTAGTTTTAAGTTTATTTTAATTATTTCCAATATTAGGGCATCTAAAAACATCTTATTCTCCATTCGTTTCTTTTAATCCTTAACTACGACAGAAAGAACTGTCTAAGACAAATGCGCCATCTAGGACAGGTTGCTTGAACCACGTTATGAAAGTTAAAACTACGTTGAAAATACTAGTACACGATCAACTGTTTGAAATGTTTATAAAGTAGTTCTTGTAACACATTACAGAGGTCGCTTGACAAACTTACTTGAAATCGAAATAAGCTTAACAGCGATATTTATTATTTTAGGAGTAAAAACTCGAAATAAATTATTGTAATTAGACGATTTTTAGCCTTGCGTCTGAAGACAATCTCACCTGACGTCAAGTAATGATGTGCTCGTCAGTAGAGCACGCTTGTTTAAAGCCCCAATAAACCTGTCTATTGTTGGAATGCCAGACATAACTAAAAACCTATTGTGATTGGCCGCAGGTGTGCCGCTGCCACTTAGGGTAAAGTTGTTGGTATTATACTCATCATGTACATAAGTAAAGAGTTTATTCCTTGGTGTAACGCAGGAAATAAAGCGTTTTGTGCGTATATAGGTACTCGTATATTCACCATAATCCAATGGCGATGCCTGGGTTTTCTTGATGTGTGATGATGGAAAAGGGGAAGAAGGAATCAAATTGTGCAGATCTTTGCACAGTCTCTAAAATGTATCCAATAGAGACGCAAGCTTATAATAATATTCCAAGCTTTGGAATCTAGCGTCACCCAGATAGTAATTAATGATGAGACAAATTAGCCTCTTGACTTGCCCTCTTGATTAACGCTGCAACGGAAATAAAATCTAATATTTGGCAAATTTGATTTGCCTCGTAAAGAATTTGGGTATATCAGGAATATTAAATTCTAGTAAACCTAAATTTATCGAATCAAATCTATACGCGTTACAATTGGTAGTAATTTAAGTGTAAACTTATGCTTCTAGACCAACGAGGTTGTCTAATATTAATAAACAGTATTTAATGTCATTAGGCCAGGGCTTTCGACTCACTACGTTCCTGATAATTCTATCATCTATATTTTTACCACAGTCTGCATCAATCAGCAGTAGATCAATTAATTAAAGAGCCGTACTCTTTTCAATGGAGCTTTCATGTCTATCTAACATTAACGTAGTCAGAACGTACCATTTGAGAGGAACATTGGGCTATTAAGTTAAAACTGGTATGTCGGTCAAAAGCGATCGAAAGCGCTCTGAGTCTACTGGGAAAGAACCTACGCCTTCGAGAACAATCGTGTGTTTTGTTTCTACGGTGAGGACTATTTCCAGGCCCCTTAAAGAAGGAATGTGCTGATATCAGGGCGGCCAGTGAGAACTTTGTCCGTGAATGTGGTACTATAACGGCTCCTTTTACGAAGGGTTAGAAACGTGACAACGATACTCCTCCGTAGATTACGGTAAGCGTTTACATTCGCGAATCGAACCCTGTTTTTACATTACCGAGTGGTTGAATAAGCGTTCGATCGTTCGTCACCATCTGCGTGCAGTTCCGTGGAAAACTTTACTTTCCGAGAAATTCAAATGAAAGTGAACATTCTTGCGTATACGAACGATATCATTCATTTGACTATTATTAGATTTCTCCAATAAAAATGCGGATGTGATTATAATTCTGTGGTCGTACAGAAACTGGTAAATTATGAGCTGAGTTAATTATTAGCCGGCTACAAACGGTGCAAGTAAGTGATCTAGTTATGTAAGAGGTTTTCTTGGACGTTGACAGCGGTGAAAATGGGTTTGTAGTCCACTTTATGGGCTACGTTTGTATTGCATTCGTTTGTGCTTATGCTTGGGCCGAGCTTAAGGACTTTTTTGCAGAGTCAGATAACAGAAGACGACCGGTCACCTTCTGTTATGTGGGTATTTTAAATATAGCCGAAATATGGGTGTCATAAATTTCTGCGTTTCTGTCACCTTCGTAAATATTCGGGCGTGCGTCCATATCAGAATGCATGTAATAAACCCGCTTACTATTTTCGTCTGGTGTCAGGGTGGGTACCTTAGAGTAATAGGTTTTCAAGATATTAACAGACTTTATGCCTTTATTAGTCGTTATTGCTTTGCATGTTGTCTAGAAAGCTGTGAGTCACGAGCGACTCATGAGGTAAATGTCTGACTCTCCAGTTGCTATTATTAAGGTTTTGCTGTGAAGGTAGTAGTGTATCTATACGCATTGAAAGGGACTGGTGCGTTTTATTGCCTATGATGGTGGTCAAATCAGCTGCCAACCCGTTTTAAAACAGTAACTACCTTCGTGAACATGGCTGTATTTTCTTAACATTACAGAAAAATTCAAGGAACCTCAAGAACAAGCCTTATCCAGCCTCGGAAGAATCCTTATCTATTTAAACCATAAACTCAATGCTAGTATAGTTATACTTTTGGTTTCTTTACTTATTACTGTTCTACTAATATATAAATGTAAAAGTTTGTTAGGATGTTGAGATTTTAGTTACTCAGTCATGACATGTCTAAACGGATTTGAATGAAACTTGGCAAATAAGTAAGCTATATATTGGATTAACGCATAAGGGCACGCTTTGAAATTTACGTGGGCATAGCCATCATAGAATAAAATGAAATATTCCTTATGCTTATAACCATACTTGTTTAGACAGATTATTAAAATTTATTTTGCTTGCAACAATATAAAATCCCTGGTAGAATATAGGTCTACATCGGTCTGGGTATGCACTTTAAAACATTTAATTTCATCTCATAAGTTATGAATTAATAGAGTTGTTACCCTACCTTACATCTAGTTATTTAAATTATTAGTATTAAACTTTGTTTCCAGTTTTCCTTCCAAGTACGGCTTATAGGTATTTGAATCAGTATATATTAAGATTATATATATATGGCCTATATACATGTTAATTAAAGTTTAAATATGATAAGGGATAGTAAAATAAATTGGTATGAAGGCTAATATAATAAATTGGAATAGAACCTTGTAAGTAGTCTTATTGTAAGACAGTAACACATATTAATTCTCTCATTGGACATATTTAACGGCAAATATTTGAATATTTCTCCATTTCTGGACACAATTCGAATCTATATTGTTTACTGTAAGTAGGTCATTGATTTAAAATTTACTTAGGTACGTTTCTATCTTTGACCTGAGGTAGTACCATAGTCTTTTTATAAAATTTTCTATAACTGCTCCTAGGCTCAATCTTTTGCCTGAACAGCTAAAATTAGCAATTTACCTAAATGTAAATTCAGTAGCTTAACTAAACTGTCTAACTCTTAAACTTTGACGTTCATAAGTGTTAGTTCTGACCTAAATGAATAAATTATTTTTATTTTTGACTTTGACACTAATCATGGTCAGATTTATGAGGTATACTTTATTCATAGTGCGTATACAGTCTTCAGTTATAATTCTGAGGTACAGGCTTAAAATGATAGTAACGTTCTGAATCGTCGTTCTGCCGTATGAGATATTTGCAACTCGCTCCTATTTCTTACATTGTAGCTAATATAAAAGGAAATTCATAGAAAACACAGACATATGTTATAAAAAATATAATTTATTATTAAAACAAAAATATTACAAATTAATAATTTGTAAGTTTTTACAAAAACGCGCGTCAGGGACTGTCTCGCACGAAACTCATTTCATACGTTACAATATTTATACTTATTACACTATTT
The DNA here is from genome assembly GCA_963675205.1 of Catocala nupta. NCBI lineage: Eukaryota > Metazoa > Arthropoda > Insecta > Lepidoptera > Erebidae > Catocala > Catocala nupta. The sequence continues at coordinate 7,802,274 of OY776086.1, forward strand.
ACTACATTTACATTAAGGTACTGATTAGACACAGCGATTATGTACACGGGCGGGGGCGCCACTGTCCATCCATAAACACTAGATTTAAACATACACACTTTCGCACTTGATTATACCTACCGACCAATCGTAGACTTGTACGTGAATATGGCGTTACCTTCTGAGACTGGACTGATTGGTCGATAGCGATTAACTAGCTCAGCTAAGTTACTTCTACGGACTAAAACTGGATGCCGTGCCCTCTGAGGAAAGCGTCAATCTGTCCTGATGAAGAAGCCTCACCGCGAGGAGCTACGTAGTAGAACTGAGCTGGTGATGCCTGTCCCTGGGAGGAGACAGATAGTCTCTGAGCCTGAGCCCTCGCAGCCGCACGATCTCTCTGCAACTGACTCTGCTGAAGCTGCTGTTGCTGAGCAAACAGCTGCTGTGAATTCTGGAATTGGTTTTCAGCCTGCTGTCTCTGGTATACCTCTTGGGGATTCTGGACTTGGTGTCTGTACAAAGGCGCAGCGGGAGCGGAAGATGACGGCACCGAAGGCAGCTGAGGAGAAGGTACAAACGGTCTTGGAGAATGCAATTGGGGAGAGGCAACGTAAGGTTGCAGTCTCTGGTTCAGGTTCAATTCTCCCTTAGTCTGAGGCAGTGCCTGGAAAAGCTGCGTGTTGTATGCTCCACTTGAAGGATCGTACACAAGCTCAGTGGAGTACAAAGGATTTCCACTTGGGGAAGGTCCGGCAGCAGCGGTAGGCTTGGTTGGGTTGGGGGCAGCAGCCGAGGTTGTAGCTTGGTTCTCACGGTGGAACTTAGCGAATTCAGCAGCGAAATCGATAGCACCGGGCCTTAGTGTAGTACCGATAGCAGGAGCAGGGGAAGGCGAGTAGTTAGAAGCAGGAGAAGGCGAATAGTTTGGCGCAGGGCTGTACTGAATCTGAGACTGGGGCTTAGCAGTTACTTGGACGAGTTGCGGCCTGAAGGTTGTCGCTGGGGGTAAAGTCCTTGGGGAAGTTACCTGTAAGGGGCGGGGAGTGATTGCGATAGGCTGAGGTTGGTAAGCGGGTCTCCTTGGTGCAGGTGCAGGTGTAGGGCGCTGGACAACTCTTTGCCTGATGTGCTGGAGGGGCTCCTCTTCAGCTTCATCATCATCAGCATCGCGGAAGTCATTTTGGAAGAAAGTCGTGGGTGGTCGTGGGGTCGTTGGCCTAGGGGCTGGTCGAGTGGGGTAGTTGGGTTCGGGGTCATCTCTTTCCGCGGAATCAGGAGCAGCAGATTCCTGGTCATCATCTTCATTGGGCTTGTTAGGGTCGCAAGGGTTGCCGGAGACGTAGGTGAACTCTCGTTTGTTGCCGTCGGGATCGACGTAGCCGTATTTGCCGCGTACAACACAGTCGGTACCTCTCGTCTCTTCCTTGAAAGAACCGTCAGCAGCCTCGTAGCCAAAAGTGAAGCTACCGTCATCGTTGACCTGAAACGCAATTCATTTTTTTAAACGTTTGTTTGGTAGTTATTGTTTTACTTTCGTGTTGATTTCATAATTAAGTTCTGTTTATAAAGTGTTATACAGCTGTGGTACTGGCCTCAACATTAGAAGATTTAAGTTGTAGTCTTGCTTACTTATTGATTCAATATGATGGGCAAATTGACACGTGATATTTATGTAGTTTATTATGGCAAACTATAAACATTTTCAAACGTATTACCGATTCATATGATAGTTAGTGGGAACCCCCCCAGCTGACAGATATATAATATTGTCTTCTGTTTACGCGAATGTTATTCATTGAAATTAAACTACTATATACGGATTTTATCGCGTTGTTTATTTAGCACTGTATTACAAAATTTTGAAAATATTACACTACTACTACTATTGATTTTATTTTACTAATTTATAAGCTAATAAAATTATTTAAACTATTAAATCTATTTATTTTTGGTTTACACTTTCCCCGACGTTTCGGTTGCTTTTCAGCAGCCATGGTCACTAGGAGACTAAGATGGTAGCTGTCTTAATGTTCCAATGTAGTTATTTCAAAGTACCCGAACATAATTTAATTATTGGTGTTTCTATTTACGCATAATGAGCTCAAAGTATCATGAAGTCTAGCTGTGGTTTGTTTCTTCTTGGGTTTGACTATTTGAAGTACTGGATCCCAATGAGGAATTGTCCCCGCTACCTTATTCTACATATTCGTGACTTCTAATAAAGTAAGTCTCTATTATAATTTTGTATGGTGCTTTTTATGCTTGTTACCTTATTGTAGTTCCTGATAGTCTGGACGGGTGGCTGCTTGGGTCCTTCCTGTGACTGCTGCTGTTGCTTGAACTGTTGTCTGGAAGGCGCGCGCTGTATGGCACGAGGTTCGTATTCGTCGTCCAGTCTGTCCGCCGCACGGTACAGGCCGTCGTATTGGTCCGCCGCTACCAGTACTACCTGAAAGTTTAAATGGGCAGTTTAGTAAATTAGTTTATTTTAAAGAGGATCTAGTTGATTGACAATAATTTGAATACTACCTTCATAACGCTTTTGACTGATTAAAACTGTACCTATTATGTAAAAAGCTATTCGCATTTTTATGTACTCGATATTATACTCCGTGTCCTCTAGTGTTAATTCTGGGCTGCATAAACAATGAATATGATGACGCTTTTTAATATTGTTTTTTTTTTTACTTTAGTTTATATTTATTTTAATATTATGTTGTTTTGAAACTACCGTAGGTCTAATGAGGCGATGTTCGCTTACAACAAACCCTAAGTTTATGCATGGTCATACTATTAGCTTTACTAGAGCGAAATAAAATATTTTAGTACCTTTAGTGTAATATTTTGTCTGTACAGTCAAATATTGTGAAGTAGTTTAGACGGAAGGTAGAGCAGAGTTAAAAATATTACTAAAATATCAGAAAAAAACACAATTAACGCAGAGAGCTATTAGCTTCCTTCTAAACATAGATCCAAACTGTGTTACTACTGAAAGTCTCTAGTATAACAATTGGCTCTCCTGGAATTCGAACCTGAGACTAATTAATACTTGGTTCACATGGATTCGAACCCAAAACCATTTTAATATTTCATAAACTATGATCAGTAATAGACATAAAAATTACAGTTTCCTTATGCTTCCGCAACTTGGAAGAGATAGCTATCATATAGCTCATAAAGAAGTAATCAAACAAGCTTGAATGGTCTCACCTGGTCTCCAGCGGCGCGGTCCTGGGCCTGTGGCTCATAGTCGTACTCGTCGGCAATGGGCTGCTGCACGCGAGGTCTGTGACGGGCGCCGGCTGCCGCTCCCACACACAGGACTAAACACAGCATCTGCAAACAAACAAAGGAAAATAAGACATACGCTCTACCAGACTTACTATAGATCTATTTCTATGATAACTATGATTAAGAAGATTTATTGTTATTATAATGTCACGAAAAATCTTTAAGAGTTGTGCATGAGATCTCAGATGCGATTTTCTGGTCGGACAAGGGCTTGTTATTGGTAATTTTCTGTCAACATTTTCTGAGTAGCAGCACTGCTCCAGTCTAGAATTATGCTTGCTAGATGTCAATAGTCTAACTCATTATTACGTGGAACCTTATACCATAGTTGACGAAATGTCAATGTAGTACACCCCTACCTACCCCTTCTTGTACGAAAACATACAAGTAATAAGTATTTAATAAAAAGCTTAGGAAGCAAATTTAAAGAAGACGGCCATAACGTACGTAAACTTCGACGAAATGGGACTTAAATAGAATTGTTGAAATGTAGGTGTATTAAACCTGTGCCTAACTAGGGATATTATAGATGTGTAGTCAGGTAACGTACACGCTGTTTACAAACAGTGATTCACAATAAAGGCCTAAATAGAATACGATATAAAATTCTTCAATATTATTGAATGTATTAACAGAAAAATGTAGTGGCACGTGGGTGCCATCTCGCAATCATGCACCATTTCTAATCAAAGCTTAATTGATCGTATTTTATAACTATGAATCACTTCAATTTAGCATAACATATTACATAGTTTCATAATCAAACGACATTTAAACAAGGCCAAGTTTCAAGTTGAGTGACCATTCACGTATTTATTTTATTTATTTTTATTTATTTATTTAGCACAACCACATCATATGTATTTATACATTTATAGGAAACATTACATAGTATTGCATCTGATACATATGACAGTTACGGTATGCATAACATTGGCTATAATAAGGTAGTTACTTATTTTCTAACTTATATCTACTAGTCATTCAAATAACAACAAATAAATTCGAAATGTGTGGAGAATTAATCTAAGGAGAATAATTTTAACAATTTAGTCTTATAATTATTGTAGGAATCGTTGAAGATGTCAATTTCGGTGTCGCGACTTTGTATACTATTGTACTGCGTATAATCCATCACACAAGTTTCGTCAATAAACATTGGTGAATACGAACTAATGTAGTCGCAATTTGTTCTAGACTGTACATGACTAATCAGACATATTCTCGCTCAAATTTTAATTACCGTTTGCTAATCTATTTTACTTCGAGTATCCGTGTAACTGAAAGTTTTGAAATAAATTCTTGCGATCGGAAGGTCGTTGGTGGCGGAACTGATTGCGATGACTGTTACCGCTGAAAGTTTCAGTTTATTGGTTATCGATAACCTGAATCTAATGTTGGCAATCAACAGTAGGTAGCCAGGGTTAATTGATTATTGCTTTAAATATAAAGCAACCTCAGATCACGGAAGTTAATCAGGCTGATTGCAGAAGCGCAGTGCGCAGTTAATCGCAATTAGCAATTTAGATTGCAAGTTGAACATGCGTAACCTTATAAGTATCTGAAATCTATATTAAAGTTGTTTTATGAGAAGAACCATGGCAATAATTTCTAGTTCTTACATTTAATTGCCCGTAGTTATAAATAGCGCGAGATTTTTTAAATCTATCTATACGACTGTAATACTTTCTATACTCGTCTCACAGTTGATATTTATCTGTACAAATACGATATAAGCATAAGGTTCATCTGATAGTATGTGATTATTGTCCCACCTGGGCGCTTGCAACTTGAAGAGTATTATATGCTGCCAATCATCCCAAGAAACTTTATAAGCACGGACAATGTCGCGGACAGAAATAACTAGAAAAATTCTGAAAAAGACTTATTAGCTCCATAAAAAAGCTTGCTATTAGCACGTGGGATTAATATGATAATATTTGTTTTAGGCGTTAGTAACTTTCTTTTTCAGAGACTATAAGATGCGAATTATTTCTGGTCTTATTAGCAACCATAGCTATTTAGTCGTAGTAGTATAAAAGGGAATTACAAATCAATTGAAGATCACAAAAACGCTTATCCCGTGCACATTTATAATGGCTTTAGTAAACGCATTATCGTGACTTTCTTTTCATTAAATCTCAAACTCATTATGCATTTACGTATAACTGCTGGCCCTTCTCTGGTAATGACCGCCTGAAGGTTGTAAGGTCAGCTCATCGTGCGTTCACCTCAGTTACGTAACGCTTGCTTTATTATAACCATTAAGAGATGAGATGAGCTGAGCTAAGCATGGACGTAATTATCTGGGAACTGTTTCTTTGAAGGTAGAGCCCTACCAGCAAGCAAGTGCTGTCTTATACATCAAATCCTTTACTGCAATGAAAAATAAGTATTTATGAAATTGCAATAATAAGAATTACATTTAAATATCTACTACTTCTATTCAAGATCTCCTGTTCAAATTCCTGAAACGAAACTTCTTACATTTAAAACGAATGACTATTTTAACTGCCAATATAAGTCATTGCCATTATTTAAAATATTTGTAAATTAACGGATTTACCAATATTTTAAACAGAGAAATGCCTTGATGTCGAAATTTTGTGTCCGAATATTCTATTCTATTCTATCACATACACACAACACCATCTAGCCCAAACTAAGCAGAGCTTGGGGTACTATGGGTACTAGACAATGGATAAACATATTACTTTTTTTTGTAAATACATACGTATTATACATAGATACACCCAAACCAATACAAACATCCATGTTCATGCACACAAATGTTTGACTTGAGCGGGAATCGAACCCGCGACCTCTGGCGTAGCAGTTGGTTACACTAACCACTACGCCATCGAGGCGTAGTGGCTAGTGTTAATTACTCTAAATTACAAAAATATTAAAGCCTTTTTTACCTTATTACCTATATTGTGCTGCCTTACGACAGTTTATAGGCTCACAGATATAATATACCTGTACAGGATAAAAGATCATTAGCTGTAGCAATTTAGGTGTAGAAGACCTCAATCATCCGATACAGGCATAATATCTATATGCTAATTTGTTACAAAATTACATTATAAAAGCAGGTAAGTAAACAAACACAATCTCCTAGTCTAAATAGCAAACAGAAGTGGGCTAAGAAGTAATTCAATAACAGAACGATTATACAATAGCAGTAACAGTAATTACAAAACATGACCGCATTCCTGCCCGTCACCACACGTAACGGTAGGGCGACCATGGCGCAAGGAAACCGACACGAGATAGCGAAAAAACGTGTTACATATTTGTATGTAAATTTGCTTACGTTTACTCGTATGTAGGTACATGTTGCACATTGAACAAGAACAAATTTTGCAGCGACAGCTTTTCCTCTTATATTGGCTGTATTTTTTGTGGCCATGGTCTACATTTTATTCTAATAATGTCTGAGAGTTCTCTGTAATGTTCTTGAAGATATGTGAAGTCTACCAACCCGCACTGAGCCAGCGTGGTGGACTATGGCCTAACCCTTCTCACACTGAGAAGAGGCCCGTGCCCAGCAGTGGGCAGTTTAATACAGGGCTGATATTATTATAATCCTAACTATCCTAACTATTATTATAAATTGGAATGTAAGTTTGTTTGTTATGCTTTTATACCTTTACTATTCGACCGATCATTGTTAAATACAAAAATCGCAAACACATTATCAGGACAACAGAAAAGGACATAGGGTACCTTTCATCCAGAAAAACAGTACTTTTTCCTAACCTAACATAGATTTATCATTCTCGAATCCACTTGAACACACCCAAAAAATTTCATCTAAATCGGTTCAGCCGTTTAGGAGTTTAATTACAAGCACACGCACACAAGATTTATATATAAAGATATGATAATACAATATTGTGATTATCTATAACTCATCCCAAAAATTAACAATATATCATTAGTCTGCTTGAAACTTATTATCCCAATGTCCGTATTCAGTAGTCATGGTCACAAGAAGACTTTCTTCGTTTCCCAGTGACCATGGCTGCTGAAAACAGCGATACCATCTGTGAAAGGTAGTTTAAGTTCAATGTGTAACATTTGTGTAGATGTATGACTATTTAATAAGTAGTATGAGTAATAATAAGTTTATTTTATGTTTTAATATATAGGTATTATGTCTAACTATTTCCAATAAAACTATTAATTTATTTACAGTAAATATAATAGTGTATTAATTAATATTTGTTTTCTCTACTTTAAAACGTGTACTATTTTACATGAACGAGGAAAATATATTATAATTAAGTATTTCACAGTTCAGTGAGTTGACTAACGAGATAATTACCTCTATAGATAAAATAAAACGTTTACTTTTTTTAAATTATTGTTTAGTTATTATAATTTATATCGGGCACGCCACGATCGTGGCGGTAAGTCCCGTGATTGAGGAGTGGCTGGAGAGGTGGCATGGCGCCCTCACCTTCCGGCTGACACAGGTAATGACTGGCCACGGTTGTTTTGGCCAGTTCCTGTGTCGTATACGCCGGCAAGGGACGCCCGGTTGTCACCACTGCGGCGACTGCCGCGACATTGTTGAGGACACGGCGCTGCACACTTTGGCGGTTTGCCCCACCTGGGCATCGCAGCGCCGTAAGTTGATCGCGGCAGTCGGATCGGTTGCCCTCTCGCTCCCAGCTGTAGTTCAATCTATGGTCCGGAGTGAGAGGTCGTGGAACGCCGTCGCCTCCTTCTGCGAGGAAGTGATTTCCATAAAGGAGGCGGCGGAACGGGAGAGGGAGCGTTTAAACCCTCTCCCCAACCGCAGAGCCGGGCGCCGGAGGGCGCGAGATGACCTCCAGCCACCCTGAGGTTTGACCAGGGGGTGGTGGGCTTTGTGGGCCTGCCCGCCATCCGTTCAGCACTAGTTCCGAGAGGCGGCGTGCGTGTTCCCACGCGCGCCTCTGTTTCGAGTCCGTCTCCCCTCTAGGGGGGAGACAGTAGGGTTCTATAATGTGAGAAGTGCCTCTTTTGGGTAGGTCTCTTTGTGTAGTGGCCTGCCGTTTCATACGGCGGGCCGAAACCTCGGCGGGGTTGTGACCGCATGCGAAAGCGATTCGCGCGGCCTCGCCGATAGTGGTTTTGTCGAGGAACACCGTGGTAGGTTTAGTCGGTATTCCGGGAGGTACATTATTTCTTTTCCATCTTTCGTTTACCCCGGCGAGTCCCACATAATCCCTTCGCCCGCCCCCGCGGAGGGATATGCGTCACTGCATTCCCGCACGTAAAAAAAATAAAAATAATTATATAATACAATAATATCAACCTGTATGGTATATTATTTTGCACCCCGACATATTTTTTCCATATGAAAAAGAACAGTCACATGATAATTATCAAAAGCTCATACGCTGGCTAAGTTTAGGTTGCTATACTCGCTTTATTATTTACTACATAATCACACTTACTCATTATCCTACTCAGACGTAGCGGCTCACTAGCGTCTAGACAGAATAGGTTTTTAACTATGTCTGGCATTCCAACAATCGATAGGTTAACTATCGTTTGATGGTTTGCAGACATAACGCTTTTATCTTTACGTGTCAAATTAAGCTGATTGGCTAAACTGTTGAACGGACTTGGATAAACCTTATCGTACAGATAATTCGAATTAACATATAGAATACTTTTTATCCCTGTATGCATTCGCATGGGCTTCTTGGCTACGACGCGGGCAGAATCCAGTTCTATATGCATTGTGTCAACAAAGAGTTGCAGGATGATTTAATTCTAGATGTTCTTTGTGTCCGTTGTGTTAGTTTACACAATCCAAGAACAGTAATTATTCGCAGTGCAAGATTTTCGTACTAAATTTGTGCTAGAGTTATTTTCAACCACTAATTCTTAACTAAACCTTGAACGAACATAATTATCTAGTCCATAACAGGACTACTCAAAACCACATCTCACGGCATTGCATAAAATTGCTCGCGTCCAAAACAGTAAAACGGTTAGGCCAGACCAATTTATTTGTTTTTACTTGAGGAATGCATTGACGCATACCTCTCCACGGGGCATCGGTGAGGTTGTGTCGGACTCACCGGGGGAAAGACGGCGACATACCGGTAATACCGACTAAATCTACAATGGTGTTCCTCGACATAACCAAAGTCGCCGGAACCGCGCGAAAGGCCAGATCAAATCTTATCCAAATTTATCTTAAGATGTGAACATACGACAATGAAAGCAAATCATAGGCAATTGTCAAAAATATACTTTTTTTTATATTTAATACGCAATGGACATAAGATTACTGTGAAAGTATCATTATTTTGTTGCGACATAATTTTGAATGTTATGTGTGCGTTTGTTTAAATTGTTGAAGGGAAAATGTTTAGAAAATGTTAATGACAGTTTTATGTCTCTTAATTTCGTGGTGGTACTTTAAATGTTGGTCGTTTTCTTTATGATGTAAGGGTAGGTCAATGACTTACCTTAAATTAGTCTTTGGTAATTATTTATGTGTAGGTTCTATGTGCATTAGTATCTAAAGCATACACATAAAGTTTGGGTTAGTGAATCTTTTGTGCATAATTACCACAATATAAATTCAAAAAAAGGATCACTGTTTATCAAGTGTCTGTATCACTGAACGAATTTTCATAAACTGTGGTACGGACAAGCTTGAATGATGCAGATAGATATAGAAATAGTCTTAAAGAGAACTTTAACATAGTTTCAGATACAAATTCGTGGTTTGTGATCGCATTATATATTTTACTTAAATAATTCCAATACTGAAAATGTGTTTTCATTTAATAGACTTCTCTAAATTCAATTGCAATAATCTGCTTTTTCAGATCTGTTATCAGTTAGTAGTTTATTAGTTTATAGATAGTAGTATGTCGGCATAGTTATTTCTCACTCTATATAGAAATATGCCGAATATAACTATGCCGACATATCAATTAGATTGAGTCGTTATTAGGCGCAAATCTCATATCAGTGTCTAGAAATGTGCTGCTCCCTAAATTTGCCTAACAAAATATCTAATAACACATAAATGCTATCCCTATAGCGCAGTAATTTATGTGGTTTCTTCGCCACTGCCATTGCGTCGAATGTTATTCGTTTGATTACCACAAAGGCATACATTTATGCGATATATAAATATTTATTTTGAGTCTGAACATTTTTTCGTCCATCCCTACGTAACAGGCTTTATTCCTAAAGCTAGTCTTTTGACGCAGAAATCGAACCCAAGATAAAGAACAGACGGTCGGCCGTGAGGGCAAACTGATGCCACGAGGCAGGCCAGTTGAAACATAAACATCATGTTTTCGCGGTCAACAACTAAAACGAATTCATTTACATTGACATTCACATATGTTGTTACATTTCACAACACATATATATCATCGAAGATTTAAATTAATAGGTTTCTAATGGTATAATTATGTAAGTGTTACATTTAATCGCAAATTTAACATGTTATGTTGCAATCTGAACATTCTAGTTCGACCGAACTGGTTTATTGACATGCAGGTAAGGACATGACAAATTGAAGTAAACATTACGATAAATGTATTTTATATATTTAGGGTAGTAGCTAATCTAATCATATGGCAAACTTAATGGTAAACAGTTACTGCATACAAGCGTAATACTCAAATATAAATAATGTCATTGTTGAATATACGTGATAAGCCTAGTCTCTCTGACATGGCTGGCTCGCTAACAGTACGAAATCTTCTGAAACAGCTTTGGTAACCCAATATATCGTTGGAACGGAACACAAAGGTATTGGCTGCGATTGTTTGTATGACGGAGACCCTTACAAAGCTTATCAAAGATTAAGCGTAAATTTATATGAATTAAATTTATCTTCTTCTTCATAGCCTTTATTATTTCCAAGTCACTTGGGGTCGGCTTTTCTGGTCTAACCGGATTTGACTGGATATCAGTCTTTACACGAAGCGGCTGTCACCTGACCTCCGCAATCCGAAGGCTAACGATACCCTAAAGCTAGACCAGTGTCAGGATATTATAGAGCACTGACTTCCCAATAACGACTGCCATAGATGTTCATAGCAGCCGGGACCGACGGCTTAACGTGCTCTCCGAAGCACAGAGCAGGCGATAATTGTCAATATGAATTAAATTTATACATAATATATTTTCAGAATAAATTCTAACTATGTGCTTATACTCTTCAATACGTCAACATCTATGCTTATATCTTATGCAGCAGAAGAATCTTCAAAACAAGCTTTCGATCAGACGTCCCAATCTGTTCTCGAGTTACTTATTCACTAATTTATATATGTATCTTTAAAAGTAAGTAGGTATATAATAGCAAGTATATGTCCAAGGCTATATAGCTGCAAGCTACTGAATCTCCATAGTACTTACTCACCCAGTAAAATGTGATATAATTCTAACTATTCTTACGCCGCTACCTCGCACTACATGCAATCGTACAGTCACCAAATAATTGGCAACTGGTGTCTTTTCCACACTCAAACACTCAGCCCACGTGCTTCATGCTCAACCTTCTGTTAGCACTTTTTCGACTCAGCTGAGTTCAATTTAACGACTCATTATTATAATTACTATATTAGCGATGACCACGGCTCTAATCTCATGTGTTCACAGACTAAAAGGCATGTAGGATAATTTTGTATTACATCATAGTGCACACGCACCTTAACATATTACACACAAGGATAACTTGTTAACGTGGGAATGAATTATTTAACACATCGGCTTAACGCTTAGGTCCAAGGTTTAGTGCTCAGAGCAGGTCAATTATCAATGATTTAATTGGCGTATATGTACATATTTTGTAAAGGGCTGTCCTTCTATGCGATGGATTTAGTTGAGTAATGTGTGATTGGACTAGTTGTATTTCGCTTACGCTTGGTGGTGCAGTCTTGGTTTTGATTTACGATTCTGACAAAATGTTATTCTGTTAGAAGCTATTTAATAACGGCGTGGTAACCTGCTCTTCGTAGACTATAAAAGGCTCGCTTCTGTTGACCTAAACGTATAAGAAATAAAGATCGACGTTATGTTATGTAATGTGTAAAAATATTATTTTTTACACGTCAATAAACTGTACGTTTGTTCATTGTCACATTTTCTTACATCAAAAATTTTATTCCTATCCACATTCTTAACAATTGTTGAAACGGCTGACATGAAGAACGCTGAGTCTCTAAACAACTATGGGCTGTATCAGCCGTAAAGCTACTTTCTTAGCAAGGGGCTTTTATCAGATTGAGAAGGATCACAGATCTTTGACAACATTATAAGGATACGCCACGATATTTTTCTTCATCGTTAAAGCGAACGATAGTTAACTATTTATTATACACATAACTACGAGAAGAAGCGTGTCGTCGGATCGAACTCCAGACTTCTCTCTGTCTCGGCCAACTACGTGAGGCGGATTTTGTTCAACTACAAGTAGCACATACTAATCACAGTAGGATTTAAACCTAGACACACCTAACAATGTCGAGGTGAAGACAAGAGTCACTTAAACTGTTGCGTGATGTTTGCATAAACAAACTATTAAGCAACATTACGCTTACTGGACTATGTAGCCTACCCCTAGGGGCTAATAAACTGTGCCATGTTAAGAAAAGCGAGCACATTAAAATGTTGTACACTGCGACAAAGTTACCCAACTAGCGAAAGTTCACTCGCGCTCGCAATATTAAATAGTTGTCTATGAATAGAGTATGCTATGTAAAAACTGGTGAATGGACGTTTAGCGTAATTTAGTTGTTAAGTATTGTTTTATGTAAGTTTTACTTTGACAGGGTAATGGTCAAGTGTGTGGTACTCAGCTGTTGATGGCAGTATAACTTCTTTACGTATTTGTCTAGAGGACTCGAAGTAATCATTGTGTTTTTTACTGGTACAGATGATTGTAATATGTTTCCTTGTAATTAATGCTTCGGTAAGAAATTTCTCCCTAGCTGTCTGAACTCCTTCTCCAAATAGACTTTAACTATGCACAATTATCCTTCACATAATGAGGCCCGTGCCCAGCAGTGGGACAGTTTAATACACGTCTGATATTATAATATTATGCACAATTTAACACTTCTTCGTGCGCGCTATATGCTTAAAAATGAGAGCAAAGATTTTCTCTTTGGTATATAAATATATGTTTTTTTAAGTGTGTAATTTACCAAAAGGTACAGGATATATTTGATTGTTAATACTTTTTCTTACATATAAGGTTCAAGTACATACATATAAGGTCTTATTTGCCTAAATTATGTCGTTTAGAAGGTAAAACGTGAGACATATTTTAATCAAGTGATTGTAATACGCGTGAGAGCAAACGCGGGACTTGTACAAATATTTTTTCTGCGACTATTTACGCATTAAGGGCATGAAATCGATCGGTCTCAACGCATCTAGTTAGAAAGGAACATCGTCCTTTACATGTTGTGCAATGTTTTAGCATTTTGTTAACAATACCTTGTTAGACAAACAAGTGAACTGGTTCATTTGAAACAATGAGAAGAGACGAAATGGTGCTTTATATTTTTACTTGACTGTATTAGTGATGCTTATTGGTCATAGTCTATTACTATGTCAAAAATCCAAGGTGCAGGCAATGAATTAAATTTGTTACTAATAACTTTGAACCTAAAATCAGGCTATCGTTATATGGATGAAACGCTTATGTGCCGTATACCTTAGGAAGCCAACGCATACGTTACTATGTTCTAAAATAAAAAAGGCCTCAGATACTAGATATAAACTTCAAGACATAGAAAGTTTAACATTTGTAATAAAACACACAAAATATCGTAAATGTCTAAAAAGTTTTACACGCAAAGTAACAAAACGTGGCAACCAAAGCGCTTGAAGGAAGGCACTTTAAAAAAAAAACACTTCTCCCGCGCTTGTAATAATTCCAGTATCACGGGTGACTTTATAAACATTCGAGCGACTATCACAAAGAACATCCAAACTCGATACAACTATTTTTGGATCACATATATTTTTGTCCCGTGTAGGATTCGAATCCACAACATTCGACGCGGCCGCAGTCTAAATATTTTATTAATCATTGTTTAAATTTCATGTACCAAATATCATTAGAAAGGAACCCCTTATCTTACTAAACAGATAGTCAAAACTAGGTTACACCCGGGGCTCGGCCTCACGGGTACGTACAACCATAAAGACATAATTACTGGTTAAGTAACCCACGGTCACGACAATGGGTCCCCGCGGCGATAACTATGACGAAATGCGCTGAGATTTTATTAAGTGATAACGCCCTTTTTTACGGCGTATAGTAGACAGGATCGATCAAAAGAGAAAGTTAATTTTTTATATATATTTCTACATACTAGGAATATATATAAAGATCTCGGCAAACTTTATAAACATTCAAACAATGGACATAAAGATCACCCAGAATTAGAACAACTATTTGTGAATCACACTCAATGCCTCGTGTTGTCGGGGCAAATACACTCGCTCGCATGCTGTCGACCCCAGCGACAAAGGAATTGAGAATAGGCTGAAAGCAAAATAATGTAGATTAAAGATGGTGGTATGTGAGCACCCGGAACTCTTAATATCGTGTGAAGCGCAGTAATACATACATAGATGCCTGTTTCCCAGAGGGGTAGGCAGAGACAACGGATTTTTATTTGCTACGATCCTGACACACTTCTCTGGCTTCATTCACTTTCATCACATTTCTCATACACGCCCGTCGGTTCAAGGTGCTCTTAATAATAAAAAGTTAAGTTAAGTTTTCTTATTTGTGCGCAGTAATAGCATTGATATATTTACACCAGGTTACTGTACTTCTTGCTACTTGTTTGAGGGAAGAGGCTCATTCATATTGTAAATCAGTCAAGAATCACAGAAGAGAGCTTAAACTATTATAATACGCACACAGAAGCTTTATCATACTACATGATAAAACTATGATTCATATTACGTATGTTAGCATAACATACAATATAAGATATAATTACAGCATATTGTGCGTAAGAATAAACACCTGCGGAACTAAAAATCTAGGTCAAATATGAACTAAATCAAATCTTAATGAAATATTACTGTGTAATAGTTATGTAATGTACTCGTTATTAATGTAAAGTGCGTTCACGGCTCATTTAAACTCGATGACGACATTGTACTAAATTGAAATACTTTTATAAAAAGTTTATAGTTAGATACTTAGAGAGAAATTCGTGTGGTTATTATATGGCTAATTTGATTTTAGAGTGCAAAGCGCCGCATAACCCTGCGAATGGCCGCACGGATGACGTAGTGGGTTATATGGTCGCCTCACCATTGCAACAGCGCCGAGTGTTTGTGGGTTTGACCGACACGGGATAAAAAAATACACACTCCACTAATAGTAGTTCCAAGTCTGGGTATTATTTGTCCGTTGTTTGAATGTTTGTAAAATCCACCACTATACAGGATTTATACCTAATGCGGGAGTTGTCTTTTTAAAGATAAAAAAGAAATCAATCAACGTGGTGGCCAGTGTGATTTAACTTCCATTCTGGAGAAGACCACTGCCAAAAAAGGCTTGTGTTGTGTTTTTATGGTGAGTTTCCTGAGTTTCCAGGTTTCTACATGCGATAGTCTGCTGTCAGCTGAGGACTTTATGATAATGCCTCCTCGCTGATAGTACTGCGTCTTCTTCATAGAAAAGTTAATAACGCGAAAGTGATTCTATATATCGCATGCTTAATAAAACAACGACTTGACTCGAAATTTGGGAGTATGACAATTCGAACTCTAATCCTGTGACTATAAATTCTAATAATATATTCGTGTTAAATTATTGCAACAGAGTTCAAATTAGTTTTAACCCAAAATACTCAGATAGGTCTCTGTTTTGTTAAGAATGCGATTATAATCCTACCACTGCTGTAAGCCGAACGTCTGCCTTGATGGATAGTGAAAACCATGCCCGACGTGGTCTGTATTGGATTCGATCCCAGTAAGGGAGAAACTTATGAGTGACTTATAAATAGTTGTTCCAAGTCTGGGTCTTTTATGTCCAATATAGTTAAGTCACAATTGTAAAATACTCTGCAATACAGTTATTATATATAGAGCAGCTGACTTAATGAAAAATAGTGTCACTTAATACATTAAACATTGTGAAAGGAAGAGACACGTTCCTAAGGATGCCACAATTCATCTTGTAGTCAAAACATTAATGGCAGGATATTTGTTATTATTAATGTCAAATCGAATAGGATTTCCTTACAACATAACTGTGGAACTGCATTAAAAGTGTCAGTAATAAATTATGTTATATTGCATTTGAATAAAGAACGTTATAACAAATATTCCGCGCTCTAGTAATCACCTCGTCAAGGTCGATGCATTAACCTTTAAATTTAAAAATGTAAATGTAGACTCAATTTAGTAAGTCTACATTTATTTCTTTGAAATGCTGCTCCATTTTTTTGTATGTTGCAAAAATCAACAAGCGTGGTAAAAGTTGTAGTATTTTTTAAAATTCCTAATTACGTTAACATATTTTTTTACATATAATATTTGAATATATTTGAAATTGCTGATGCATATGCAATTATAAAAAATATAGAAATACATAAGCAACGGGCTGTTATTTTGAACAAAAATAAGATCTTTTATAGGTAATGTTTGTAATTTTAGGCTTAATTAGAGTAATTTATTTTACTTTAAATATATACAAATATATTAACTTTGATTACCTGGTCAGGAAAGGAAATCTAGATTTCTTATTTGACCACACGGGACAAAAGTTTTTACATGAAAAGGAGGAAAACCTTACGGCGACAGATGTTTTCTTTTTCATTTGATGGCTACCACGTTCTTTAGCAAGTTTAGTATCTTTTGAAATACTAAACTTGAGAGTGAGAATTCCTTAAATCTAAGGCAGTCGGTGGGAACTTAAACTTCAGAACATTGATGCCAAAGTGCACATATGTAATTTGTTTATGACGAAAGCTGTGTTGCTCTGTGCAACGTACATGAAAGCGTCGACAAACGACAAACAAATGGCCATAATCAAATAACAATTTCTGTTACTTTCGTCATTGTTGTATTGGTGTTGCATTGGTATCATTAAAACGTGAACTTTGTGCTATTTTATTGATGGTCTTTACTTTTTAAATATCAAAGACTTCTTTTGAAAACTTTCAAAATGTTAGCAAGAGATGACGCTAACAGCCAGGTAGGCAGTAGGTTGTTTTCACGCGGAGATCTCTTGTACATTACGACGGATCGCACCACGGACTTTTTTTAGATGTGGGGGCATAAAATAGTTAATTATCATTATTATCGCTTGCTTCAATGGTTAGCGAAACTAGTAGCAATGGAACAGTTTACAGACAAACCTGATATAATTATTACTTTCAGAAAACCTGTGTATACAATGTATAAATAGACCTGTAGCTATATATTCAAAGTGGTAGTTGAGTTGTGTATTCACGAACTTTTGCATTGCATGGTAGATATGTGTAAGTTAGTCAGAGTAGCCCGATTAGAAATTTACTTCCATCTACGTCAGACTGTAGGCGTGAAGACGCTACTTACAAATTTGTGTAGTGCATCTGCGGTGAATAAAATTCAGAGCGTTTAAAAATTGTATTCTGTTTTTAGGGTAGTCATTAGTGATTTGACGCGCATTTAATATAATACTCGCAAGTGACTGAAACTCGCCATTATAAAATTTTGAAAATAGTGATTCATAATTAATCGCTGTTTCCAAAATTTTACATTATCTAGCTCCCTTATTATTTCTTTTTCTGTTTACAATTTCATTTCGATGCCAAAGTCGTTCCGGAAACTATTATAATTGATATTTTATTTAAATGTACATTGTATAGACGATGTTAATATCCTTATTTCCTTACGTTAGTTGGAAAAACATTACAAAATGTTCTCGTGCATTTATAAGCCGGATATTGCACACGACAACATTCAAACGGCATCTGCTGCCGATTTGGAACCTAAACATTGCCTTATTAGGTATAATAGTAACTAGTTTGTATCTTCAGTATTTGTATATGAATATCTTGCCGTATTTTGACTTAAATCATATCATTAATAAAAGTGGTAGGTGGTTTTTGGTCAACCCAAATAGCTATAAGTACAGATAAAATTATACTAAGTAGTGCTGTTAGGAATTCTATATATATACAATTTTCCTATTTAATATTACGGTGGACAGACTGGTTATCCAATGGTATAAAGTTATGATGTTTGCATGCGATCGTAAGGCATTTAATATGATATCCGAAACGAGTAAATCGTCATTAGATTTTCTTTTTACGGCTTCTCAGTTGCAGCACAGAGTAATCCAGAAAATCCTATAGCGTGGGTCCTAAAGATAGCTGGTGATTTACATATTTTGTGTGTTATACGCTTCTGCTTACCCCTTCGAGCGATTACTCTCAGTGTGTCTGTATATAATAACATCTCTTTGTCTGGCAGAACTGCGATAGTTTTAGATTAAAAGTAAATCTACCGACACAGTAAATTAATACTCTAATTATTTTTTATTTAGGTGTCGTATTCAAATATCAGTCGCTTCATGTAATAGTACATTATCTGGTCTATATCACAATACAATTGGAATTTTGCTTTTAATAAGAAGACCTAAAGACAGATACCAATTTTACTGAGATACACAAAAATTGGCACAAATCTTAATGAAATGGCTTTTATTAAAGAGCTTGTCCTATATTTAACGGATGTTAGAACAATATTGCCACTTATCCGAATGTTTACGAGCACGATAAAGCTATCTTACTTACCGCATCCATCGGATTTATTGACATTAAGTGTCCGCGAAACGACAAAATTACGCCTTTTATGTCTTTAAGTAGCTTCAAGAGTTTAGCAATTGCCACTGTTTTACTAGTCACAATTTAGTACCAATCAGACTAAGGAACGGCAGTCTAAATATAAGCATATTGGCACATAAAATCTACGCTAGTTAAACTGGTCTATTACTATCTAAGATAATTAGAATTGCACGGATAATACAGTGGTTTGAATACTTAACACTTTCATTGCGTCCAATGTTGTAAGTTGGATTGCCACACGGAACAAAAATTTGTCTAGATGCTCTTTGCGTTTGTTGGTTTAATATTTGTAAAGACAATTGTGATCCAAATATCCTTTGCTTTAAAGACGGGCGTGAAGTTATGACTTTTTGTATTTGTGCCTATTAAATCGACACTATAATTGTTTGATGTAAAGCAGTTAATGAAATTAAATAGAGGAAGCATCTCAATCGCTGAAGTCACCAGTCCTCACTATCACAGTCTTAATAGAACTGTTTTTATATCTTGTTAAAGAATCTTATCGACCAGAATCGCAGACTACAGGAAAAGCTTAGCTAAAATAAATCTGTGTTGGATTGAAAGGGGAAGTGCTGGCAATGACTTCCATATTTATAAGACAAAGAAAGATTAACAAACCTCCGTATCTCAATCTTTTTGAGTGTAGGATATATTCTAGTATTTTATTGATTTGCTTATGTTTTCAAACAGAATATATAAATAGGCCTAGAAATACGATTAAAACTGACGCAATCACACAAAGGCACGTAATATTTCAGAACATTCTACTTTCTGTACCTTTGTATAGAAAGTGCAATCATGTAGATAATATAAATACAGTCATTGTGCGAAAAGTTCTGTTAACTTGGATGAGCTTGCTTATGAATTAATATTCATATCGCTCTAACTGAATTACATTACATAGCTCGCTTGGCCGTTCAACTGTGCGTAACAGCGAATGATATAACTCACCTACAAATCTGTTAACCACAAAAACTGAATTTACAGTTGTAAATTACTTATTACAGCTTAATATTACAATTAAAACTAGTGTAAAACGAGTGTATTGTGCCAAATAATCAGTAAGCATATCGTCTGCCGTATAATGTGGTCGTGAGTAGTCGTAACAAATTTGTAATGGCTGACAGACCACATAACCAGCTGGTTAGTGGTCATGTTTGCGTCGCATTAAGGCTGGTTTCATGTATAATCACGTGATCGATACGGTAAGTATTGTGACGGGTATTATAGGTGATCATTTGGGTGAATGTATAATGCATGGTTGTATTAATTACCAGTGATTTTAAGTCATCCTGTAGTTTATACAGCATAATGTAGAATCACATCAGTTTATTACCGAAGAGTTAAACAGAGACTGAAGGATAGGCCTGGCGTATTAGTAGATCCTAACACTTTTTGTTATAATAACTCATAATAATAACTACCAACAGTTGCCATTAAAATCGATATCCAGACCTAGCCTTTGATAGCAAAATATCGACTATAGGATTAATGACTGAACCAAGAGGCTATTTTTAACTTATAGATACATCCATACTTAGTCTTACGCTTGTATAAGCGTACTTTGGGGGTAGGCAGAGGTGCATTATATCTACATTACATCAATTTTGTTTTTAAAGTTACTATCATATTAGGTTACAAATTACTAGTATTCTTGTTAACCACTCCAGCTAAGCTAAAATGCTTGTATTAGGCACTCCTAACTACGGCAGGCAGATGATATGGTTCACGTCGGTAGTGCAATGGATGGGATTCAAACCCGCGACCTCTCGATCGCAAGTCCAAATTTTTATCCTTTAGTTTTAGGTCCCACGTAATAGGAGGTATAGGAGTCGAGCCTAAATTGCCGTCAATCGGGCATGATTCCGAACTCCTTGCTAAGAAATTCTTTTCAGAAAAGTACAATATTACCTCGACACGGAAATTGACCTAAGATCATGCACAGCGGCGGTATACATTACCGCTACGTCACTGCCGCTATCTAGTCTATTGTAATCTAAGTTATCGAGATTTCATTTACATATACAACATTATTCTAATTAAGAAAAAATATGGTCAGGGTTATTCTATATCACCAGTAGAATGCGTGGTTAAAAGGAATTACACGATTTCAAAATCACCCTGTATAGTTGATATTCGTAGCTGTTTAACAAAGGATACTAAATATCTATTTCTAAGTTCGGTTGATCACTGACCAGTGAAACGTATCTTCGTCAGCTTTCTACCGCGAAACCGCGCACGCATGCGTAATGGAAACGACTCTGATACGCCTGCGCCGGACACGGACGTCCAGCGAAAGTGATAGTGATATATAAAATCGTTGCACCACAGGTCACGACGAACGTTCTGCATTCATTGACTTTGAAATATTAGAATACAATCACATCGAAGTATTGTTAGCAGTCAATGAACGTGAAACTTTATGAGAAGAAGATTTCACAGTTGATGCATTGTTTTAAATCGATAATCCGCAGATAAAAGTACCAAGATTAAACTATTATCTTCTATTGTGTTGAATTCAACTACGATTTAAAGTCAATATGCCATCATATCGATTATATTATCGAAGTAGCATTGAATCGATTATATAATTCGAATAATTGATCAGCCATTTTTATAACGCCGTTAGCTTAAGCTTTAATGATTGTATAATCTCTTTATCTTCTAAAACAGGGAGACAGGGACAAGATAACAAGAGCTGAGATAATTTCCTTAAGGAACAATGTTGTTTGTGTTGAAGATTTCTCTTGAAGATACAGCTTTTTAAAGATAATGCATACAGTTAACTAACTATCGTGCGAGGAGACGGTGACACAGGCGAGGCACGTGCCGGTAGTCCGTAATTTCAATCAACTGTCACGACCATTGACAGTTGTTAACAGACTGTATATATAAGCTTTATCTAGACAGTGTCGATACGATTTCCTAAATGGCTCTTATCCACGACGTTACTGACAAGTTGTATTACTTAAGCGGGTTGAATGCATCGCGTTAACGATACGAGTCGCGTATGTAACTCATAAAGTAATCAAACATGGTGCCGAACCACGAACACGGTCCGCACTCGGACCTTATGCAAAGACAAAAATAATTTATTTATTAAGGTCACAAATACAATACACTTATGAACGCCAACATATTTCAGTTAGTGAGATGGCTAAGTTACTGAAGCTAAATTTAGGTTAGTTGCTAGGTTTAGGCAAAAGGTCGAGCCTATGAGAAGAAACATGCAAAGAATTCACGGACGCTCTATTAAATCGCCAATTAAATACAATTACAGTATTTTATAACTTATATCAACAAGGTGTTGCAGCCATACATTAAAAGCAATAATTACTTAATAATATTAAAGAGATTAAATAATTAGGGTTTATTATTCAATATTAATCTATAGTAGACAGTAGGACATAAGGACCCATACATTTACACTTTCACAATCGGTCGCGTGGCGCACAGTGTGCTGAAGTTTATTATTAATATCAGTACGCTGGTTCAATCGCTTGCACATCGAATTTGGTGCGGTACCGAAAATGACGCAATATGACGGTTTGTGATGCAGCGCGGTGGTGTGATGAGCGCATCGTAGCACCATACCGTCCGTTGATTCAACCGCACCATGTCCGATCATCTATGTGTACTTATATGTTTATAGTTTCTATAGCCTGCACGAGTTCTTGTACTACTATCGTTTAAGTACGCTGTCATCGCAGAAATCAATCAAAATGTTTAAGTATCATTGTTCGATAATATTTCAAAATATCGACGGAGCTATCGTTACAATGCCCACTGCGGTTTACGAAATAAACACAACTCATTCATTAATATCGATAGCTTCGATTGTGAGAGCGCCGCTGTGTCGTAAACAGTTCGTGATGTTTTGAAAGAAAAATAATAACTGTCTGCCATTAAAGCTATGTAGAATGTAGCCAAACTATAGGAAGAGAAGGTAGAAAATCCACAAGATTTTTTTGCATTACCGACAAGCTTCACATACACTATGTTTCTTCTCGAAAAAATTTACTCAAAATAATATTTAATAGAGTATCTCATTGGTCCCTTATGTTTGCGTTTATGAAGAGCTTAATTCGATTCTTTTTGAAGCTATGCGATATGCGAAAGCAATAGACATACTACCTATTATGTAGAACCTCAAACATTACTGGCAAAATTTGGATGATATAATTATACGACCTCTGCCTAACCTATCGCATAATATGCAGGCGTGAGCTAGGTATGTACATACATAAATATATGGAAATAATATAGGATACGAAAATAAATATGACATTAATCATAATCTGTGTCTTTAAGTCGTAACTTTTAGTACCCTCTAAATCTTAAGGCAAATATTTTAATTGCCTTTGTACTTGCGTATAATTGCATTATACAAATGCATAAAAAAGATTACAAGAAATAACAGCACACTCTATGACTCTTCAAAATCATATTCAAATCAATTGCATAACTATAACGCTCCTTGTCTTTTAACAAAAAATGTACAAAGTTAACTATAAAGAAGGAAGCCGTAAGTAATAAAAATTAATCGTCAACAATTAAGCCATTAATTCCCCAAAACAGCGCGCAAATCTGAATTATTACCAACTCAAACAGCGCATAAAAAGTTAATTAACCTGCAAAATTATACGCGGAAACACACATTCAAAAATTATAGATGCATCACGTTTTGTTCTATAAAAAATTACATAAATATTATCTCTGGTATTTGCATACAATGCTATGTTAGGAAGATTTGTATCAGGAAAAAACATGAATTCATATGATGTATTAGTTTCCTTCAATGATATTGTGAGTTATGATGCACTGTCTGTGGTAATAAGGTCTGAAATATTTTGAATATCTATGTAAATTAAGTTTGTTTGGTAACTCAGCACTGCAGCTTGCCATCCCGACTTACTCCATGACCAGAAACAAGATGGATAATATAGTTTTAAAAAACATGAGAGAGAGCAAGATTTTCGAGGACTATGTCAAGATTGGATCAGATTTTAATACCTCGTGGAATATCTAACCAGGGACGGAGGGAGACAAATTAAGACTACGAAAGTATTGCGATTTTATCAATAGTTTGTTAACGGATTTGGAAATCGATTCATAGCCGTATGATAACTAAGATATCGATCGATTCGGTTGAATATATCTTGAATTTAGAAGAATCGTGTTGGTTGAACTTGATTTGATCAATATTGCCTTTAACAACTGAATTCGATTCAGTTTATTTCATTGTACATAATGGTTACCTACAATGGAACATCATTAACCTATCAAATCAACCCGGAATTTTCGTATTGCAGGCATATATATTTCCTAATATGTGTTCCGTCTTTTTATCTGATGCAATCTAACCCAAACAAATAACATAAAGATCTTTAGTCACCTTGAGAATCATTATTATCTGATATGAGTATGACCGAAACAAATAGGTAAAATTCCAACACAAATTTTAAACTACTATTGTGACCAATCGATTTGATAAATAAATATTTATAACCAAAATGCTTGCTCCACTACCTTATTGCTGTAATGGCGTAAACGCTCACAAGAGCATAGTAGCCGGTAGTGATCTTGAGTACGATTACCGAGTCGAGCAAAGTGGCAATGACATTTTCTGCCGGGCAAATCGCAGGACTAATTCGGAGTTATTCTGGACTTACTTAAGCCCAGAAAAACTAATCGACATTAGCCCGAGCTTTTGTTTTGTCACTATCTCCTTTTTGATTGGTTGAACTTTCATTAAAAAGCTTCGCTTACTGCATGGCTGCATGCTTATTAAATAATGTTATTATTAAACTGATGTCTATTTATGTATATTTTTCTTTTTATCGACCGTTGACCTTACTTGAATGGGACAGGTTAGATACTTGATGTTATAACCAAATTCCAATCATAGACGTACGGTCAGCAAAACATTGAATAAGACTTACAAAACATGTGTCGCAATGTAACGCGCTATTGAAAACACGCGTGCGCATGCATCGATTTAACCATTCGTTTGTTTTTATCGAATGTGTGTGCCTAATTTAAATGTTTGAATGGTGTTATTTATTTGTTTTTGATTCTGATTGGGTGAAGGTTGTTGTTTTATTTACTTGTGATGCTTTTATATTTTTATTATATCATACGAGATCCATTTGTTTAAGAAATACAGTTTTGACGCAGTTTGATTGGAGAATTACGTTCAACCGCCAGAAGAAAGCAAGAGCTTTGCCTATGTTTGTTACTACTTTGAGTTGGGTTTCTTATGTTATTTGTGTTGAAGACGTTTTAGCCTTTGTCTTTCCCCACAACGCTTACCGATTCCTTTTTGCAAGTTCGAGAACTAATAATATGTGTGCAAGTATGATATGTGCAACTCAAGTTATTATAACCCATTATGATCAAGCCGACCGTGTGCTGATTTGGTTTCTTAATAATATAATATTGGTGTCCGAAAGGTACTGAAGGTAATTTCTTCCGGCAGCATTTAGGAAATATGTTTATTGCTCACTCAATTATGTTAAGGTTTTATCGGTAAGCCATGCATAAATATGGTCTAACTCTATTCTAATGATAAAATACTAGATATTGTGTATATTGCAGTAATATAAAAGTTTTTAGATCGAAAAAATAAATGACGCTCAATAAAGTTCGAACTTGATAAAATAAAATACATACATCAAAATAGCACGTTCAAGGGTGGTCAGTTAAAAAATGATTGTCTTTGTGTACGTAGCATGGCAACATTAATCATCTCGTGAACTTTTGACGGCTGGCAAGGTTATGGCAACACTCACCTTGTGGGATAACCACTTAACAAAAGTTCCCAGTGTCTGGTTACGAAATACCAAGTACGAAGAGCCTTTTACAAGCTTTACTTATCTTGTGTAATTAGTAGTTCATTTAGTATCGGATTTTCAAGCTATCTGATAGTTCTGTATGTAAGATCAGTGACAAATTTTTAAAGTCTCTTGATTTTATTCCACTACCAAGGCGGCAAAAAAATTTACTCATCTGATAGTAAGTGCATATTGTAGGCTCGCAACACCAGGAGTATTACTAGCGCATTGTCAATGCATAAAGGGCAGACACTACGCTAATAGCACGAAGAGTAAATTTCCCCTAAGAAGCCTAGAAACCCAAGCTTCACTAACACTACTTTGTTTTCTGTATACACTAGGTTGATTGACATTTAGATATGTTCTGTAGGTTTGAAAGTCTTCTTCAGTTAAAACCTCCCATGTCTAGTCAATATCCGGCTTTAAGTTAAGAATTCGAACTGTCTGACTTGAAAAAGCACAATAATATTGTAAGGTTTTTGACTGCTTGCAACGATGACCTTGAATTTCCCTCTCTGACTACGAAGATTCTAACAAAAATCAGCCACAACTATTGAAATCTTTTTGAATAGTACAAAACACTGATTGCGCCAAAATAATTTAAGATATTTTTGAAGGTGACAAACGATGTACTGACAAATAAATAACGCATTTACATTTACCAACGTTAAAATCACTAACGCTTTTAAGAAACAACTTATACTTAGTGAACTACCGACCAACTCCATTCTAGTTAATTTAAATCCTATTATGCGATAAAACTAATCGAGATAAGTACAGACCTCGACCTTTAACAAATCAATCGAAAAACAATATCGGTACAGATAATCGCACCCGTTCCATTCCCGCCAAAAACTTTCACTTGAGAGCTGACCTTGACAGCTGCAGTCGCCATCTTGTAATTAACGTCACTTTTTTATTAATTGCATGACCGTACCTGCTCTCCCCAGGGTTACATGCTTGTCATGCAATGTCAAGAATATTCGTGATTTTTATTTATTAAATTATAGACTGTGGTAGTTTTATTTATAATTGCTGTTATTATAAATAGCGTTAATTGATATCAGTTGTAATTTATCTATCCTCAATTAAAATCAAATTTCTAAACAAATTTTCGGTTGAAATTAAACTACTAGGTATTTTATCCGTATACTATAGTAGTTTGATTTCAATGAATAATATTCGCGTAAACAGAAGATAATATTAAATTTTCGGTTATTTAAAATGATTTGCGATTTCTTTATTATTAACCGAAATTTGTTTTTGCTGTGGAATTACGCACAACCATATTGCGCGGGTCAGGCCACACGTAGCCTTCCAGCATTCGATACCAAAAATGATTTTTTGCTCTGGTATCCCAATAAACCAGGTAGCCTCATGTAAACGAGAGCGTATCGCCGTCATCAGTTTCAGTCTCTTAGCACAAAACTTTTGCTTAAACTTTTACTCAAACATAAGACTGGGATATTAAAAGGCTAGAATCTAGATACCCTCAGTTCTAGAAAAATATGTATCCAAAGAAAATTGTTTTCTAATGTCAACGTACGGACATCAAACTCCACATACATCGTACATGCAACAAAGTTTAATGCCTCCGACATAAATTATGGCACTCGCACGAGAACAGGTTCCGAGTCGCACGGGGTCAAGATCTAGCGAAAGTGCCGGCATCTGGCGGCGGCGTCATTAAGCAGATTACACTCATCATTAAACCTGATTGATAGAATATGAGGAAGATTAATTGTACTGGTGCACGCTATTTTGTGTTTGATGGTGTGAAATGCATCGGTTAGGAATGGATGAGAGACGGCCGTATCTGGTGATTCTTCTTTTAAGGCGATGGTAATCGCCTTATTTAGTATTTGGATGAGTAAGCGCTTATATACAGTCAAGATTTTCGTGTTTATGTGCTTGTAACTTTAGCATTTAATAAGTGCTGGCGCAACTGCCAATTATGTTGTAGGTACCGTGCTAAAAGCTGAGCGGTGGCATAGTGAGATTTCTGAATAAAGATTTTCCACTTTCGGATTCCAATCACAATCCCCGTGACCTGATTGACTTTTGATCTGTTGGAGCAAGAGCAAAACTTGCTGACTCAAAATAGATATTAGATTACACACATATTTTATCGTCTACAAATATTTGTTTTGCCAAACTCGAATACCAGACCCTACTGGACTCCAACCCCTGGATGTCCACATATTACCTCATCACGATAATAGTCAATATATTTAAATTATCTCATTTCGCATATATTTTATTAATCATCAGTGACTATGATCATCGAACAATCTCTCCAAATTACTTTACAATCATAATTGAAACTTTCTTTATTCAAGCAACAATTATATTTTTAATCTATATAATATCTATTATATAAAAAACAATTGCTTATTGTATTCAAAAATGGAACACTGTAAAATTTATGCGTGGCCGTGCACGCGCATAACATCAGATGATTTTTAAAACAGCAAGCGAAAGTAAAAATGATTTGCGCGTTTCCCATAAATGTTAGATTATTTGTAGTTATGATTCAGCAAAATTATCGCATGGTTTTCTAATGAATGTATTAAATAATGTCTTGCGGTATTTTACTTAAGTTACTGCATACATAGATCGTAACTCGTAGCTCGTAGATAAATAAACTGACTGTGTACAAATTATTCTTGCACAATCATTGTTCCGCACTATTAGTTGTTATTAGATAGGTATACAAATATCTTCTCCCTAGCCTTTATTATTCCCAAGTCACTTGGGTCGGCTTTTCTAGTCTAACCGGATTTGACTGGATATCAGTTTTTACACGGAGCGGCTACCACTTGACCTCCGCAACCCAAAATCATTCACAAAGCTTTTCACTAAAACTAGAATGATAGACTCCTAAAAGTCGAAAAACGTGTATACTAACAATAGAGAGTGCGTAATTTCTATTTTATTGCTTAAAGTGGCAGACAAGCCAGCAGCCCACACTAAGTGGTAACCATCGTTCATGGGTATGACTGTGTCTCCTTAGCATTGCAAATGTAGCACCTACGAAACACAGAGCAGCCACTGCCTACCGTCAATGGCATGCCAAAAAGATATACATATGTAAATCGTGCTTATCTTATCCTAAAACCCTATTTCAGAGTAAGACAGTTGTTTGTTAAGAGTAAATTGTGATACGATACGATGACTGATGAGATTTTTCTTCTTATTCTTCATTTTAACTTGTATGTTGTGGTATCATCACTGCTCAGGTCAGCATGCTGAAGGCCAGATTGTATATCTATTATTAATTAGTTTGGTTAGGCAAGCCGGGATTTTGAGCCAGGTAAATAAGTACTGTTTTATTAAGGCACAAATAATGTAGTAACAAAACTTTTCACAATAGGAACATAATATACCTAATCCAAAAATGTGCTCGGCATTAATGATAATAATTTTATTTTCTCATCACATTTCGTTTACATACAGTATTTGTACTTAATCTAATTTAAATAGAAAATAGATTTGTAAGAAACCGGTGTCCGAAATAGGTATTGGGACTCTGTAATGTGAGACCAAAAACTCTATATTGTGGGTATATATCACATCTGTGAGACAGACAGGCTTGAATCGATGAACGTATGTGTAGAAAAACTGTATTTTCAAGTACTATTCGTCTGCTAGCCATTCATTCATCATACGCCTTTATCACCACATGTAAGAAGAGGAATCAATCTGCTGAGCCAAATCAGAAGACTCACAAAAACACGTAACAGTGTTAATACCACATTTAAGAAGATAAATCAATATGTTGAGCCAAATCAGGAGACTCACAGAAACACGTAACAGATGAAAAGACCAGCTACTACTTGCATTTTAACACCACATTTAAGTTGAGAAATTTAACTGCTGAACCCAGTCCGAAGACTCACAGAAACACATAACAGAAGAAAAGACCAGCTGCTATTTGGATTTTAACAACACATTTAACAAGAGAAATGAATCTGTTGAGCCAAATCAGAAGACACACGTAACAGAAGTAACAAGTAGCTGCCATTTTGATTAAAAAAGCAACTTTTTATAAAGTAATGTTTCATTGTGACAATTTGCATGAAGTGTAACGGCATTGCGTAACCGGCGTGATTGCGAGCGTGACTGCACACGGATGTGTGTCTCAGCGTTCACGTTCCGTGACCGAAAGACACGCGAGCATTTATTTATGGCAGGGAACTGAAAACTGTGGTCGTGTATTACGGGATCTTTTTTTTACATGCATACACAGTCTCGCGTTTACGTTAACGAGGGGTTAAGCCTCCAGAGGGTAGGGAAAGGTGTATTACGTCTACATGTCGTCAGCTATCGTTAGGATCCATCTCATGGGTGTGTCCGCACATAAAGTCTAACACTCCGTATTGCTACTGAAAATTTCATAAAAGAAATGGTTATATCACTTTGCCCGTCTTAATAATCGAACCCGCATCCTCACGCATAGCAGTGGCATTAGGCTTATATATTATATGTTTTCTTTTATCGATCCTCTAACATTTTACACGTTCTTTAACTTTAATCTGCCTATCCTTCAAAAAGTTAACTAGTTTGTTGGATAACACTTCGAACTTTGTAACACTGATTAATTTTTAAAGTTATTTACAACTTCTAGGTAGGTATTCCGGGTTTAGAATGACATTTTTGAAGATTTTGTGTATTTTTCGCATAAATTAGATTATTAAGGGATTATTAAGAATTAGTATTCTTCTAGAATACTAGTTCTTGATAATCCCTATAGCTGAACTAAGTAATAGAGTGTCAACAAACTCACGACCATTGAAATTGCTAGTAATTCACAATTTTGCAGCAAAAATGGTAATAGAGTAATTTAGTTCGTACAACAATCAGCTCAATTATATCCTAAATCTAACCCAATGAGAACGGCAATAAATATTTATTTATTATAGTCATCAATTAAAATATATAACAATAAATTAATAAATAAATGATACAATTTCGACCTTAATCTTTATTATTTTATCAAAATCATTCACTACCAATAAATCTATGTAAATATGTTACATTTTAGCAAAATGTCGACCACTTTAGTGTAAGGCCGTGGTATTTTAAATTTTCACTGATTAATATACTCATCATTATATCTTCATTAAACCTAATCTTTCTATTATATTTTGGTTAATGAAGAACTGACAGCTTCTGTTTTAATGCTTTGTATGTTGCAAAAAATATGCGATAGTCTGATAGCCAATGAGGTCTATATCTCATGGACCTCTAAGCCGCTAGGAGAAGCTAGCATAGCTCAACGTTAAGAAGACTAGGACGGTGTGGAGGCCACTGCTCTTAGACCACACGACTGCTTACCATCGAGTGGTCATTTTGAAGAGCAAAAAAGAAATGACTACTATGTTAGAATACAAAAGGCTGTTGCAATAGTTATTCTTGTAGGATAGATAGATAGTTCTCTAATTGGCTTGCTCCGGGTTTCTAGAACTATTTAATTTTATCAGTTTATCTATTCAGTTTCATATTAGTATAGATAGATATAGTTCATCTATAAAACTGCTATAAGACCTATTAAAAAAGCATAACTTAGATCAACTAATCAAAGGGTTTTTAATACGAAACTATATTTGTTTGAATAGTTTATTCAAGCTTCACCTAAAAATCACTGAAACCATTTTAATGCGCGGTACACAGTATTATAGCTTGGAGTTCGATTAAAAGCTTAACCAAATTTCATATATTTCCATGCAATAGAACCAAAGATATCTACGTAAACGTACACGTGCATAAAATCGTCGTTAAAGGCTAGCCAAAGATATTGTACATGTTATATTTAAAACCATTCTAGACAAAAACAGTTCGTACGTATATTGTAGAAATAATCACACGCATACTCTTAGCCAAATAATAGGTTAGAGGGCCATTACAAAGAGATCTGAGTCTGTTGTACGTAGGAATGGGATTAGAAAGGATACGGGCAAGGTTATGCCGTGTCCGCTAGTGCACTGCGTGTAGCTGTAGCTATGCACAGATATAAGGACAAATGCTTGTCCTTTAAAGAAAAACTACCTAAAAGGACAAGCTATGTGATAATTAGTAGTATTGCCTTTCGTTTTCGCGGATGAATGAAATGTTTTTCTACATTTTATGGCATTTTGTTTAGTTGATAATTATATGTTTATATGTTTGCGAATATACATTGGAATTAATAAGTTTTCCAAATTATATTGATACAGTTTTATAGATTTTTATTCATACGTTTCAGTTACTTTTCAGCTTATAGTCATGGGTAGATATTTGTTGTGTTAAAGTTGCTGATAAATATATAATAATATAATATTCTACCACATACACACAACACCATCTAGCCCAAACTAAGCAGAGCTTGTACTATGGGTACTAGACAATTGATAAACATACATATATACTTTTTTTTTTTGTAAATACTCACATATTTATACATAGAAACACCCAGACCAAGACAAACATCCATGTTCATGCACACATATGTTTGACTTGTGCGGGAATCGAACCCGCGACCTCAGGCGTGGCAGTCGGTTACACTTACCACTACGCCATCGAGGCCGCTTCAACTGCAGAGTTGATGTACATTTGCCAGTGCTTCGAGTACCGCAGGATCGATAACCAACAGAAGAAAATTGTGAACCACAAATAGTACCAGTACCAATACCAATAGTACAGTATACCTGTTTTTTAAATAGTTGTATGATTTATACGTAGGGTATAGGTAGGGATTATACCAAATGCAGATAGTCCTAGTTAAAAGTAATGTCATGTCTTTTTCGCATTTAAGTTATTGGACTTTTAATTAGCTTTCAAATGCGATTAATTGTTTTTATGGAAGCTCGTGTGCCGACGACAACTTATGGTAGAATTATATACTAACTTATATCTTATATACAAGGTATGTACATAGATATGGACAAGGAATGTTATGCGCATATAAATACCATTAGTGATCAACATAGACTTATTATAAATAGTTCCTGCATATTTACGTTGGCAATACTTAGCCGGCGTCTTAATTACCACCTCGCTTCCTGGTACTTACCTGTAAAGAAAAAGAAAAAAATTATTAATATGAGAAAACATAGTTCTTAAAACATGCTGTCAAATTCTTTTATCGCCTAAATAGAACCTTGATCTAAGTGTTATACAATATATTATATATGTATAAATATAAAAAACTAGCATTTGAGCGCGGCTCCGCTCGCGTAGTACCTAC
This sequence comes from Catocala nupta, assembly GCA_963675205.1. NCBI lineage: Eukaryota > Metazoa > Arthropoda > Insecta > Lepidoptera > Erebidae > Catocala > Catocala nupta. The sequence goes on from OY776086.1 coordinate 7,835,453, forward strand.
ATTAATAAATAGTAGCCTATGTCCTTTCCCAGACTTTAAACTATATCTGTACCAAATTTCATCTACATCGGTTGAGTGGTTTAGCCATGAAAACGTAACAGACAGACAGAGTGTATACATATATTAGTAAGGATATATAAAATGCAATCTATTTATATACTTGTATAATATCAGCCACAGCTTTGGCGTAACAATCATAAACGTGAGTAAACCGGAGGGAACAAGTTATAATATAATATCAATTGTGATGATTGTGCTAATTTACATTTCACTTATGTATTGAAAAAAAAATACTATCGGTTTTAAACTATAATTAGCTAGACTAGATGGTCTTAATTGTAGTAGAAGCACGTATATACATACATAGATACGCGTCTGCATATCTCCGAAATGGTTCATAGCGGCGTCTTACAACCACATTTCACTACCCACAATTTACTACCCACTATTTCACGGCCCACTTTTTACTACTACTGTTTCACTACCCACATGTTAAGTCCCATATAATAGATCGATAGTTTAGCCTACTAAGAATCCCTAAAATAATTTTAAAATGGTGGAATGGCCAATTATTATTCTATTCTTTTATTCTGATAAAAAGAAAACAAAACACTCGTATATCAAACACTTAAGTCTTGCAACAACCTACGCTTACAAGGTGTGCGTTAATAGTTCACCACATCGGATTCGAACTCACGTTCTGTAGATAAGCGGTCGCCGTCACGGCCTAGCTGTTTCCGCTCATTAACATTCAATGCTACTCGATTATAGTTCAAAGGTGAATTAATAGAACTTCATTATGATTGAGTATTTAATACCGATATATATTTTTGTAGTGGGGAGACCAACAGATTGCAATGCAGAGGGTCTCGGGTTCGAACCCACGTCACGCACCTCTGACTTTCAGAAGTTATATGACTTTTCGAAATTATGTGCGTATTAATTGACAATTATCGCTAGCTTCGTGCCTCGGACAGCACGTTAAGCCGTCGGTCTCGGTTGCCATGAACATTTATGGCAGTCGTTATTGGGAAGTCAGTGCCCTATAATATCCTGACACTGGTCTAGCCTTAGGGTATCGTTAGCCTTCGGGTTGCGGAGGTCAGGTGGCAGCCACTCCGTGTAAAAACTGATATCCAGTCAAATCCGGATAGACCAGAAAAGCCGACTCCAAGTGACTAGGGAATAATAAAGGCTAGGGAGAAGAATATATTTATTCTGCTATACTTTGCTTTAAACTTCTAAAGTTAGACCACACGACTGCTTACCATCAGGCGGAATGTGGTCACTTTGAGCAAAAAAAAAAGTTCCATCCCGCCCACTTCCTGCGTTTACTCTGAACGCCTGTTTTTCGTCATTGCTACTCTAATCAAAGCAATATTTTTTTTGAACAACAGAGATCGTCTGTTGTTTCACTATCAACAAAGCACTACAAATATCTAATATTGTATTGTGCGTTACTTTACAAATATTCAAACAACAAAGAATACCCAGACTCCGAACAATCTGTGGATCATACAAATTATTGTCTTGTATATGATTCGAACCATACTCGGCGTAGTAGTGATGGGGCGACCACTTGAATGACTACGCCATTCGTACAGTCAATTGCCTAAACAGGGAATCTAACCAGAGACCTCACGATCACTCGCAAATGTACGAGCAAACTTATGCCATAGGAGCTACAACACAGTCATTCCAAGCACACCCCGGCACTTCATTACGGCAATCCAACTACTATATAAACACATGGCTATCATTTATTTTTCAGTCACAATCAGGTAATGTTAGCACTGCAGTACTGCCAGTCATACTGCTACGCGAATAAGTGTCGCTTCTTTACGTAGTAATTATTTTCTTTACTACAAGTGTCTGCTACCAAAGGCTATAAAAATAATGGTGGGATTACATCTTAATTATAGAAAATGTTTTAATAAAAAAGCGATAAGGAATTAATATAATTCCAATAAAAACGTGCGGTATCCCACATAACTTGAACAGAATGTGTTCAAAGATTACGACTTTTGACCTTCGGTATTCAACTCGTGAGAGAAACGGAAGCGTTGTCATGTTTACAGCGATTTTAATCAATCAAAATGGCGGACTAACGCGTTTTTGATACACCAACACTTTCTTTTACACACGAGCTTATAATGTCGAGAATACGAACGTAAAATACTAACTGACTACCTCGTTAATTCAATGGCATTTGCGTATGATACTAGCACGAATGGCGTAGTGGTTTATGTTGAAGTGGTCGTTGCCAGTGCCACTTTTGAGTACCATTGCCACCAAAATTTATCTGTTCTATAGATAGTTAATGTTCTTGATGTCCGTTGTTGCAGTATTAGTAGTCCCTTTGGCTGGCCCTTGTGCGTAAAATGTCTTTTAAAATAAACACAACGCTCGCGGCCGACCGTGGGATAGCGGTAAATTTCTATAGGACTGCTGCTTATGTTCACATACATACATACACATAAATATATATATATATAGCTCAGTGGTTAGACCAGCAGACTGCAATGCAGAGAGTCTCGGGTTCGAACTCACGTCGCGCACCTCTGACTTTCGGAAGTTATATGACTTTTCGAAATTATGTGCGTATTGATTGACAATTATCGCCTACTCCGTACCTCGGAGAACACGTTAAGCCGTCGGTCCCGGCTGCCATGATGAACATCCATGGCAGTCGTTACTGGGAAGTCAGTGCTCTATAATATCCTTACACTGGTCTAGCCTTAGGGTATCGTTAGCCTTCGGGTTGCGGAGATCAGGTGGTAGCCGCTCCGTGTAAAAACTGATAACCAGTCAAATACGGTTAGACCAGAAAAGCCGACCCCAAGTGACTAGATATATATGTATATATATAATATACATTTCGTACATTTTACAAACTATGGTATTAATTTCCATGTGATTGAAGCCAGCCCATTACTATTGATCAGAATCAGTTCTAGGCTTTGTGCAGCTAATGCGAATTTCCTGAGGGAGAACCCAGTAACACTATGTATTTACCGAAACAACAAAGAATACATGGAGCATGCAATTTAAACTGTTGATTAATAAACGTATTTAAACACATCTCTGCGCAACTCATGCAGTTACTTTTGGTCATATTCATTCAACCGAGATCCTAATCTAAGAATGAACTGTAATTATTCTGAGAAGAGGAAATCGTAAAAGGGTATATAGGCAGACCGGCTCTGACCTTTCTACTTGGTTACATTTATAACGTACCGATCTGAATACTGGTTTTACGAACTAAACTATTTGCATGTAAACGAACATAGTTCTCATATACTTGTACGAGTGTTAGATTACTTATGTTGCATTTAATTTATTTGCTCGTACTATGGCTTGTAAAAATATCATAGTGTGACGGCATATCTCCATAAGGTTATACAGAGATGTATATTATCCCCTTACTATATTTATATTGCTAGTGTACATGACTGAACATCATGGCTTTCTAGGTTAAAATTCTGTTGGCTAGTCTCCGTTAAGACTGGCCGCCGAGACTAAGACACTATTATTATCACATTTTGACTTAATACGGAGAGACGTTTTGTTGTTTATCCAGGATTATTTCAGAATGCAGATGGTACTTCTAAGAATTTCCTAACAGGAAAATTTAGTGAAATTAAAAATGATTGAAATTTTGTGAAGTGAAAAAAAAAGCAAGTATTTACAACCTTATCCGTGATGTGCGAGAAGTTGCTTACCATCAACCTATCAGTATAACGATCTTAATATAATTAATTAGCTTACAAGAAGCGCACGAAGATTAACATAACTATTTTAAAATGGTTGGGCATAGAACTGCCAGATTTTACTCATAAAAGTGTTGCATCTTACCTCTCTTTTACTAGACAGCCATAAATTTACATGCTGATTTATTATTTGAAATTAATAAATGTTACTTGATGGCCTAGTTGAACATATTATTTCAATTTTATTTATATCATACTAATTAAACGTATTGCAGTTGTTTTAGCGGGTATTGAGTAAGTCTATGAACAAAAAGCAGTTTACTGAAACCAGTAAAATATAACATTTCGCAAAACGGTTTTATCCTTAACCTTTTCATAATAAATTGGCCACTGCTTCTAGTGTAATCAAATTCAACTAATTAAACCAGTCCGCTCGTCATACTTTCGTAATTTAACAAGTGCACAACCATTCTGTTGACGAGGTGAAATAAAATGTATACCATATAACATTTATGAATTTTATTTCATTCAATTCTTTGCAATTATTTTTATTCTATTAGTGTCAATGTCTAAGGTAATTTTTTTTTTGTATGCCTCACATATTCTAAGTTGATAACTGATGTTTTAATAACATGATATAGTATATACATATATAAATAAGTATGACATACTAACACATATTTATTATGACGATTATGAAACAAATCGATGTACTGTCAATATAGATCAATCAGTAAGTGACTGAATTAAAACTAACCACTGGGTTCGTTTTTTCTTAAAAGTGTTGGGAACGGCTTGGAAAACTACGTCCTATAGAGGGCAATCAGCTAAGCTCCTATTAGACTATTACTGTCAATTTGTGAAGGCGATGTATTTACACAGAAGTTTCCAAGAAGATTTGATGAAGTCACAACTTTTCTTAAACATCGAATGTTGTATTATATATTATATATTATATTATCATTAAAGCACTTATTACCTTCATAATTACAAACACGGTTTCTCGTATGGGAATATTTTTACGTTGTTTTTTACGAAACGAACACAAAGAAATACTACTAAAAGCAGATGGGACATAAAACCATTAAAGTTTACACTCTTCACTTTAGACCTCGAAATGTTACGAAAATTATTCCAGAAACATTGTTGACAGAAGTTTGAGAAATTCATTATTTCATACAATGAGGTACTAAAGTTTAATTAAGATGTTTTAACGTATAAATATGTGTGAAACTGTGAACGTTAGAAGTTTCCATTGTCTTTATTTATGTCAAACGATGACAACTTTGAGGCGTAGAATCAACGTAGAAAAACATAAAGTAAAACATTTGACGCCTTCGCTGTCCATGGCCGGCTGACCGGTGAAAAGTAGTCATATGAGAACATTCGAATGTCTATCTATTTAGTTTAATAACTTGATGGTTGCAATTACTAAACGATTGATTTTGATGTCACTGTCAGTTGCACTGAGTCGCTAAATCAGCTCACATATAGTCGACCAGCTATCGCAAAAGAGCGCCGAAATCATTTCGTTTCTTTGCTTATGTTTTGGGGAAAACACGATGTAATCATAGGCTTTTTAAGTATTTGGATAAGAATCATAGAAAGCTTGGGAGAGAATAGTCTTTCTTTTATGTTGAAATGGTTTGATAAGTTGATTGAAACGGACGTCTTGATTTAAATTCTTTGGTAAAACAATAGATTCTTGCTTCTGGTGTTAACTAATTAAGATTTATTTAAGCTACTTAGAAGGTATTCGTATCTTTAATGATAAGTTCATTATGTTATTTTTATACTGCCGAGGTGAGAAATAAGCATACATACCGCCTAATGATACAAAGTAACCGTAGCCTATAAATACTAGCAATGCCAAGCATATGTCTTGTGTATTGCCCAGCTCGTAAAAATGAAAGATAAACGTCATTATATTGAGTGAAATTCCTTGTTTGAGCAAAGATCTCTCTGTACACTACCTTTGTGATTTGGTACTGGAGGTTATAGCGGATATCTTATTATAATTAGAATAGGTGATACAAGAGCTTTATCGAAAAAATGATATGTAGAGCAGGTGGTCGGATGATAGTTCATGTAAAGTCTTAAATGACTACGTCTACTATTTTCTAGCAGATTAGTGCTTTTGTCAAAACCTATTCATCTAATAAAACAAACGTGTTGCAGCCTCCTAAAACAATAACAGTATTCACACACAAGGTCACACGAATGTTATGACGAAACACGTCATTACCACCAGCTGATACCGTTGCCACACTTCGTGGTAACACTTAACATGTAACGTCTAGTGTATAATTATTGTTCCACCATTACATACTTGTGTGTGTACGCTTTAAACAGAAGGAAAAAGAATAAGATATCTTAACATTAACTAATATTCTGCGCTTCAATAGTAAATGTTGTGTAACACGAAACGGTATTTAGAGTGAGTTTAGAATTACTATGATACGTTTTGGACGAGTTTGGTACATAAACCTATTATTGGGACGAGTTTAAGATTAAAATATAATATGGTTTAGGCTGAATGTTGAATATTTTAAACTATTTTAAATATATACGAGATTTGATGTCATGTTCAACTAAATCAGCAACAATGCCTCATATGAATTTACATTCTTGTAATGTGTAACTCAAATCAAGCTATAATAATATGATACTTCAACTGTTTTCTATCATGTCATTATCATTATTCTAGCCTATTTATGTTCGACTGTAGACTTTCAGTCTAACAAATTTGATTAATTAATATCGTTTTTGGGAGGTATGACTTCTCTCCTCTGTCCATAGAGATAACGATCATGTTAAGGTTACCTCAGATGTCAAAATATTTGAAGCCTACTAAATATTGAATCTCGACTGTTAAAAGTATTTGTAACTGAAACCAACAACTTTACATCGAGGCAAGTATGATTCATATATATGAGTAATATGTTAGGTGTACACCTAATCTTTCATTGACATATAAGCATGTTGGTAAGCTTCGTATACTTTTGTAATTAGCAACAAAACAATTCACACTCTCACATTGCATAATTAATACGCACTTTTTCTGCAAAGTTTTGCATAACGGCTATTAATTTGACATTTCCTGCGTAAGTTTTCAACAATAGAAATTGTGTACGCCGTCCAAATAAGGAAGCTATGCTAATGAGTACTTGTTTACTTTATATGTTGCTATGCTGGTGAAATATCGCTCTTATTTTCTAAGTAATAAGAGTAACATTTATTTATATAATATAATGTTTATAGCTATTACTTAATTTTGTGGTTGTGTAGTAAAAATAGCAGCATAACCATTTCTTACAGAGGCTGCCTTTAGACGAGTCACTTAATATTATCATAATATATCACGCCAGTATACACCTAAACGCATATATAGAGGGGTGTAACCACTATAGTTTGCCAGTTATGCTTTAGGTCACATGAAATAGAATTCATCAAGTTTCCTGACAATGCTTTCCTTAACCGTTACAATGACTCACATGAAAATTTTAAAGCGCATCCCTGTGCTTACTTACATATGTATATATGAGGTCCCCGATACAATCGACTAGTTGAAGTATTTTATAATGAGGTATTTCTGTTAGATTATTTTTAGTAGCAGTATACCCGATAGACGGCAATGGTCTAACTTTATATTATGTAGGATTTTAAGACCTTAATATAGGCACACCTATGTACCAACCCAGTACCCAACAGGGTACTGATGCAGATGTATGTATATTACAGTCAGCCCGTCAGCTATGGTTCTCTTACGACACAGGTAGAGAGCCTATTGCCGTGTGGTAAGCATCCGGGCTCTATACTACCTCTTAAAATTTCTAGACAGAAAATCCCAATAACACTCTGCTCGACCCTCGAGCATATAAATGCGTGACGCAATGTTGTGTTTGTTTGTATTCAACTTATTATCACGTCGTCAAATGAAGTATTATGAAAGGTGAATTAACTCATAACAAATGTTACTTGTGTGCAATGGCGCATAACATCACGCTTGTAAAGGAACTGGCACATGACAGGGTTATAACAGTTATTTAAATTGTTTTCGCTTCATTTAATTACTATTGCACGTCAATTATTAAATAAATATTACTTTAATAATATTTATGATGACATGACATGCCTCTTTAGTTGCGTGACTTAAATTTACGCTTATTTACGCTTATTTTACTTAAATTTACGCACGATCGTTGGGTCTCGTGGTCGGTTCCTGGATTGGACAAAGTTTTATTAGGTTTTTCTGAAGCATTTTTAGCAGGTCGGCAACGATAAATTTTGTAGGTAGGCGGAATAAGTGTCGCCCCTTTCTTCTACCTTCTACTTTATATGATATAGTTCGAAATAAAAATGTTATTCATCTCTATTTATCCGATCGGTGAGTAAAAATGCGTATGTAAATATATTATAATGTCACATAATTACTTATCAATGGTGTATGTAAAGTGATCTACAAGTATTTTGAAATTAAAGGCTAGGTCACTTATTTAGCCTAATTAGGTTTATTTGTATTTACTTAATAAGATCGTTTCTGACCAAATCAGAGACATTCAATCGAATAATACCCTTAGCAGATCAGCATATGATGAAAGAGAATGAAGCGAAAGAGATATGCCAGGATCATAGCAAGTAGAAATCCTTAGTCTCTACTATTCGTAATTATTTAGTTATTTTTAATTGCATTGTATAACGCCACAATAACCTTACAACAGCTCTACTATAAACAAAAATGCACTTATATGTGTTGTAACATTGCAATATTGTCGCAGCGAAAGTAAACATAGCTTGAAAGTGAAAACTCTTAACCTACTCTACATATCTCGAAACATGTAGAGTCGTTCTTACATTGCTCGACTTGTTGCCCTTAAACTTTGTGTTATCTTGTTGCGCAACAATGAAAGCCCTTGCGCAACATGTCTGGCAACAATATGCAACATGCTACATTTATTTACAAGTATGGCGGTGATGTTTCTACTGCTTTTTATTTGATACTTACATAGGTGTGTAAGTATTATGTCAACTGCTTACGCCTTGAATTTATGGACATATATTTACGCACATAAATTTGCAGAACAAATTTGTATCCCTCCGAAACAGAATTTATTTCTGGTTGAAAGGAAGCCTATGTTGTTCTCTGTTTGCTAAGGAAACCAGATTGATAGTAAAATCCTTATCGCCTATAACACTAGCACTATAGAAAATAAATATGAGTTAAACATCACTTTTGCATATTTCTGAACATTAGGCGGTACACTCACATTTCTTCAGTTATGGTTTTAGGTCACACGTAATAGCATCGTTCACTATTGCCCTCTGACGGATATAATAATAAAATAAAATAAAAATATTTATTCACCAAATAAAGAAATACACATTCTCAGATGGTAATTAATAATATAACTAAGGAATATAATGTATTGTTTTGCCAAAGACTTCCTAAACTAGGCTATGTCTGTCCTATACATATTACCACACTCTGTGCTGTCTCTGAGGCTTTTGTTACAGAATATCCAATCCAACAAGAACCTTAGGATCAGTCATAAACTTAAGCGAAAACATATGCCAAGGCGTTGTCTAGGCTTGGTCTACCTACATGCCCAGCTTTTAGGAACGAGTGCTGGTCCAACAGGCTCTATTACATAAGGCCCTCTTTTTACTTTACCAATAGTGATATAGAGTGTAGGTGTGAAGCACGGTTTTCAATTCGTTACAGTGGTAGAGCCTTCGTTATGGTGTTTAAGGCTATTACTTGCTAACAAATGGTTAGGAACGAATGTATAAATAAACATTGTTGTTGCTTTGATAAAGCTGTTTGACTCTAAGGATAAAGATATTTTGTAATACAGTGCTAAATAAACAACGCGATAAAATCCGTATATAGTAGTTTAATTTCAATGAATAACATTCGCGTAAATGGAAGACAATATTATGTAAAATCTCTTCAAAAATCAGGACTAACATGGTTCTACTACGAATAAAACAAGATGAAATAGAAATACAACCGCACCATTCAATATAAAATATGTAACTAGCTACGTAATAAGACATAAAGATACTACGCAAGGCTTTTTGTCTCGGTCTGTCCCGAAAAAGACAATTGCCAATTGGAATAATTCTTGTGTCGCGGGGGACTTTACAAATATTCAAACAACGGATACAAATAACACCCAGATTCGGAACAACCATTTGTGGATCACACAAAGTTTTGTCCCGTGAGGGATTTGAACCCACAACACTCGGCGCTGTAGTAATGGCGAGGCGACCACTTAAACAACTACACCATCCGTGTAGTTGAATCTTTCTCAAACTTTATTAAGACGCCGAACACATTGCCCCGGCGGTCTGCGTTCTGCGGTCGAGTTCCTCTTTGATAATATACAGTTTCTCTTTGAACGCCGCGGTCTGACTGCTTTTATGTGTGTACGATTCAAAGATACCGCATACATCACAGTGAACGCGGAACGGAGAACTCGGAACTCTGACCACTGACCGCCCGCAGTGTGGCCAGCGCCTAAATGATGAAATTTCCAAAAAGCTAATCCTTTGTATTTAGATAGAAGTGATGGCTTATAATTTGCTTGATATGATTCTTAATGCGAGCACACCTATCTGTCACACGGTGTAAGTTCCACATCTCTATAAGAACCGATTGATCTAATAATTACGTCACCCAATGACAGGAGAAAGTGTATACTTGAAATAGTATGATAGAGCAAGGAAATAGTTTATTGGACACTTAGGTAACTAATACCAGACCGCGGTGGAGCCACTCTATTATTTATTTCTTCCTTTTCACGGTAATATACTAGTACACGCCCATGGCTACGCCCGCTTGATACGAGAATAAATACTATTCAACCGACTCTATCATTTTAAATTCTGTCAACATTGATACAACAATAATGTATTAAAACGTAAAAATAAGTAACTTGAACGGATCAATCATTTATTCTATTAGCGGATTTAAAGATTGGATATAAGTTTGGAAATACATGTGTTGCCTGCTCTACGTGAAAGAATTCAGCCATTTCTAAAATAAATATACTTTCTAAATCAAAAATTAATATATTACTTCTAACAATTTTTTACAATATTGCAACCAAATCAATAAAAATATTCAGTCAGTTGTATCAGCGTACATAACATTTATTATATTTTTTTATTGAAAACGAAAATATTATAATAACTATTTATTATTATTATTATGAATATTCATAACTTCTGTATATTTATTTTTATAGAATTTGTAGGAAATTAAAAGCTTTATACGCTGTTTAAATTGATTTGTCTCGAATAAATAATGTTTGCGTGGATGAAGCAAAAGTCCCGCTAATATTTAGACATCAACGCGCGCGATCGTCTTCTTTAAAAATAATTTGATGTATAAAAAATTCTATTGACTATAGATTTTTTAATATAAAATAATAATATCAGCCCTGTATTAAACTGTCCCACTGCTGGGCACGGGCCTCTTCTCACTGAGAAGGGTTAGGCCATAGTCCACCACGCTAGCCTAGTGCGGGTTGGCAGACTTCACATATCATCGAAAACATTATGGAGAACACTCAGACATGCAAGTTTTCCTTCACCGTTAAAGCAAGCGATAATTAATTATTTAATACGCATATAACTTCGAAAAGTCAGAGATGCGCGCCTTGGGTTCGAACTCGAGACCTCTGCGTGGCAGTCCAACGGTTGCCCACTAGGCTAGGATTTTTTAATATATTTGACTTTAATTAATATGTATTATATATGACGAATAATAAATACATACATTTCTTATTCATCATACTTAAACTCAGACTGAGTTAAGCAGAGGTTACACCTTCATTTTACTAGCTATGTATGTTTTTATTCCCACATTACAGAGTATTGCAATATATAATAATCAAACTCTACACAATCGAAGGTAAACATAATCGCAAGCTTATGCTATAAAAACTGTTATGCACTACTTTGCATATCCAAGGACACACCTTACGCACTTATGTATTGTATTATCAATATATTCAAATACATATAATTTGAATGCAACAGCACATAGCTAATCTATACAGTCTAATTCCATCGAGGCTGTTACCGAACATTAAGATTTCTTTCCCCACGTCTATGTAGCTACCGTGTGTTTGTGTGGGTGTACCGTGGGCCTTAGATACGACACACAGATAGACAAACAATAGCTGTTAACACTATCTCTTATCTTAAAGTACGTGTTTGACCTCAACCTATTACCACAATGAGCCGGTTCTCGTTGTCATTTTGTAATTTATATAAAATATTGACTGTAGGCGAAGTGATTTCAGTGGTTGCTTTAATATCGAGTGCTGTCAATTTGATTCACACTGGAAATAAAATTATACACTCTACAAATAGCTTGTTTCGTTTTTACAGTTCCACGAGAGCTGCTACTGCAAATTCTTTGACATAAAAACTTGTTAATACTTTACCCGACCCTGGGATTAAATCCAAGACCTCATGCACAACAGTCGCATACGTTACCGCTGTGCTAAAGTCAGAAAATACTATTTAGCCATTAAGTATCTTAATATTTTTATTCAAAGCTTAATTTTCAATACATCTAACTTAGATTTATGATCTGTTTATTTTAAACGGCCGTGTCGTACTAAAACCGTTCTTATTTGAAACAACATTAAGATGGTTTTTCATAAAATGTTTTCGTTTCTTTTATGAGTTTTTATATTATGTATTATAATAGGTGTTTTTCTAAAGGTCAGATTATATTTGTAGTGACCTGTCATTGAACTGTGACCTTAAAACCATTAACAGTTTGAAGCAATATTAATTTATAAAAAAACAAACACGCTACCTTGTTAGTCTAGTTGCATGTTGTAACGTATGTACAAGTGCTGATCGTGAGGCTCAGTATTCGATTCCTGGCTTACGCAGAGTGTGCTTCCGTGATTCGGAAAGCACTAAAGCCGTCCTGCGCCGGTTCCCTATCCATTAGCATAAAATTTTAAGACCTAATATAACTTAGCATAATGTTGTTTGGCATAATTATATTTTCGCATAATATAATTACGCATAACAGCTTACGCATAATTTTTTAAGCATAATTTCTCTAACCATAATAATGATTAAGCATAATATTGTAAAGCATAAATTTATTAAGCATAAAGTTCTAAACCATAACTTTTTTAAGCATAATATCCTAAAGCATAAATTGATGATGTGTTGAATGAGTTTCTGTCACGGCTCCGGCGCTGCGGGCCTCCGGCGGCCCCACGCGTGCTAATCGTCGCAGACGGCTTTCGCTCACCACCGCAGCTTCGGCTTGTTGGCCGGCTTCGCCGGCCAGCCTCAGCCGCGGCGGCTCGCTCGCAGCCGCCTGCTCCTCAGCCCGCGGGCCGCCTCGCCCCTACACGCCTACGCGATTTTAAATAACACTCTAGGGGTAGGACAAACAAGACTACGTGAAGTCGGTTTTGAAAATATACACCTAAAATAAATAATTAAGGACTACTATTTCAATCAGTTAACTTCTATCTGAGTTAACTTCTATTATGCTAAAAGTCTTTAGGCCTACTAACGTTATGCTAATAGTCATTAGGCCTACTAACGTTATGGGAATCAAATTTATGCCAAAACAAATTAGTCTTTAACATGATTATGCCAACATAAAATGTATGCCTAAAAAAAGTATGCCAAAGTATTATTATGCCAAAACAAATTGTGCCAAAATCGTTATGCCGAATTATATTAGGACAAAAAACATTATGCGAAAAGGAGGGATCCCTCCTGCGCCTGATCTCTTCCCAGTCGAGTCGATCGAATTCAACTCGACCGAAAAAAGATTGGATTAAATGATAGTGCATAAGTGTAATGGGCCGCCGTAACGGACATTCAGTCAATATTACAATAAAAATACAACATAGCTGGTGAAAAATATATGTATAATAATGCACCTTCGCTTATACTGTAAATTATGTAAAAGCCTGAAACACAGGTCTCTGACCTAGTTCAGGCTATGTAAAAACAGACTTCATAAATAAGTTTTTTGAGTCCAATATTTAAATAATAAATGTTTTCCTACGATTAAATATAGTTTTGATGTAAATCTAATACAATAAGTAAGAATCTAATGTAATATGTTTTGTAAAGACGTTTATATTTTATCGTATAAAAATATTATTAGCCTTTCTTATTCATTACGACATAGAAATCTCGATGGATATCAGAATTTTTAACGCCATCAAATTAATTTCTAAGAACTCTCAAATTAACCGCACGCGTTGATGTCTATTGTTAGTGTAAGCATGGATTCATTCGCGCAATCATTATTCATTCAAATCAAATAAATTTGTATAGTATTATCACAAGTATATTGAAACTAAAATATCAGTGACAATAACAAAATACGGAAGAGTACCCATTTAAAATTATAAAAGATTACATCAAAAAGTTTTATATACATTTTTAATCATGCATGTGTTGAGTTATTCATAGCTATAGATTAAATTTTTGCCCTACTTTTGTTAATATTTAAATCATAGATATGAATTGGTGTCCACACTAGGGAAGAGTGAGCTCACACATTACATTTATATGATAAAGAACGCTAGTGTATCATTTTCAATATAAGTGAGCCTGTTAATACTACTACGTCTGTTATCATTTCGAGACCGCTTCGGTACCGCTGCGGTATTGAACGCGACTGCTGTACATGAGGTCGCGAATTCTTCTTTTCATTTCTATCCAGAAATTACCAATAGCAGCAGACGCTGTACCTGGGTTTGTGCCCTATCACGTAATACCTATACCCAAGTGAAATGTGAATATAGGCGTAAGACTATCTATGAATATATCTGTGTGCATTATATGCTGTATGGACATTAATATAAAAAAAAATTATAAATAGGCTCACGCCTATCCTCGACCAGATAGCAGAATGTGATAATAAATGTAAATTAATAATGATATTTCAATAAAATAAATTAGTTATTAATATGTTAATGTGTTTTAATGAGTATTAGTTATATGTCACGGACAGTGCTTATTATCTTTTTATGATAGAATAATAATATGAACGAAAATTTATGTAATCGGCAAATGATAGTTCTAATGTTCTTTATATGTGTGAGTTGTGGCTACGACAGCAATTGTTTCAGTACAAGGACTGTTTTATTTACTAGAACTAACGAAGCTTTGTCTGTATTAGGGATAATAAAATAATAGAAGATTTTGAAGCCAAAGCAATGGTTTTAGATTTTTTTGTATATAATAAATGTTATCTATTTGTTTATACCAGCATCATATAAAAACACTGAACTCATTCCAATGCGGTTTACATAGCTTGATAACTTTCAGTTTAGTAGTTCTTTTCAGTAGACCTAGCGATATGATGCATAGTAATTCAAAATAGACCTAGCGATGTGATTCATAGTAATCCAAGTGAATGACGTTGTGGGCTAAATGTATTCAATGCGTATAAAATCGTATGCACAGGCTAGTGCTAAGTGTTAACTTACAGTTACTACGTACCTTTACAACAACCAACAACAAAAATATTTTATTACACTTTCTAATATCTCATTTGATTGATTTATTTACAACTGATTGTAATGATTATTATATCGATTATTCGTGATCGTATTAGATAATGCGATTATGTAGGCCTGCGATTGTAAACGTTCGATTGTGTAATTATGTGGCGATAAAAAGTGAATCGATTTCAATCTTTACATGTTATTATAACGTTGGTTATACGACCACATTAGCATACAATAGTGTGACGTAGAATATTCTCAAAGGATTAGACAGGAGTGCAACGCTTTTATAGTATATAAGTTGGCAAATAAGCTTATAATCAGTCGTGCAGTCGCACGGATAATGTAGTGACAAAGTTGCTGATTGGTAAGTATTGAGGGTACGATCCCCATACGGGACAGCACTAAGTTTGTATGGTCAACAAACAGCTGTTGTTCTATGTCCTTAGTGTTCTTTACCTGTTGTTTGAATGTTTGTAAAGTCGTACGCAACACAGAAATTGTCCTTAGTGTAGGAGCTGTCTTTTTGTAGTCTGGAACTGTGTCGGATTAACGGCAAAAGACTCGCCCCTTTAAAAGACGATTCAATTCAATTTGTTTATTGCACTCCATAATGTATATACAGGTCTTATAAATGTAGAGAGAACAATTATGGACCTCGTCGAGTACGGAAAATTTAGGAGAGAAGAACGAATATTCTATTATCTTATATCATATTGAAAGAAGTTTTAGAGCTTAGTAGATATTTATTTAATTACTCACGTTTTATAATTAATATTCTATTATAGTTTATTATTAATTTACTATAAAATAACTTACATAATTGGAATTATTAAAATTTATCGTTTAAATATTAATTTATATCATAGTAAAATTTTTGTATTAAAAAGTCTTTTAATTTGTTGATAAACTTACTAAATTTGTCTTCATTTTTAATATTATTTGATAATTTATTATATATTTTTATGGACATGACGTAGGGACTTGATGCATGCATTTGTAATCTGGACGTTTGCGCGTTGGTTAGTTTAATCTATTTTTGTGTCTTGGTGTATTGTTACGATTTACGATCGCCACATCGTATTGTTATCAATTCATCCCACTAAGAAAATAGAAGAGGTCAAATGGGAATAAAAATATTTAATCTGTCCCCTCGCAGATAACAGGGGGACAGATAATTGTTATGTAATGTTTGTGCTTCCGAGGGGACAGGCCAGCGAGACAGACAGGAATAACCTAAATGCCAAGTACAGTAGCTGTGACAACCTGGCACGTATCGTTTATCAAACGTCTACGCTGGAGATATGTAAGTGTGCAGACTATTATGCTGGACCTAAAACCATATGTGACGAAATGTAGAGAAAATACAACTATGCTTTTTCTTCGGAGATTTAGGCGTAAGACTACGAATGTATAGGAAACGTACCCGGCACCTCATAAACGTCTACGACGTAAAGCCTCTACACACCTCCGGAACTGATTCAATAGCTATATTCCGTCCAACTAATCATGCCATGTAACCAAAACATAAGTTTTACAAGCCACCCTTGTGTTCTAATTACCATAATTATGTTTTCCTCAAGATAACGAACTGACTGATTACAGCGGAACTCTTGTGGACTATATTTTCCTTCACGCTTACGCTTACTTCCTCTTCTTTACGCTAGATAAATTAATAAGATAAGCAGCTGAATTTGAACATGTAAATAGCGGCGATAGTTCACATTTCTTTCTATATATATAAACTTACGCCATTAGACATTTCTAAGCGCTAGTCCGATCCATCCATAATTTCACCAAAGTCATGTTTTTAAGTCTCACGTAATAGCAGGCAAGGCCGCCTAGGCAAGCCATATATACCTACACAGGTATTTAAACGCCGCATGCCGGGCATCTAAGATATTTTCACAACAAAAAAATTTAACAACCCTTTACTTGACTCTGAAATCGAACCAAGTATCTCGCGATCTGCGCAAACTTATAAATATACAGTAAAATTATTTCTATACAGTTTTTCTTTCATCACAAGTTAATATACGGCTCGCGTTGCCGTTCCTAGTTAATCAACATTTGTCGATCTATTAAAAACCTTTACTTCACATTTTACTCTAAGTTGTTGAAAGTAATTTTCATAACAAAACTTCACGCTTACATCAATGATGAGTTAAGCAGAACTTTAATACTCTCAATCTTAGACAATTATCACATACCACGGCAATATCTGCAAACTTCTTGTTATACGTCGGACAGTTTCACACTTCTCGTTGCTACTGACTATAATTTTTTTCTAGGGATTCGGGCCCGTAATTATTTTTAGATAGGATAGATAGATAGGGGACAGATAGTTACACTTACGCTTCTGAATCAACCAGAGACTCGTTTAACATTTATCTGACAAGCGTCACTCGAAAGACAAAACACCCAGTAATGCCAGCTCCTATAATTCCCACTGCCAAGAACACCGGCAATTAAGTTTACAGAAACTGATATTACTCATAAACTTTCAAAATCGACCTTCAATTATCCAAAATTATTGTTAAACTTGAATGGCCGCCATTGTGTTGCATGCACAATTGCATTTAACTGTTATCTCAGTATCAGCCTTGCATAAAAACGCTGCAAACACATTGTGTTCTTACAACTCTGATTATTCCTGAATGACAGATTTATTGGCGTAGTTTGTTGTGTCGATTTTATAAAGAACTAGCTTCTACTTGGGACTTCACCTACGGAAATGGTTAAGAAATTCTGTGTCTTAACGCAGTAGAGAGTCTATCTGTGTGCCAAGTTTCAACGAAATCTGTTCAACAATTTACGCGTGATTGATTACTAAACATCCCATAATCTTAACATCGTTCAGTTCTAATATTTGTAGGATAATGCAATGGTTTGTATATTATCTGCTAAGCGTCGCACCTATTTTATGGCTAGATTGGATTATTCTATACATATACATTATGATACACCACTAAACAAACAAATAATTTATATTTTACTTTGTGTTCACATTCAGATAAAAGAAATTAAATCCTAACTAATAATATAAATACAAATGTGAGTTTGTTTGTTTGTTACGCTTTCACGCCTTAACTACTCGACCGATACCTTTCATTCAGGAAAATGTACTGCAGCAAACTTAACCTAGCCTACATTTATGCGAGCAAAGCCGCGGGCAATGATCTAGTTCTACTACTAGGAATAAAAGGAATTGGAGGCGTAGATATGTCCACCTTTGGAATTCTCACTTATTAAGTGAAAAGGAATGACAGTGTTACGACTCTTACGATAGTTTATGGCAAGAAAGTAGTACAGCGTTAGGTTCATTAGTACCTACATTATTTATAATTAGCAGCGATGCGCTCTTCCACAAGATGTTGCGTGATGTTATATGATACGATACGTGATGCGTATTATGATGTAGCAGTGGACCGACACGAGCTATTCATTATGCAAAATCAAAGATTGATATTTAAAATTCAATACTTTAAATCAGTAAAGGCATTTTCCATGTTAAAAACAAGTTATTGGAAAGCTTTACCAGATTAATAACTTTCCCTCTTTCGCCATTATTATAATCCTTATTAATTTTCGAATTCCAAATTTTATTATACATCGGTAACTTATCAACTTATGATGTCACAATGTTTATTTATCTGCAAATGTAAGT
This sequence comes from Catocala nupta, assembly GCA_963675205.1. Lineage (NCBI taxonomy): Eukaryota > Metazoa > Arthropoda > Insecta > Lepidoptera > Erebidae > Catocala > Catocala nupta. The sequence goes on from OY776086.1 coordinate 7,854,346, forward strand.
TTCGTTTGGAGATTTTTAAAATATATATTGTACTTTTCATCATCATATTTTATTTTTGGGCTGCAAATTTCTAGTAATTTTTTAACTCTTTTGTTTGATATACATATATTTCTGTGTTGAAAGGACATTGTTAATATAATATCTATGTATATATGATCGTTGTGATCAAGTTCTTTTTCTCTCTATCCCAAATACGAACCGTCGCACCAGAGCCTTGTCAAAAAATGGTACGTTTTGCGTCCAATTTTATATATTTTCTACCGTAACCCATAGACGACTTTAAGGTAGAAGGTCGAAAAAGCCTTTATTTCGTCAGTAGGTATTGGCCAGTGAACGACTGGTATCGGCAAGTGACCTATACGGGCCTAACTCATAACAGTACTGAGACAAGTCACGACAAACGATTGATAAATAAGATACATTTACTAAACACACAACGTTATTATAGACTCATTGGTATCGTGGAATAAGTTAGCGGTTATCGTAAAGTCCTGGGTTTGATGACAGAATTGGACAGTGGACAATTTTAGGTTAGGTTAGCTTTGAATCCGTCACATGGCAACATTCTTGCCGATCTAAAGCATATCTGGCGAAACTTGGTTGTAAAATTGCGTCTACAGCTGAGAAGGTTTATAGTCCTGCGAATATACATAATATATGGCTTTACATACGTTGACACAGAAGACAAAAATAATGCGACCATATAAGGATTAATCAATCTATTTTTTTTATTCTACTATTATTATATATGTGAAAGTTTACGGCCTCGATGGCGTAGTAGTTAGTGTAACCGACTGCCACGCCTAAGGTCGCAGGTTCGATTCCCGCACAAGTCAAACATTTTATGTATGAACATGGATGTTTGCCTTGGTCTGGGTGTTTCTATGTATAATATGAAGGTATATACAAAAAAAAAATATTTGTGTATGTTTATCCAATGTCTAGTACCCATAGTACAAGCTCTGCTTAGTTTGGGCTAGATGGTCTTGTGTGTATGTTATAGAATATTATTATTATTATAGTTAGTGAAGATATTTAAATCTCTGTCACCCAATTACGTGTAATCCCCTAAACAGGTTTAAATGAATCTTGACACATAGACAGGCCACGTCAAGGATTTACATATACGTACAATACTTTTTACCTTTACGATTTACATGGTGAAGCCGCATAATTAAGTTAATTATACATAAGATATTTATAAGATATATGCAAAAGACACTTTCCATTTATCCACTCATAAATATACGCAATTTTATGAAACTGTTAACCAATTAATTAAAGATATAACCTTAAGCGGTTAAAACTGCAATTAAATAACTTTTTATGACACTTTTACACTTTTCTCAGAGAAAGTAAATATATTTTTATTACACAGTAAAAATACTCGGTTTCACTAGTATTTAATTTATAGCATTGATTTGAAGCATAAAGTTCAAGTGGTTAACGTATAAATGATTTAGTATCTTCTCATTGCTGAGAGCGAAATCATATTAATATTATTAATACTCATTATGTATATTGTTAATATATATCTCGTCTCTCTTTTATTTATATAGGATACTAAACAATAGAGAGAGAGAGGGAAAAGAAAAGGACAAGAAAGATCTAGGGATATGAAGGAGATAACGTAGGTAAACTTTTAAATGTCGGCCTCGATGGCGTAGTGGTAAGTGTAACCGATTGCCACGCCTGAGGTCGCGGGTTCGATTCCCGCACAAGTCAAACATTTGTGTGCATGAACATGGCTGTTTGTCTTGGTCTGGGTGTTTCTATGTATAATAAGTATGTATTTACAAAAAAAAAAGTATATATGTATGTTTATCCATTGTCTAGTATCCATAATACAAGCTCTGCTTAGTTTGGGCTAGATGGTGTTGTGTGTATGTAAAAAAAAAAAAAAAAAAAAAAAAAAAAAAAAAAAAAAAAAAAAAAAATAGATGTAGGTGTTCGAATATTCTTCAACCAGATCAAAGATTTTCAGAGTTAAAGGTATTTTCTATATATCTTGCGTCGCTATTAAAGAAGTTAGTTATTTATTACGACATATTACTATACAAAAATGTGCTTGTCTTCAAAATGGAATGAAACAATAGATAGTCTAATTTACATTTGGTCACTAGGATAACATTGCAATATTATATTTGAAGTAGCAATAGCCCAAAAGCACTTGATCTGCGATCGAGGATAAACATGTTTGCTTAACATAAATGTTTGTTTATTTGAAATTAATATACTCTGAAGATATTGATGATTTTGATTAATCAACGCCACTAGAAAGCTCCTTTATCCAGGAGTAACATAGGCTAAATAACATCACGCTACGAGCCACGCGCGCGGAGCAGTAATCATAAACATGGGTGAAACAACGAAGGACAGCTAGTTATTAAAACACAACAGTTATGAAGCTGTTTATCAGTATAATAGCTGTTTAAAGGTCATGAGCAGATGCAGTACAGTTAAGGTTCTTCCTCCCTGATTATGATGATGTCACGCCGGTCAGAGCAACACGAATCGCTTCCACGTTTTCAACATTAACGTCTTTTAATTAAAATATATGTTGAATAAAAAGTCATTGTTTTGTGCTTCTGAGTAATTATTTTATGTACACATATACACATACATACATATGTGTATGTTTGTGTAAGTTCGACCTCATCATGAGTAGAATAAAAATGCTTAATTTTGTGATACATTTATGTGAAGCCTGAATTCCTGAGTCTTGATGTTCCCCTTTTAGTTTAAATGTTTATAAAGTACCCTCGGATGCTAGCCTTTTTCGTATATAGGTATAACTTTTTGGTAATTTAAATTAATAATATACAACGTTGTTGGATTTTATAAGCTACTACGGAGTCAGGATTGTTTATAGTACTGATATTTATTACCGAGAGGATCAACAATTTTACGTAATTGCTCATCCCTTAACATTACTTACACTGCTTTGTCGACCCACTGACCTTAGATGCACAGCGTTCGATTCGCTAGACCGTGAGATTTTAAGCTCGATTCCGAGATCAGGTTAAGAGTTATGGGGTGTTCTGTCAAGAAACACTTAGTAACACACTGACAACCTTACTTATTATAAACGCGAATGGAAAATTATTTGCACGATTTCACACCTTAACTTCTCGAACGATCATCATGAAACTTTGCAGACACATTATCAGAGGTACAGAGAAGGACATAGGGAACTTTTATCCAGAGAATACGTACTGTTCCGGATCGAAGCCGCGGGCAAAATTTAATCTAGATATAAGTATGATTGCTGGAGATATGCAAAAACAAAAGACATTCTGGCTTGAAACAATTAGTATATACGTCTTACTAGTTTCATTCCTTGCAGAATTTGCTTTGATAGTGATCAGCTATTTAGCTAGACCGCTAACGTAGTCAGTCATCACCTATCTAAGCGTTTGCGTCAGATATAGATATATATATTGTCTTAAGCACGCCGTTGTCTTACGCACAAAGCTTTTAAGGAATCATCGAAATAAAAGAAAAATCTAGACTATAATTTTACGAATGATGTCCCAAGCCGTTGCCAAATATAAGTGTATATAGTGTATCGTAATATATGCAACGTGAGGCCGTGGGAACCGCACAGGCCTTGCTTGGCAACGAGCCGCTTGCGAAAACTGATGCTAGACGCTTTAAACCAACATTTTAACTTTAAATAAGGTAAACATGTGGATTTAATAAGTAGCATAATTAGTTGATGCGTTGACTACTTTGAGGCTGGTTTTCTTTAATGAGATCAATCCCATTTAGATTCCTACTAGTTCAACACCTTCATAGCCACGCACCCATGAAGCTATCTTCTACTTCTCCCTAGCCTTTATTATTTCCAAGTCACTTGGGTCGGCTTTTCTTGTGTAACCGGATTTGACTGGATATTAGTTTTTACACGGAGCGGCTGCCACCTGACCTCCACAACCCAAAGGCTAACGATACCCTAAGGCTAGACCAGTGTCTGAATATTATAGGACACTGACTTCCCAATAACGACTGCCATAGATGTTCATGGCAGCTGGGACCGACGGCTTAACGTGATTTCCGAGGCACGAAACCCTTGGAGCTATAATAGACAGTATTAATCAGGGGAAGCTACACGGTCTTGGCTTTAGCAATGAATATGATCTGGGGCATAATGGAGAAAATGGAAAAATTATCGGTTTATTGTAAAGCAGCTGTATGATATACTTCTCTTTAAGGTTTTGAGGGTAAGCGAAGACATTGCACAGAAGCAACAAAAGAGAAGAATAAAATGTATTTAAGTTAATACTACCACTTCATTATTTAACATATTGTAATATATAAACACCAATTCATTCTGCTTATGAGCCTGAAAGACCAGATCTGTGTACAGCTTCTTCAGAAGTATCAGCATTGGCACCATCCCCAGTTTTAACTACCATTATAATTAGAGAACTGTCAACCATCAATTTTGGCAGTTTGCAATTAGAAACTATCGCCGTAATTATATTAGATTCTAAAATTAAACAACTAAAATATGAATCAACAACTATATCTACATACTCTTTGCTTTTTACTTTTATTTTCGAATGAAGTTTCTACAAAGAGTTCATGAAAGGTCAGCGATGTATTTGGAGTCACGACCTTACGACAACCGGTCAATGTTTCCATCACTTGACCTATAGTCGCATTACTTCTGAGGAAACATGATAAAATGGCTTTTGTTTATGCATATGAAAGGCTTTGCCAATCTTCCGATGTCTAGTTTCAGCAGATGACGCCAGTAAACGAAAAGTTATGATGTAGTTATCGAGTGACGCTACCCCATTGGTACCATAAATTAAGTTTGCGTGCGAGCTTGAAGTTCCGGGTTGGATTTCCGGGTCGTACAATTTATTATTGGTTTTTTTTCACAACATCTTGCTCAGCTTGAAATATCCGTATAGTCCGTTAGGCGGCAATAGGCTCGACCCCTGTTACGTAGAACTTAAAGAGATAGCTAGCGTAATTTGGATGTGATACAACTCCGCCTTCATCTTCGTAAATATATTGGAACCTTTATTGAATTTAAGAAAATTAAAATGTTAAGAATTGACGAGTAACGAGTAACCTTATTGATTTTTAAAAGTCATATTTAACAACCAAATCCACAGACACTAATAAAGGCGTTAAATACTCTAGCCACCAAGTAACTAACTTTTTGGCAGAAGAAATAAGTGTCTGCAACAATATATAATATATCGATATTATATGATGTAATAAGTGTCAATAATAGAATCGATAATTGTATTGATTTCATTACTGACACTATAATCGGTATGTAAGAACGTTTGTCGATTCTCGATGACAGTAAGCGAATAAGCCTTTAAACTGAGAATAGTCTGAGATACTCCACTCAAAACACCTCAAGAACATTAACAGCTAGAATATGTACGTATTATTGCTTTTTGTATATACAACCTGAATTTCCCAATAACAATTTAACATACGACCTTTAATACATATTTAATATGCCTCAAGCATCTCGCATATGAATGCAAGTCGGCCTAATAAACCTAATTAACACGCAAAATGTTGTAATTCCTCTCTCGATGTCCCAAAGGTGTAATTTGTATCAGGCCGGCATTAACTACATTCACTTTGTGTAAATATGTTCGTCCATCTATCATTTTCCTTACAACATAATTAATCAGAAAGGTTTCAGCTTGTTACAAACTCTTAAGTATGCGCAGTAATGAGAAATCAGGCTGACGCTTTAGACTGAACAACAATTTAGTTCTAATATATAAGAGTAATTAGGAAATGGATTAAAATAGCTGCTATACTGGTTTCAAAATACAAGCGTTGCACCGAAATAATAAATATAGGAATTAGATCAATACTTGAATGCGGAACTGTATAATTTTTGAATCATTTATATTATATTGTTTGAATAATAATTCCTCTTCGCTACTGCTATACCGCGTGACTATTTTTACCGTCTTGATAATAATATGGTGTGTTATATAAGTGGAATAGAATCTAATAGTATTTGTGTTCTAGCATTTTGAGATCACGAGACGTCACAGTGTACCGAACCGCATGCGACTAAAAGGGCGGCGGGCGCCCGGGAGAGGGTGGTTGGGAGCGGGTGTTCGGCGCTAGCGACGGCCGGCGAGTGCGAGTGCCCTTGAAGATAGTTTTTATGTTATTTGTAACGAAATCATTCTAATTTGTAGCGCGTTATTAGGGTGAATACGTTTAAGATTTTGAATTTTGTTTTTTTGGAATTACTTTTTAAATGTTTTAATATTAAAATAGATTATAAATAAGGAGTGTACAATGGTAGTACGAGTATAATTTCAGACTATGTCTAAAATAACTATGCCTGAAGCTTCTACTCTATTTACCTAGGGCGTGATCCTATTTTTTTCAAGACGGTAAAAAAATTCACGCAATATATTCTATGCTTTCCCCCTTTTTTTATAAAAGCCAATTCTCGTACTTGAAATAATTCTTGTGTTTCGGGGGACTTAACAAACATTGAAACAACGGACAAAAGGAACAACCAGACCCTTGTAGATCACATAAAACGCGATAAAATCCGTATATAGTAGTTATACTTCAATGAATAACATTCGCGTAAAGACAATATTATGTAGATCACACAAAGTTTTTGTCCGTGTGGGATTCGAACCTACAACACCACTTAGACCACTGCGCCATCTGTACAGTGTATTTATGCTATAACACATGCTCAGTGGTGTATTATAACCTCTTTTCATCAGCTACGTTTTATGCATCACATAATAGGAGCTGAGCCTATTGCCGTATACCGGACAGATTTCCAGACACCGTGGTACTGATCATATCTTGATAGAAAAGACAATGACACTATGTATGTGTGATCTGCAAATGGAACCAAAGACCCTGCACTGCTATGCATGAAGTCTTAAGTCCATTTAGTTTGTATTTACTACTGCTGCAGCAACGAGCCAGCCTTACGTCTTCTTTTTTAATTTTTTTTTTTATTGCCCTTGGCTGTCAAGCAAGTGGCCTACTTGATGGAAAGTCGTAACCGCTGCTCATGGACTTCAGCAATGTCAGGACACAGCAAAGCCGCTGCCTACCGTATTATAATAAAATAGTAAGAGCATATTGAAGTAGTGCACGAATTTATTTGTTTATAAATTCTACTGGACTTTTTAAATTCACTCAGTCTGATTATTACAGAAAGCATGTATATATCCAACATGACTGGTTCAATAATAATGGAAACATATTTCATGATTACGAACTGCTGCAGCTCTTCCCAAGAAAAAAACCATAACGATTCCGAGACCAAGATTCGAATTCGTCACCATACAATTGCTTTAAGCAAACTTATGCCACAGGAGAAATGACGTAGTCACTAATACATACATACATCATGTTAATCGAGAGTCTTATTAGTTACTTATACCACTGAATGGCCATGGTGTCCTTCAGACTGGTAGTTGACCCCAACATACTTAGAAAGTAGTGGGCGGTTTCTCGTACAACCTGTGTGGCGCATTACTTGCACTTATGCAGAGCATATGTTACTTGACCTTTTCTATTTAACTGGTAGAATAATTATTTGTGCCGGCCTTCTTCGGGAAGTACAGTAGTAGTTTTGAAACGCGAATTTTTAGAAATTAGTTACTACATACAGGCTATATGAATTGGCATTAAGACTTTGTTGCAATAGCCGCATAATTTGTATAATGAAATAATATATAATACGAAATACACTTCGAAATATTTTCTAGTTGTCTTTTTATTCTTAAATAGTTTATATGCCTCGGGAACTCGTAACTTTCATAACGGCATAATATATATCCTATGTGTTTTAGTTAGTCTATTCATCCAAATCTGTTGCACCGCTAGCCACGTGATTGATCCAAACTTTTACATTTATAATATTAGAAAAATTGCTTTCAGAAGGCCTTCGATCAAAATTCAATCTTATACCTACTTGATCATAAAATTCTTTATTTCATATTAAACCATAAATCCTAATAACTCAGAGTAATTTAGTGTCCAATAATAAAAGCACTCGTGATTCAAAAAGGGCTTTTAATAATTTGACATCCAACACAACAGTGGCTAACATTGGCCCACGCGTTTGCAAGATATTCGATAAATTTACATAATACACTTTTTAAATAAGGCTTCTTAGGTAACAACGGTAATTCGCTTGATAATTACACAGTAAGAGATAATTGTATTGCTTCACAATGTATAATCGAATTATTGGTAACATTAAATCTAGTTCAATAAAGTTATTTTTTTTTCTTTTGAGCAGACTATTTTAGGCATTAGTATTTTTTGTTGGCTGTTGGAGTAAGTATGAGCACTTGGATAGATTATGAGATTTAAAATTCGATCCTGATCTGAGAAAGGGTTTCTGAACTTTTCTATCAAATCATTCTCAGGCACAAAACAGAGTGCTGCTATTGTTCCATCACAATAATATCAAAAGCAAATGAGTATTTGAATCCAGTTTGCATGTAAAAACCCGTAATAAAGTTCTTAATTTCATTCATTTCAATATTTAACGCAAATATGATCTGAAGATAGACATTAGCTGAAATACACATGATAAAGGTCTAGGGACCTTTTAGTTGTTAGAGCTAGGGGTCATGCAAAATTTACAAACCTAAAGTGTGATTTTCAAATAAATAGAATTCAAAAATTCTTCAAATCTATAAATTACAATCATATATACGCACATAATCGTACTAATATACGATTCTATTCTAAGTGTATTGACACTTTATTGCAGATGAAATATAAAATTGCCTCCATTCTTTCGTAAGATCAAAGTGCACTGAATTAGTGGTGGCAGTACCTACATAATTAGTAAATTATACCTATGTAATTCAATACATATTAATATATCACACGTAACACAATACGGGTCTCCTTCATTTATCCTCCACAACTCGTACATGCATTACGTTTTTCTCAAAGTTTCCCCGTTTACGAGAACGTTCTCACGTTCGAAGCGATCTCGCCTAAAAACTTATCACGTTCGCTGTTTTCTCGATTCATGTGTTCATTTCGTTTACTTTTGAGCGATCGAATAATAGCTGGGTTTCTATATTTTTTTATAATCATTCAAAACGGGGTCAAGTTTTATGAACTTTAAAGTATTAACGGATTCAACTACTAACGCAGGCCAATGTTTATTGATGCACTTATGTCATTTTTTCGTAAAACAACGTAAGTATTTTTATATGATACAGTCATAATCAAAACACCTACTGCGTATACACTACATGGAGTAGATAGGTACCTTAAGATAAATATTACATAGTGAAATGTGACTCTCAAGCCTGTAAACTTGGCAATCTTATTCCTCCTATGACTTAAAAGGTACGACATATTGTCAGTTTTGGCTGTCATAAAAGTCTATGACTTATGAACCTTTGCGGAGATATTATAATTAAAAAAACACCAGTCAACTAAACCTTAGAGGTTTAAGAGCTTATAGTAAGTTATAGTAAGTATATTTAGTTTGTTTGAATCTTCATATTATTTTAATAATTGCCATTTACGAAAATTACTATCTAACAAAAAATGGGCTAATGTTATCCAATACGAATTTCATTTTACAAACACAATATAACACACACCAATTAAATCTTCGATTACAGAACGAAATGATGTACTCTATAATGGACACTTGCCGTCGAGTGCACGACACCTTCTCTCAACAAAAAAGCCTTGCAGCGACCTTTTTCCCGCCCACGATGCAACAATCAATTGAGGGAGAGTTAATATGTTTTTTTGTCAATATGGCGTCGACAAACTTGTTTTAAGTATGCAATCTTTACATAATGTTGCTGCACTTCTATTTAAATGAAATTTATAGACTGACACCTCTGCAAAACGTTATATTCTATGCAAACAAAAACAAATTTAGATTTCATCTTACCGTAGATAAACATCACCTTCTTAGCGTAAGAGTCGTGAAGATTCAATACAGATACGGTAGTAGCAACACCGACCTCCTTGCGATAATAATAGTAGATTAAAAACGTGAATTACAAGCTTTGCACTAGTTTTAAAGCCAACTGACCCGAATCCCACGAGAACTAATGTCAAATATGATTGTTTGGGCCGTTTAGTTAAGTGAAGGTTTATTTATTAATCTCCTACCTATCTGTCGATACGTAATAAAAGGTCAGGTGCATAATAAAAAAGGTAGCTTGATTTTGATTATTTAAAAAGCTAGTTTGAATACAGCAGTAATAGGACTATAAGGTGTGACAATATTACTTACAGTAATACTAAAGTTACATACTTTTAAATTAAGTTCAACACAAAAACGGTTATTATTCCTGGTATCTCTCAATGTCAAAAAATACCAGAAATATTGACATCAAGAAAATAAAACAAACACTAAGAATAGAAAAGATTCGCTACAAGTCTTCTAAAATATATTCTTTTCAGTACACTATGCCGAATATAATAGTATTATTATATTATACCACAAAGCCCTACTCCTTAGCCTAAATGATTATGAAACTACTTTTACCAAATTTCATGCTAAGCCTTAGAATGGTAACAAATACGTTTGTTTGAATTTCGCAAGGACAGTGCTGAGATCCCATCGCTACTTCCGCGTCCTATATGAGAACTGGGACGATTGCGACAGCGCGAGCGCAGATTTATTTCCCCCTCTCCACCCTCACCGCCTCGTAAGACAAGCGCCTAACGCCCTGACCTACGTATATGCAGATTAGATTTATTTATAAAACTGTTATAAAATGATATTAAGTATCGTTAAAAGTTCATAAATTGACATAATATTTAAATATATTATGTTATTTAATACTTTGACACGAGGTTGTTTTATATTTCCGGGGTGCCTTGACTTGATTTCTATTTTCAAATATAGTTCTCTTTTTTCTAATATAGAGAATAAAGCAAAGACGCATACTACCTACACATGAGTACGTGGCAAACACTAATAGATTCCATGATACTTTAAGAATACTCCACTACACAAAAAGGTTAACAGAAAATATGTAACTGTCAATTAAAAAGTAATTACTCAAGCTTACACCAACAAATCTGTCTTAGTAACCAGTATTATTAAAGTATAATCATAAATAATTCGTATTATCATACCTCCTACATCGTATTGTAGGAGGTCTTTCATCTATTTCAGTTTTATCAGACCTATACCGATTCCAAAACTATGTTCTCAACAACTATTAAAATCATGATCGGCCATACTCCGCGTGGGCAATACCTCAGCTTAATACCGAGACCGTTGCAACATGACATTATCATATTAATGGCTAGTTAAACACAGATAATACTATGATTCATTCAATACATAGTTGTCAGTCTGTGGGAGACCAAATACCTTGATATCCAGGTCAATAAGGGTCAATAATATCAATTTTACTCTAAATTGCTGTACTATTGACATTTGTATTTCAAATTTAATATCTGTCTATCATTGGTTCACCGTTGACACTACTTATGCAAAAGCATTGTTTTCGAAGTTGCAATTGTACATATATAAAGTCTGGTTGGTTTAAATTATTTCAGCTACTACAACTAATCAAACTGTTCTATTCGTCTCCAAACTACTTCTAACACAGACAACTTGAAAATCGCAGTATGTTCCAAAAGGCAAATTGTAATAAAATAAGTATGTTTACTGTTAAGTGTGAATGCGTAATCGCCCTATATAATACTTATTATATTTTATATATTAATAGGTATATATTCTAAGATATTTAAAAGTAGTAAGAAACTGATTCAAAGATATTTATAATTCATTTTAATTTTGTTTTGTTATGGTTCAATTCAAAATTAAACTTCGTCAATGAATGTTTTATCTATTGTGGCCCTGTTTTCTAAATAATATTTAAAGCTTCGGTATAGCTCTGTAAAAATACTGTTAAAATAAATCATATTGATGACGCACGCGATGTTTTGGCGGTAAAGTTTACATGATATCATTATGATCTGTCTTCTATATTGTCTATGTATCAATTTAACCGTAACATGACGTATCAGGCCGTTTGTAAAGCATCGTCCGAGGAGTTTCACTTTCTGAGGTCCATTACTTTCGTTGTTTTCTCTATGCCGCGGTTAGGTAATGCGTATTAACTGATACGCGATTTTTGTATGTAAATAGAGAATAGTTAAGTGTTTTCACGTAAAAACTGCGCGTTAAAAAAGTAAAAGTGTTTCTATTTGCGTCGATTAGAAGAATTTATTTAATGGCATGTTTTGTTATAAAAGTTTCTTTATAGTAATTTATTATAATTATTATTTGCAAATGTTTTGATATAGTCTTTCAACCTCAGAAATATATATAATTAATAAAAATATATTTTAAACATTTCCTGGTCTTTAAATGACGTCGGGTTTGCTGCATAGCTTAAACTACTTTAATATTAATTTATTTTTAAATATGCAACATATACACTTGATATTATTACTTCAGTCAAAAAAACTGTTGCCAACATAGTAAACAACATTAAATCCAATCAATATAGATGATAAAGTTGTCATCAAATTAATTCGTATATTTAAATAAATCTACATGTACACTTACATATTTTATTCATTTTTGTATATTAGAAGGGCAGCCGGTATTACTAGTAAATCCTTCAAATGCCTATTATTTTATCCCTTCGAACGCGAAAGTTGTGCGTAAGTTACTGGAACTATAAGGCCCACAGAATAAGGTTGTCGACCCATACAACCAGTTGTCCTTTCCGAGTGCAACTAAGTCTAGACCTAGGCATTAATCTTATTGCCTAACATTTCTAGAATATATCACATTTGTTAACTTTCATTTTGTTTTATGTCCTTGAATGTAAAATAAGTTCACAGTTTAAATGTCGGTTACATTTGTATGTTAAATTAAGGTAATTAATTTAAATTACTGCAAGCGTAAAATAAATTAGCTTGTTTTTGTACATAGATTTATTATTCCACCTCTAAATGTACATACTTAATTAAAATGTAATTAAAATGTAAATTATCAGAAAAACTTAACTTGAAATCTACATAGGATAAATAATTTAAATTTATCGTATAATATTAAAAATAAAACAAATGTATTTATAGATTCTTAAATAGACTTAAATCCGCTTTAAATTATACTAACAAAAAATTACAAAAGACCTATCAATAAAATACTTTTTGTCGCTAAACAAATAATAGTAAAAACCTCAACTTAATTTAAACAATGATTCATAGAACGGATTATTTGAAAAAGAATTACAATATCGATATATTGTTAATTGCAATATTCACATGCAAAACAATGGACGCAGAAATGTGGCTTAGAACCACCATACGATCGAAGACCTTTGCGTATAATTCACTAAAAAAACTAAAAAAGTTAACCACTGCATCACTTTTGTGCGTATCCGAAATCCAGGGTGCGTTCTATAACCACAAATCTGCACTTAATTTTTTTGACACTTACGTAAAATTTCGCCATTTTGGGGGGATTAACTGTCACTTGTCACTCGCGAACACGGGCGCATGCGCGAAGGGTACGCGCGGCGAATGGCGGCCGAGCTCATGCGCCCACTATATAACCTCCCCCCCAAACTATTATTATATTAATTACATTCAATGTTTTCACTGCACGGTGCCGAACGTGGATCGATCTGGATCACTCGCTTCCTACATAGATATAATCCCGAATCTCGGAATTTAAATGGCCGCTAGAAAGTTTCCGATGTCAGTACATTACATGTGATTTACATCATTTTGTTATTACTTTAATACATAGCACGTAGGCAATATTTTTAATCGTCCATTTTCTCATTACTCTTTACTGTTTATGTTTTCTGTATTGATGAGTTTTTATTAAGTATCGTTATGTGTTGATGCTACTTGCAGCAGCAGTGATAAAAGAAATTGAATATTATTTCGTAATGTTTTAATTAAAATGAAAGTTTAACATATTTGTAGTTAGCTCGTTGCTTATTCATCGTATCTTTTAAACAGCGTACACACATAGTTAAGGAAGAGAAACGAATCTTTAGCTTTTGAAGGAGTCTCGATGGCATAGACATCAAATTAAAAATCATATACATTCTCAAAGGGGTTTAGGTATAAGTGTATGATATCCACATTCCATTAGCTATGATTTTATGCCTACTTAATAATGGACTAGCCTACGTCTGTCTGTTAGGCGCAATTTTAAACTTCGTGATGCTACAAAGACTTTCTTTACAGAAATACATAATAACAATTTGTCCGACCCGGGAATGGAATCTTAGACTTCATGCATATATATGCATTATGTGTGACTATATTTATTTAAGTTAATTTTATTTATTTAAAACAATGACAAAAATTTAAATTAAGTGTTTCAATTAAGAAAAAGCTGGCAGTACCCGGCAAGCAGACACAAAGAAAAAACATTGCGTCTAGGCACCGGAATCCGAGCGTGGGCCAACAGCTCAGATTAAAAAGATTTAAAGAAACAAAGATCCAGTAACAAGTACAGTATCCTTGTCGTGATCTTGGACTTTAATAAATAACTGCTACCACTTTAAAGGAACTGGCTGCATATACATTTTCTTTTGGTATTTTCTGTTTAGAGTGCCTTGGTGACGCAGCTGAAGTAAATGCGGCTATTGTGCATGCGGTCCTGGGTAACATTCCCGAGCTTTTTAAAGGTTTTCTTAGCAGCAGTGCGATGTCTGTAAATGTGTACGATGGACGACAATAGGCTCACCTATTTCTCAGTGGTTGCACGCTGTCTGCAATTGTGCACAGTGGATAGCAATAATCTCGCCTTCTGTCACGAAGGATCTAAAATCGTACTTAGCGAAATGTCGGTGTTATTGCCAACTCATTTAGTCATAGAGGAGTGTGACTAAATTCACTTCAAAATAATGATACGACCAACATCCTACTCTTACCGTGTCTATGGCTGAAGAAACTAGTGTAATAGATTATAAATAATTATTTTAAGATCACAATAAACTCCTTATATTTATTGCTTATATATCTGTATTTATTAGATGCCTTCACAACTTACCAAGCATAACTTGCGTGGACACAAGCGGCACTACAACTTCATTTACAAAACTATGCATTACGCTACAAGTTACAGCATAATTAATTACATCATACATTACGGTAATAAACTTGATATTTTTTTGTTGCGTATTATGAACCCTGCTGTGGTATATAGAGCCTAAAAGCAATAAGATATTGCAGTACGTGATAGTTTGTGGAGCAAGGTGATGTCGAAAATTTACCTGGCTTTGCTGCTTTGCTGTGTTTAGGTATACAAGCGCATCCCATATATTTATGTCGGAAATCAAATGCCAGATACAACTTTTGACTGCACGGATGGTATAGTGAAGTAGTAGCCCTTCTGTTGTCACTGTGCCGAGCGTTTTGGGTTCGAATCCCACACGGGACAATAATTTGTGTGATCCACGAATGGTTGTTCCAAATCTGGGTATTCATTGTGTCCATTGTTTGAATATTTGTAAAGTACCCTACGACACAACAATTATTCCTAGTGAGGGAGATGTCTTTAAAAAAGATCTAATACCCTCATTAATATTTAAAATGCCAATGTGAGTTTGTTAATTTATTTGTAGCGATTTCACACATGACGAACTACACGAGCGATCGAGCGATCATCAAAAAATTTCGCATACACGTTGTCAGGGGAACAGAAAACGACATAGAGTACGTTCCATCTAGAAAAATTACTGTTCCCAAGGGAAGCAAAAACTTTGTACCCCTTTTTACGAAAATTGCGCGGACGGCGGAGTATGAAATTTGGCACAGTTAAAGTTTATATGGAGAAGGAAATACGAATCCTAATATTTATATAAAATATGTATTAGAAATACATTAAATTAATGAAAAACACTACACGCACACAACCATGCATTTGACACACACAGTCGAATCCTGTTCGTAGTATTCCGGCATTGTTCGGTTGATGTAATACTATTCTTCGTAACTATGGTTACATATATCAGCAGTATCTTACAGGCAACCTGTGGGCGGATTGGAATGAATAAATGATATATACTATTTTATATTTTAATAAATTTACGTATTTATATGAAATCAATAACAAGAATAATAAAAAGAACCACAGATATGGTTTCTACAATAGCTTTATTTTCAATTTCGTCATTTTTGTCTTCATTGCTCTTGTCATATTCCTTCCAAGACTTATACTCCCGTTTTCTCACTCATATATGTACATACTCTCTCCGTTACACACTTTACTTTTGGTACTCAGTCTTTTCATCCCGCAATTTTGATAGTGACTAAAAATAATAACAATATATAACAGTTCCAATTACATACGTAAATCACCTTGAGTATATGTCGTAAGTTGATAATGAAAGCGACTCAATCAAAGATTTTGACACAAAGAAATACATTTTAAGATATTAATTACCCTTATTATGCAGTAAAATGAGAAAGCCTTAGTCTTACCTTTAGCAATAAACTGCGATAGGCTGATTGGGAAATCAATTGTTTGACATAATTTAGTTTAAAAAGAGACAAATTTATATGACACTAGCTTTTGCGCGCAGATTCACCCGCGTGGTACTTACATCAAAAACAAGTAGCCTATGTCTTTTCGCAGGTTTTTAACTACCTCTGTATCAAATTTCATCCAAATCGGTTTAGTGGTTTAGCCGTAAATAGGTAAAAGACAGAGTTACTTTCAAATTTATAATATTAGTAATCTTATCTTATCTTGTGTGGGGGCCAGTCAGCACAGACCGGCGACACTTCGACCCAGTGGGATCTTTTGTGTCGACTTCCCCAATAACGACTGCCATAGATGTTCATTGCAACCAGGAACGACGGCTTTACGGCTCTCCGAGGCACGGAGCAAGCGATAATTGTCAATCAATACGCACATAATTTCGAAAATTCATATAACTTCCGAAAGTCAGAGGTGCGCGACTTGGGTTCGAACCCGAGACCCTCTGCATTGCAGTCTGTTGGTCTCCCCACTGAGCTATCGCTGCTCTATAATATTAGTAAGGATTGCCTAATTCTTAAAATCTCTAAGCGACAAGTAGATCACAAACTCTGAACACAAGAGATTTTAAGCCGTCATTTTCTTTTTTTGACCGCCGTCGCGCCATTGCTGCTTCATGTGTTTATATCTTAAATAATGAAACGCCATTATTGATGTTTACATATTCGATCATTTTCAGCAGAAAATAATACTCTTACATTTGTAAAGCTTAATACCTGTGATAGAACTAACAATAAAAAAAGAAAATGCTCTTTTTTAAAAACACAAAATAAAACAATGAACGACTTCCTTTTACACCAATACCGAAGACCAACGCGTTCATTGTATCAAATTATCATTCTGGCGTATCTATATCGCATTTTAAGGACGCTTAAATTATTATTTATTTTTGTTCTGATTTTACAAAACCGATTATTTGTCAATTAGTAAGAATTTGGTTTAATTAATTCTAAAAAACAAATCAGTGATGTAACTATCTTGTCATAATTTTAAAGGAACAGGTTTGAGATTAATGTTGTACAATGTCTTAGATAAATATTTCATAATAGGTAGGTTGACTTTGAAAAGAGACGTAAACAAATTTGGCTTTATAATGATGGTATTAACTTCAATAAGGATAATATTTTACTTGATACAAATAATATACACTTCTCATCAGAAAAATCGGAACATTTTTTTCATGGAATGAAACCTTTTTTGTGTTAAATTAGGAAATTTTTATTGTTTTCATTCCATGAAAAAAATAGAAACCATAAAAACGGAAGTGTTTCGATTTTTCTGATGAGAAGTGTATTTTTAATCTAGTCATTTTCATGTTTTAAAACCGGTACAAGGTTTAACTAAGAAGACATGCAAATTTAACAATCGATAATATTGGTATTTTATTACTAAACATTATCATATTTTTACTATAATTATTATCTAACTTCTTATATAAATGTTGTAATGTCAGACATAATGTAGTTTAATTTCAATTACTGTCATTATTTACATAAACAAAAGCAACAATCGAAATTTACAACAACTAATATTAACAAACCTAACTACTTATAAATAAAACAAAATGAAAAGTAACAAAATATAGGACTGTAATTATTAACTTGAAGATACTTATTAAAAAAATATGGTTTAGATATAGCAAAGAATTTTAATAATAAGAAGAGTATATGATATATACAGTAGTAAGGTGCGCTTCTCACACTGAGAAGAGGCCGGAGCCCAACAGTAGGACAGTTTATATATAGGGCTGATATTATATAGAAAACAACCGTCGATCACCATGTATAGTTGAAAAAAATGGTCCCTCTCGATTTTTCCGGCCCCAATTAAAAAAATGCGACAAACTCATAGTAAATATTCTTCTTCTGTATATTTTTATTTGTATGGTTTACACATTTAAATTCTATTTGCGAATACCTGTCAATAGCTATGATGTTACTTGTTTAAGTTTTTATCCTTTGTATTCCAAACAAAATTAAAAAAATAGATGTCTTCTCTAGTGCAAATTACTCAATAACTTCAGCTACATTTCCCTTTATTGTGTTTATTTTAAGATTGGCCTTTCTTTCAAGTAATGCCTAATACAATTCACGATATGAACGCCTACAGTAGTCAAGCGGCGACCGCAAAGTTACAACACAGTGTTAGTAACTCTTGTGGTCTACCATTCATGCATCCGCGTCGCGACTCACAGAAATAAACTGCGTTATTTATTGTCTTTAACGTAGGAACACTGCGACGCCCACGCGAAAAAAACACAGCACGCTTTTGAGAACTGCAAATTTTATTTATTGACTCCAATTTTTTTTTATTGCGTCTGGTTGCCAGATAATTGAACAGTTAATGAAGTTTCCATACCAATAGGATCCTATTACAGATCCTTTGTTTATTCTGCCGTGGTTGGCTGTAAATATAATATGAGTTAAGCTTTACTTATACAAGAAGTATGCTTTTATATACAAGCTTCAAACATGGAATAATTATAGTGTATTTAAACTCTAAAGTAAAATATCAATATATATGTATATAAAAAAATGTTTTGTATATGTATATTTGGATCCTGACTAAATGTTTAGCAACTATTATATCTAAAATCTCTTTGTATCTCCGGAGTATTACTCTCTTGTTGATAAAGCTACAAAAAAGTCTGTATGTTTCTAGCGCAATCGAATCCTGCACAAGTCAAACTTATATGCATGAACATGGATCTTTGTCTTGGTCTGGGTGTTTCTATGTATAATATGTATGTAATTACTAAAAAAAAAGTATAGATGTATGTTTATCCATTGTCCCCAGCTCTGCTTAGTTTGGGCATATAATGTGGTAGAATATTATTATTATTATTATAGTTATTATTAAACTTTCTAAAGTGTAGAATAACGCCCACAATCGAGCTATGAATACGACAAAATTGTTAGTTTCGGGCAATTAGAATTTATGAGTCAGGCCGACAGTTTTAAGGATCTCTCTATAAGTCTATATATAACTTTTGACAACACTTTTAAAATACATATCTATAAATACATAATTATACCCACGTGTGAGGTACATTATACCGATTTGACGGCTATGTTTAAATCCCACGTTAAAGGGGCAAGCTATTCACGTCAATGCCAGACAGATAGCAGCTGCTATTGAAAATTTCCTAACAAAAACCCAATAGCATTGCTCGACTCGGGTATCGCATTCAGGATGTGGTTATTACACGCTAACTTATGTCACAAAACTAAACAAATAGCCGTTGGAATCCAAATAAATAAATAATTTAAATCTTACATTTCAATACCATTGTGAATTTTTGAACAAAGAAATACTTTCAACGCTCTCTACAATGTATTTTATTTAAATCGGATTGTTGTCAACATTAAATTAACATTTTATACATTTTTACGATATCCGAAAACATATAAATTTTAAGATAAGTTAATTTTTTTACGGGGTATGGCAATTATGGTTTGTTTTTTATTTAAAAATATCAAATTGAGACGATGAAGCGATTATGTCGTGGTTTTGATTTTCAGCCATTGCATATTGACGAAAACAAGAAATAAAATAGTTGCGTGAGGTTTCCACTACGCATCTTTCACAAAACCGAACTCCTCTAATAAAGGATCCGGGCGTACTCTTATTTGTAATATTCCTCACCACAACACGTCGCCAGGCCTCAGCGCGGGGCATCCTAGGTCCTGAGGATGTCTTGTGCTTAAGCACAGTTTTTATTGCAATAGTGTTCTTTGTGGCAACAAATGCTTTAAATATTTATTTATTTTTGATCATAGTCAGGGTTCACGGTTCGGAATTGGTGAGTTCCTCACTTTCACATCTTTTTGGTTTTCCACCAAATTGTTACTTTAAACATAATTCGATTCAAAGTAAAAAAAAAATATATAGCTTAAAATAAAAGTCTTCATTTATATTAGTACCTCTAGTACCTAAGTAAGTACCATAGAAGGCTGAAATCGAGACAAATAAAGTAAGCTCTACTAGACGGAGGTCCAGACTCCGTGCTACTACTTAGATTTCTTTGCACCACCGAGGCACGCACGCAAATAAACATACAAAAGTAGGATAAATAGATAAATAGTGATTCTCAGGCTATTAAGAAACTTTTACCAATTCAACAGCGCACGCGCCTTGTAAAACCTCATTGTTAAACAACGCAGGCGCAATGAATCTCAATTGGTGATTTAAAGAAGCATCGAGATCTAAGAGTTCCAGTTAATATGGGCAAGAGTCCAAAATCTTGAACCCAAAATGGCTGAAGAATTTTAATCTTATTTAAAATAGTTTGACGCTTTATAAGTTCAGTAGTAAGTGTGAGCGGTAGTGCAACTTCTAATCGTGAGAATATGGGTTCAATTCTTGGGTCGAACAACGTTCTTCTTTCATCATCATCAACTCAGCCGAAAGTCGTACATTGCTGGACATTATAGGCCTTCTTCAAGGTTTTGCACACACACTTGTCATGGGCCACCCGCATCCAACCGCTTCCCGCGACCCTTACCAGGTCGTCGGTCCACCTTGTTGTACTTTATTAATAATATCCGCCCTATATATAGACTGTCCCTCTGCTGAACCCAGGCCTCTATCAGTCTGAGAAGGGTTAGGGCATAGTCCACCACGCTGGCCCAGTGCGGATTGACTGACTTCACACATTTCGAGAACATTTTGGCGAACTCTCAGACAAGCAGGTTTCCACACTATGATTTCCTTTGCCGTTAGAGCGAGAAGAGATTAACAATTTCATACATAATATGTTTATCTGGCTTTTCGAAGTTTTATATTATAAAACTTCGAAAAGCCAGAGATGACTACCTTTGAGATCTCTACGTGACAGTCTAACGATCTCTTACTGGGCTATCGCTGCTATTTGCATACCAACGCTTTGCAAAATCTGCTTCAATAGTAATCCCTATGCCACGGTGAACTTGACAAACATTGTAACAATAGGCATGATGACAGGATTAAAAATAAGTGATTGGAATTAGTCCATCTTTTAGATTAGCAATAAATATTGGACACCTTTACTTTTGTTTTAACAAAACGATAAATATTTACCAAGATATAACGCATTAAAGTTCGGTTCGGGGGCTTGTGACGTCACTGTCCTATAAAATTTGTGCAGACAAGTGACGTAACCTGAAATTTAAACCCGTTGTATCTTCGTTATTATTAGTTATTTTTTGCTAGTCTTAAAGACGGACTAAAATCTTTTTTTTAGTCAACATGTCTATAGATACAAAGAACATCCAAACTCTGACAAACTATTTGCGATAAAATTATTGTATCGTATAGAGTTGATATTAGATATGTTTGGGTCTTCATGCTAGAATTTCTCTAATATCGTGTTAGATCTGTATACAGTTAAAAGGATTAACATCTAAATATTCATGATGAAAGTATAAATCAACATAATATTACCCAACCAGCCGTCACGGTATTACCAGTAACAATTACACGTAGCAATAATTAAAGTACTTTTACAACAACCAAGCCCGAACCCGTTATATTTTACGTAAGCAAACCCGTCAGTGAACTGATTTTACAAGTTTATGCATATTTAACATGCCAGGAAACGTTACGAAACGTAGTGCATAGCATGAATGAAATACATTAAAATGGATTAAACGATAATAATC
The DNA here is from genome assembly GCA_963675205.1 of Catocala nupta. NCBI lineage: Eukaryota > Metazoa > Arthropoda > Insecta > Lepidoptera > Erebidae > Catocala > Catocala nupta. Next base: position 7,876,492 of record OY776086.1, read on the forward strand.
TATAGACTATAGATTTTAATGGCGTGATTTCCGGACTATAATATAAAAGAAATATGATGACCTATTTCATTGTACGATTGGACGAACTCACGCTTGCATATGCTCAAGGAAACAAAGAAATTGTTCACTTTCACCTACCCCTTCACACATACAAAATATACAACAAAATATAGGTAAATACATTTCATCCTATATTTCTCCGTTACCTAGTGGAAGTCCATAGAAATAAAATTATTGGGAAGAGAGGAACCCGCCACACACCCTTGGATTGCACACCCCAACTATGGCAATAGAAAAAGGTTGACAATACCTCAGGAAGGGGACAGCCACGACGTGGGACTCGGGCGTACTCCAACTTACAGCAATCCGCTTTGAGCACAAAATATGCGTCATATTTTGAGCTCGAGGCGGAATACTGCACGTTGGAGTCAAGCTTTTTCTATTGCAATAGTTGGGGTGGGTGATTTGAGGGTGCGTGGTGGGTTCCTCTCTTCCCAATAATTTTATTACAGTTTATCCTTATTTCACTAGCTATATTGAGACGGCGAGCTTGTGACCGTCTACCTTTCAGGGAATATTTTTAGAATCAGTTTTGATTCTCTGTCAGGCAAAGCGCCGTTAAGTTTTTTAAATATGTTTTAGTAGCAGCACGTAATCTGAAACTACACACGTCTATAAGTTTCCCTCTTTTACGTGATATGTAAAACCATAGCTACTAAAATATGGTTTAGGTGGTCGCCTCGCCATTGCCATCGCGCCGACTGTAGTGGGTTCGATACCCACACAAGCCAAAAATTATGTAATCCACAAATAGTTGTTCCGTGTCTGGGTGTTTGAATATTTATAAATTTTTCTACACGTAATGAGACCATTGCGATCACTCCGCGTTTTTGTTACCTATATTGATTGTTTCTATGTTAATTATCTTAAGTTTACCCGCATTATTGTTATATCACATTATGTCTTGAATTTAAAAAGTTTTGTTTAGCTATGTCCAATATACCCTCTATTTATTTTAATATAATATCAAAATTAAATAACGTCGCTCCGGTACTTGTCTGGCTGAAAACATTCCAATTAATTATGTTAATCTTGAGTTTCTAAAACAAACGAATGTATATTTTATGAGAAATAAATGTCTTAAACCTATAAAGTCCTCCGCAACATAGGAATTATTCCTAGTGCAGGACTTGTCTTATTTAAAAGAAAGAAAGAAAATAATTTATTTAAGAATATGTATGTATACATTAAACTGAATGTATACATACGTAATATATAGATACAGTTAAAAGGATTAACGACTAAATATTCATGATGAAAGTTTGTTATAAATCAACATTATATTACCTACTAACTAGTAAGACACCTGGCACTTTTAAAGTTCAGATGGGAACAAAAGCCGAACTGTCAAAGTTTTTTATAGTCCTATCCCCGATTTCTGTGTCTGTCAAAGTCAAATTCATGTCAAATAATTTAATTAGCTGTTGCTTATTCAGATAGCATATCATATAAGTTACGTTGATTTTGTTTATCTGTTAACTGCCTTCATGAACACCTGGTGTGTTAATTAAATTGAAAAGCTTGATTAGACACCATCCATTGCACAGCTGCTCAATAGAAATACAACCATGAACTGACCGCGATAGTTTTAAACTTTTTATTGTGGGGAATAGGAAATGGATTAAAATCTTCTTTTCTTTCTAAGCTAATATAACAAAATACCTTGCTAGCTGGCTAGTCAGAATTAGTTGTTTAATGTCATATTATGTTTAGTTATTGTATTGCATAAAAGCCTCGTTCCATTTATCTCCGTATACATCGCCGGCTCTAGCCCTTGATCAGGGTAGAGCGAGATTGTCTTGCGGCGCCCTATGATCGACGCTTTCACTTCACGTATAATATACTTGAATGTTTTTGTAAATTCTCCTAAGAGTGTTAACATACATACATACATACATAAATTCACGCCTGTTTCCCAGAGGGGTAGGCAGAGACTACGGATTTCCATTTGCTACGATCCTGACACACTTCTCTGGCTTCATTCACTTTCATAACATTCCTCATACACGCTCGCCGGTTTAAGGTGCTCTTAACCTGGCCTTTATCCAGAACGTCTCCGATCTGATCAGGAAACGTTCGCCTAGGTCTTCCCTTTGCAACTGTTCCATTCACACTAGCCTTATAAACTTTCTATAACTTTCTTTCTTTTTAAGAGTGTTAAGTAAATACTAATTCCAAAATGTTTAAATTTCTCCAAAGTTACGCTGATAATTGTTTTTCGCATTTCCCTTTTTCGCGCCCCTTGCCATCTAGCACCCACAGCGACTCCTCCTCTTGCTCTATACCAGAGCCGGTGATGCCCGCATACAGCAAATCGCTGAACTAATTCTATGGATACATGTTTCAGCCGCAAAGAGGAAAATGATAGGAGCAAGAATGAAAGAAAGGGAATGAATGATTCCGCCTCCGACGCGACGCTGTCATTTACCTAACAAAACGCAACAGTACATATAATACGTTTCATCCAGATCAGTAGGTATATATAAATATATGAGACAATTGTAACAAGCAGAAACCAATTTTCTCTCCTTACACCTAAGTGTGACAGGCGTGAGTGTACTTAAGTATTTTGTAACTTTTATCTTGTCACATTTGCTACCTTCAGGCAACAAACAAACAACAATGCGAGGAAGCTTCTACGGTAATAGCGAGACCCTGAAAGTGATTGTAAATAACGCATCTCTTTGACAAAGACCCTTTGTGTAGGGTGACATATCCGTTGTAATCGTATTAGAGATAATTCTAACGGAACAAGGCAGAGCTGATGGCCATTTTATTATCTACAAGCCTCAACCCACGGTTTTGTCCACATGAAGCCCACTGAAACGCGTATCAGAATTAGTAGTGCATAAAAATATAAAATATTCTATGGGTATAAAATATTTATTTTAGTACATTATCTCTCCGAGTGCCAAATCTCAACCAAATTCGTTTAATGGTTTATGCGTGATTAAGTACAAACAATTAAACATCGTAACAAATGTATAATAATAATCAATAGAATTTAAATTGATGAGCTTGTCAAGATATATAATAAGCTCATATTTTGTAGATTACAATTAGCAACAGTGTCAGTTACCATCAACCACTTGAGAGACACACAAACATTAGACACTCTTTAGCAGGTGCGATAAACAGGCTCTAATAGAGAAATTCTAAGCACACCACGACACTTTATTACGAATGTTTCAGAACAATCATCGTACGGCTCAGCTCATCCTCTAGACAAGAAGAGCACTATACAAAAGCACCGCATAAGTACGTCTCATCCACGTAAGCCGAGACAGCCGAATGACCTTGCAGTACTGCTAGTCGTACTGCTACGAGAGGAACTGTCTCTTCCTTACCGTAGTAATAGTTATTATTCTTTGCTCTAGGAAACTATGATAACAAGTTACTCACACTTACATTAATGTCAATAAATCAACATGATAAAGACTAATCCTTACTTAAACCGTTGCATAGTAGCTTCAAGCTTTTTTACGTCAATCATCGCGAAGTGATATGACGTTCTACTCTCGTGGTCGACTAAACAACTTATTTCCCAATAACAACAACAGGAAGCACTAATGTGGTACAATATGGCACTGTACCAATTTTATTAGCAGTAACCTTACCAAATATTGAGATAATAACACTGTATAGTACTGTCATGTAGAGCAACCTTCGGATGTTGGGCAATAATATGTATTGTTACATATTTTAAGTTTAGTGTGTGCTTCTGACTAAGATTTATATCATGGTGAATTGAATGCCTTGCAGATCTTGTGTTGTAAGCTCGAATGTTAGCTATCAATCACGTGATCATGAGTTTGTCTGAGTTTGAGTGTTAGCGGTTATAGCCTTTGAACGATTGCAAAACCAGAGGCATTATTCATAGTTACTGACAAATTATAAATAAAGAAAAAAATCTCATAAATAGCTTAATATTCGACAATTTATAAATTAAAAAGATACAATCTGTTACGACAAAGAAATACCGTTGACGATGATCATATCTATGTATATTCATTTTTATTAAATCATTCGTTTCAGTCATTGGTCAACAACACAAAATCGATCCAGCAGTTTAGGATACAAAGTGTCCAAATAAAATAGACATACTTACATCAGAATAAATCTAAAGAACCATGCGGTCAAAGTTAGTGGCCCACTAGTAACAAATAAACAAATATAATAGTATCAAAAGAGATTTGATATATAACATGGTATCAATTACACAATACAATATCAATATAAGCAGTATAGCAATGTCACGGTTCGACTCCTCAGATATTCAAAAGATTGTCATTGACATTATTAAGATTATTTAAATGCGACGTATAACTAGTACGGCCACCTCCAGTTACGGCCTTAATATGATATAATATTTAACCTTAATCTAAATATAATACTGTAAACAAATATTCTCATTTCTCCTTTATTAATGTTGGGTTAGCACCAAGGTAGCGTTTAGCTTGATCAGTTGGCTCAGGAAGGTCCCCAAACAATCCTTTTAGAATCAGGTGTTGGTAAACTACTATGAAAGAACATTGAAAATGAAAATTGCATGCCTGCATTTTTCCAATATAGTTTTAATGTGCATAGAAATCAAATAGTCAATTGTACTCGGCGTGATATAGAGGGACTAAACTCGAAAAACACAACATCTGTCAGCCTGCGGTAAAAAAGAAACTCCCGTAAATGATTTCTTCATATATATATTCATAAGATTTCTCTCTCACCAAAAAAGATATAAGCACAAAACCAAAATTGATCGTAAAATCTACATCAAAAGTGAGAAGGTAACATAAAATATATTCCTTCCCAACATAAAAGCACTTTTATACAATTTTCACGGCAATTCTCATTGAAACGCATGTCGTCTTCGGTTAACAATAGATCTATTGTCGTTTTCATTACATTTCACTTTCGCTGCGCGCGCGCCGGTCAGTCAAGGTCGCCGCGTGAACCAATCGCGAGCTTTTGTGTCGGTTAACTTCGGAACTATTCGTGCTTGGTCCTTTCACGGCACCAGGATATACAAAGTACTTTTATGTATACATTTTTTGTTTTATGTGTCAATAAATCAGGCTCGTGTAGATTAAATATATCGTGTAGATTTTACGTTGCCATTATTAAGAATCAGTTCAAATTTTATTTTCTTCTAGTAATGCTCGAATTAGAATAGTCTCACGCCTGTATTTCCAAGAGGAAAAGCAGAAGTATTTTACACTCACATTTCGCCAGCTATAGTTAAGTTGCCACTTATTAGACGCAAAAACAGTTTTAGGTTTAAAACCTAATTCTTACAATTTTATATTAAATTATGTTCTTTACGACAGAAAAAGAAATGAACACTATAGCGGTGTAATATTGACACAATAAAATGAAACTGCATTGACAGCTGTGAAAATTTTTGGCAGACTTCAACATTCCCCAGTGCTCATCATACGACCGAGATGAAAGTAATGGAAAAACGGTATTGTGTTCTAATGAAAAATGGTAATTTTAGTCTGTTTGGAATTTATTGACTGCCTCGTTGGTCCCGTGGCATGAGTTTATGATTATGTATGCGGTCGATCGTGAGGTTCGGGCCAAGTGTTGGGTTTTTCTGTTAAGGAATTCTCATTAACAGCACGAAATATGCAAATGTTCCGGATACGTAAATTTATAACAAAATTGTGTTCAGTGCCTCGGTGGCGCAATGGTAGAGAAAGCGACTGCTGCAAAGTCTCGGTTTCAATTACCGAGCCGGACAACTGTTATTGGGTTTGTCTGATAAGAAAATCTCATCAATTTTCCTTGAAATATTATTGAATAAGTTCATAGTCGGCGACATATCTGTGTAAAGCACAGATGTTTCACGCCTATATTCCGAACAATTATATATTATTCGAATAATAGATTCCCGAAGGTGTAGGCAGATGCCTACCCCTTCGGGAATCTTCGGGGGTGTAGCGGAATATACGCGTGAGACTATATACACATAAAAAACCTAAATGTAAGTGTAATATATTTATCTGTATGCACTTTAATCTATACCTAATCGATTCATATCATACAATGTTTTACAGCAAAATATTGAGTGCGTAAACAAGTCTCGAACAGAATAAAATTAATAATAATTAGATTCAATGATGGTATTTCTATGATTCATGAGATTGCGGAAGTAGGGATTAATCTAAAGTAGTCACAACAAACGACCTCAAGAAGTAATACCGGTCACCTAAGGCTAACCAGTCGTTAGAAAGAGGCTTGGATTACATTATTATGTCGTACTATATCTGCCAGTGACATATTTACAATACTACGATAATAAATACGAATTAAAATGCATGTGTTTAATGTTTCACCGATTCACGATAGCATAAAATATCTCTACTAATACTATAAAGAGGAAATATTTAATATTTTGTATGTTTGTTTGTTACGATTAATCTCAAAAACAAATTAAACAATTTTAAAAATTCTTTCACCATTGGGAAGCTATATTATCACCGAGTAACAGAGGCTATATTTTGTTTTTTAAAGTACTGATACTAAAATAACCTAACTTACTTTTATGCGAGCAAAGCCGAAGACAAAAGCTAGTATAGAATAAAAATGTGTAAATTGCATATAATTTCACGATATTTTTTGCCACATTCCTCACATTTAAACATTAATTATCCCAATCTAACATGAAACATCTTCTAAGGTGCTGGTTAAGAAGAGCTACATATCTCGACACTCCTTGGATTGAGTACTTTTACTATTGTATTGTACCTATACTACAAAGCAGCTACTGTTACGTACGGATGCTTGCAAGCATACATACCTAAACCACACCACCCGCGCAGCGTCAACCAAAAAAATAATCGCGGTGTTGCTAGCGCAAATAAAATAATCATTAATGAAGTTACTTTTTTACCATTAAGGTGTCAAAAAAGTTATGAATTATGACGGTTAAAAGTTACAGTGTATATGTATATGGTCGCTTGCAGTACCAGGTATATTGTATGATAAGACTGCCAGCTACCTCCACGCTTTGCGCTTTGCTCAGTCCGATATGTTTATTTCCCGTTCCCGTGGGATCTGTGGTATAAAAAATATAATAACATATTGAATCACAGCGGTACACCAGCGGCCAGACACAATAGGTTTTTAATTATGCCTGACATTTCTACAATTGACAAGTTAAGAAACTTTTATATGGAGATGCAAAGTTGTGTAAAACCTTAACATTGACTTCTTTTCGAGTTTTGCTGACAAAAATGTAGGGAAGCTGAATTTTGGTATATAATCATTGCTGAGGCTGCCAAAAAGGAGTCAATGTTCCTAGCGCAGGCTTCGAAGGTTACTGATCCTTATAAGATAAATATCCTACAGAAGTTTGCTGCCAAATAAACTAGTATTACGTTCCAGTAGTTAGTAAGGTTTCCATTCCTTTTTAAGCAGGCTCTGTGCTATTAGATGATGGTCGTCTAGTAGCAATAATATCGAGTGCTGAATACGTCCTCAGATTACAGAGACCGTTTACTGTCAGGTATAGATGCGTTGTAGCGTCAAAGAGAAACTATTTCTACTCTTTTGCAGGCAGGTAGGTCTAAATGTTTCTCAACAAATATCGTTTTAAGATGAGCAATAGATCTAGTAGTTATGGATTCGAGCCGGCAAATCAATGAAGACGCAGGTACATCGTCTTTATAGATTTTCCACATCAAATTTTGTAATTGCCTACTCATTGTCTAATGGTGTTTTGAATTTTCTTTGTTGTTCTGTAGCACAGAATACTAAAGCACAGAACACTACCTTGAATATAAGACGACACAATCAAGATAAATAAAGACGGTCGCCCACTGTTGCTTTTTTCACCGAATGTCTATGCATAAGTACCGTCTAGCTAATCGAGGTACTGTTAATTTATGCAGTCTATAAAGAACTGTAAAAGAAGTTGGCTGGCGATAGAAAGTACTTGTTAACCGAGAGAGGTACACGAACTGTTTGAATTGTTGGCGCAGTGGCAGTGAATCCCAGGTCAGACCAACAAATGTTATTGGGTTTTTCTGTCAAGAAATTCTCAACAGCAGCCCAGAATTATAAAGGTGACGATATTACACACCCCCGTACCTCGCCAAGCATATAAAGCTATTGGTCCTGCGCCTAATCACTGTCCGGTCGTATTGAATTACCATCCCGTCGGACTATGAGTCCAAGGAAAAAGTGTTCACACACTTGTGCACTATGATGTCTCCGGCGCAGGAGAGCCGGTCTATATTGAACTTGGTTGAAAAATTTGTCAAGTAAGTAGAGCTCTTTTGCTCTCTCTCAGATTTAAGAGATGTACTATTTAGGAGGCAAAAAGTTAACAGTCCGTTAACTTTTTTGCCTCCTCGTCGTTTACGATGTCTTAACTATGATTGCTTATTGCGACACTAGGCATATCTTGCAAATCCCTACCAAATAGAGTTTCTGCAATTGCAATGGACAAAGATCAGTATTTCAACATATAGCACAAGACAACGCCTTTTTAAGAAGCTCTGGCAACTCTACATAATAGGAGGACAGTTCAAGGTTATTTATTTTCAGTATTCTGTAAAGGTATTGCACCTTTTAGGTTACGTTACCTTTGAAAGGGATAGATGGGCAGATTCGTCGTCGTGCACTATCTCTCTTAGACGAGCAGGGTTGGTTGTAGCGCAATTATTTGCCCTACAGACTATATTTGAATATAATCTATGTGAATGTTACTATATCTGCGTGAAAATATCAAATAGCGTGCGTCTGTAGTTTGTTCCCTGAACCTTATCCTGAGCCCTATGCATTTGATCTAAATATTACCATGTTTTGCGAGCTTTGACAATACTGTGGACTGGTTTCTGACTCTACTATAGAAAGTAATATGAATGCCAAAAATCAAAATAGGTGTATTAGTTTCTTACTAGTGCTTTATATTGATACTTATCACTAGTAAGAAAGTTAAAGAAGACTTTAAATTCACTTATTTACAATTATTTGTTTGTGGTTTATTAGATGTCATAGCTTACGTTCAAACTTACATTACAAATTCAAAATTAAAGTACCTACTTTATACGGATTTCATCGCGGCTTATTTATTACGTTATTTTCTAATTATTTCTATAATATTAAACTTAAATAGTTAATATTACAAAAGTAATTTAAAATTAAATCGCGCTGAACTGTTAATAAACTAGTTTAATATCAATGTGTAACGTTCGCACAACATTAGACAATGTTACAATACAAGTAAATCTAACGCTTGAATTATAAGTATTTATTACGAAGCATATTAAAAACATAAATTATACACTTCACTTCGGTCAACATAGTCATAACAACATCAAACATAAAAAACGTGAGGTTGCTCATGACTGCAGGTTACTTTGCCCCTTTGTTTTGCTACTCGCAATTAAGCCATTACATACAAGTCTATTTCTCAAGCTGATCACAATAAGCTTCTATCTTTGAACAACGCATTCACAGTGCCCCAGTTTGATTCAACATACTGCCAATAGAGGGCGTGGTGTGATGACAAGGTCGCCCGGCTCCGGGTCGGTCCGTCTGCACGTAACGTGCTGGGATAACTCGAAGGTCGAAGTCGTTCTAGTTTTAAGAATGTCACAGTTGGTGAGCTGATTAAGTAGTTACTCTGCAGTTTTATGAGTAATCGCATCACTGCTGCCAATTAGTGCTTAGGTTTGATCTTCACATGGATCAATATGGGATCCACTAAGAGTTGAGAATATGAGCTAGAGACTAGGGAATATAAAGCAGGTTTTATAGGTGTCGTTGGCATTCCTATTATAGGAGGAATAATTTCCGACTCTAATGATAAATGACTACTCTAATAAACCTAATCGCGATCTTACAGAGCTGCAGTGAATATCAATAAATCAAAAAGGTCCCTGGGTTATTGTTAGGGTTTCCAAAAAGCTTTAGAGACTTCACTGGCGCTCGCATAGTGATACAAGTGGTTGCCTCGATACTGCCACCGCACTGAGTGTTTTCGGTTCGATTCCAACACGAGACAGACATTTGAGTGAGTGACAAGTAATTGTTCCAGGTATGGACGTTCTTCTTGTCCGTTGTCTGAATGTTTGTAAAGTTTCCTACGACACACGAATTATTTCTAATGCGGGAATTGTCTCATCGAAAGTAAAGTAATACCAGAAACTAAAAAGACTGTTCCTTGGTTACGATGTTCTTAAGGCTTTATATACTTTGTCTGTGAGGCTATTCCAGGTTTGAAAATATACGCCACTACCATTTACCTTGACATTTCGCTTAGGTTCCACTGGCCGTGGCGCACACTGACATAATAACCGTAAATACCTAAAGCGTGTTAATTGTCATCTCTTATTGATATATACCACGCAAAAAAGTCGTGTGTTAGTTGTACGAGTTTAATTACTTATATCAAACACATTTACAACAATGTATACCCTTGACTTATAATCTATTTAGAATACGCTTGAAAGCCTAAAGTTTTATTTCGTGCCGCTTCCAGCTGATATTTTGAATTAGAGAAATATTCTCAGTTCTCTCTTTAAATCCTGTTTTTACCCGACTACGGTGAAGCCGAAAGGAAGGGTAATGATTTTGTGATTTTGGCAGTCTGGGTATGTACGTTTGTATGTTCCACTGTAGCGCCTAAACTACTGAACCGATTTTAATGAATGAGATGTCAATAGATTTGTATTTAATGGCCCAGGTGACATACGCCTTATAAATTTTAAATTCATCCTTTTTAGACCCCTTTTTTACGTAGGCAGGTTATGATTTTAAACTTTTATAACGACTGTTCATATTATACTAGTGACAAAAAGGCGTGCCCATCAAGTCATATATCTACGTATAATAGGTTCTGATTGTCTTATTTTACCATGAATTTTAATGCTTTTACTGTTGATATTTGGTGTTGCGTCTCAAATAACGGACCTACAAAACTAAACACTTTTGGCTGTACGGATAAAGTAGTTTTTTTTTTTTGCTCGTCAAAATGACCACACTCCGCCTGATGGTAAGCAGTCGTGTGGTCTAAGAGCAGTGGCCTCCACATCGTCCTCATAGCAGCCGAGGCGATGTTGAGGTCTCTACTTTGACGGCCTGAGAAGGTGCTTTTTCACGCTCCGCTTAAAGGACCCAGAATTGAAGGAAGAAGGAAACACGTGCCTTTGCAGAGAATTCCATGCCTTGATCGTTCGGCAGAGGTATGAGGACCCAAACTTGTTGGTACGCACTCTATTCGACTCCACCGTGTAAATATGGCATCTGAGCCCAGCACGCGTTGTTCTGGATAGGAAAGGGGAGGGCGGGATAAGGTGGAATAACTCTTCAGAGCACTCCCCGTGGTATATTCTGTAGAACATCAACCGTTGCTCAAGTCGATAGTACCTATTGCAATTTCGCAGTATATATAATAACGATCAAACTTAAAATTTAAATCAACTATGGTTGAATTTCGACCACTTGGCGACCGCAAGTATGTGTATATAACTAGCTGACCCGCACAACTTCATCTGCTCCACATAAAAGAGTTTTCTCCGTTTTTGCAACATTTTCCATTGATGCTCCGCTCCTATAATTGGTAGCGTGATGTTAGCCTATAGAATTCCTCGATAGATAGGCTATCCAACACTAAAATAATTTTTTTATTCGAACCAGTAGTTCCAGATATTAGCGCGTTCAACCAAACAAACAAACTCTTCAGCTTTATAATATTAGTATAGATACACAAATTATTGTTCCTAGTATAGGTGTTCTTCGTGTGTTTCAATGTTATGTCCACCGCGACGCAGGCATTATTCCTGGCATGGGCTGCCATACGGCGAGGTGAGCATTACTACTACGCCATTCCACTGACACAAAACCTAGCAGAAAGTAATTATCATAGCTTAAAACGGTTCTTTTACTTAACGCGTAGAGATGCTCGGTTCCATGCTCTTGTAGTTCTATACTATTTAAAGGTTTGCACATTACTAGATACAATATTGTTGTGTGGCAAAGCCTTGTCAGACCGGTACAATAGTGTTGTATGCTGGAAGAACCTCCAATGCCTCCAATCAATTTAAGTTATGTCTTGAAATACAGGTTTATCCTAGTTCAGGCAGGCTTTTTAAACATAACCTTTTGAACTTAATTTATTTTGTATACACTATAAATTAACATAGTTTAAGAATTAATTTTAATCTAAACTTAAATTATTTAAGGCAGGTAACACTGTTGATGTAATATGTATGATATAGTGTAAGGATGTATCTTATTTTTCTAATATAAATAAATATTATTATATTATACTAGCTGTCCCGACAGAAGTAGTCGGGTACACACGAAAAAAAAAACCCAACTGTAAACCATTATGGTATCCACTTGAAATCACACAAACAATTTCATCAAAATCGGTCCATCCGTTTAGGAGGAGTTTAATTACAAACACACGCACAAAAGATTTATATACATATATAAAGATATGTTACTATAATGCAAGAAAATAAAGGAAATATTACTTTCACTAATTCGACCCACATAGGTATAACATTTCCAACAACTTGTGAATTTTAAATAAGCACCTAAAGTAACATAAATTAAGATACTTCTACCATTATCTCTTAAGTCATTTCACCAGGAAGTAGCGAATGACCGACACTATTTAGAGCAACCGATTCTAATCAGACACAGCTCAAGGTCTGAAGGTCGCTGAAGTCCGGTTTAATTTAAATTTTATGCGTCACTAGTTATTGTATAACTCTGTGTCTAATGCACTCATTAACAAATGGTCACAGAGCAACTTGTTGCTAATGACAATAACCTTTAAGAATATTCTAATATCACTCTCGGCAAAAGCAGATTTGAAGCGATAGAAAAAGACATTGATATTTAGAGACAGAGACATAAAAACGTCTTATACGAAAAAACTGACGACAAGATTTTTTATATATTTGTATTACTGGAATTAAAATAAGGAAACCAAATCTTTAAAATATTGTCGCTGAACTAACGGACCATATATGCCCAAAGTGCAGATTTACTGTACTTCTTAAGACGCTGGATAAAATAATAACATACTGGTGCCAATTCTGTTGTCACTAAATTCTCTTATCTTAGCTAAAAGTCTCTAAAATTTAGTTTAGTCCTGTCAAACGACATTTCTTATTCTGAAATCGTCAAAAGTGACAGGACTAAACTAAATTTTAGAGATTTTTAGCTAAGATAAGAGAATTTTGTGACAACAGAATTGGCACCAATGACTGACTAAAGCACTATCCAAATACACTAAAGAGCGATCATCGTAATATTGTAACCGCAAATTAATATTAATGACAAATTTTCCGTAATATAACATCTCTTTTTTACCAGCTCTTATTAATTAAGTTCGGCTTTATTTTCTTTCGTATGTACTGAAATAGGAATTCGTTTGTGTGTTGCCCAATATAATATACATGATTACATATAATACTTCTATATAAATATGTTAGTCATTAGGTCCACCTCATAGAAACAATAAAGGTTACAAATATTTAATTAATATATATGTATAATACAGTAGCTTACCCATTATAAAAAAATATTAATTTATATTTCGACACGTGATTTGTAAATGATACGCACTTTATAACTCGTGCAAAAATTGATCTACGAGATACATTTCAAGGTCAAAAGTAAGATCGACCAACTATGCGTCACAAGCCAAGTATCTACTTTGATTGATCTGATATCTGCCTCAGCTAAACCATTATACTCAGCTTCTAAGGTTACGTATTCATAGAAAATAAAATCTTAAAATCATTAAATAATTGTCCAACTGAGGTCGCAATGCTATTCTATAAGATTTCACTACCGATATCACTTCGAAATTCACTGTGGATATTGAAGCTTTTCTAGACCAACATTAATCTATATAATATATAAAAATCTCGTGTCACTGTGTTGGTGGTCGCAATCCTCCGAAACGGCACGATTTTATTAAATTTTTTATGTGTCTGATAGGTGTGAGTCGTCAAGTATATTTTATACTGCTAAGATATAATTTAGGTATATGGCAGAACAACGTTTGCTGGGTCAGCTGTTTATAAAATATGTATGATTATCATGGTTATTATCAAAGTGACGGTAAAAACTTTTAAAGAATAGCATGGCATCAGCAAGGAAAGGTGAATCTACTGAATCTACACACAACAACCCTTTATTGTATATAGACTTCCTGCACAAAAGCGTGGCATTGCGCTTGTAAATCCCCAAAAGGTAAGAAAACCGAACGTTAGCACATAATATACTTAGGTATTTGGATCCCGTACTATTAGGTGACACTAAAACAAAAACTAAAAAATACATAGGTACATGTTCAACCCACATATGTATTCATTCATAAAACTGACATTACCAATGCAGTGCTGTAAAATAGGCATTGTATCATGGAGATTGATCTTATGAAATCCAAAATCAAAGTCAAAAGTGCCTTTGTTTTTGTAGAGAACCGTCAGACCACAAGTCCCACGCACACGTAACCATCTTTTTTTGCTACGTAGCAATAGATTTAGTGTCAATAATAACTTCTTCGTTACGGTTGAATTATTGTAATATTAATCCCCGTAACAAAAATATCTTGAAATCAATCTGATCTTAGTTTCGGAATAAATATTGCAAGTAATCGAATATTATCATTAAATTAAATAATAATATAATAATAAAATTAATACAGTGTGTATAATAAACCCTGTCCGATCCCTAAAGGTGTTATGCAGTAGCTTATTGTAGCGTAAGTGACATCCTTTTATAAAAATCGATCAAAAAATTATGCAGTAAATTTAATTTATTTAAAATAATATGTTCATAGATTATCCATGGCAACACCGACAACTTATTAATCATAATAAAGGTTCACCGATGTGGGAGCAGCGATAGCTCAGTGAGGAGACCAACAGACTGCAATGCAGAGGGTCTCGGGTTCGAACCCACGCCGCGCACCTCTGACTTTCGGAAGTTATATAACTTTTCGAAATTATGTGCGTATTGATTGACAATTATCGCCTGCTCCGTGCCTCGGAGAGCACGTTAAACCGTCGGTCCCGGCTGCCATGAACATCTATGGCAGTCCTTATTGGGGAAGTCGACACAAAAGATCCCACTGGGTCGAAGTGTCGCCGGTCTGTACTGACTGGCCCCCATACAAGATAAGATAAGATAAAGGTTCACCGATGTCGCGCCGCGCTACGCCGCGCCGCGCCTACTTACCTACGCCTTAGAAAAATATCGCCAAAAGTATGCCACGCTCCGCGTCCTTGTCAAGTTTAGTGGTGTTGCTAGACTGTGCGAAATTTCAGTAATTTAAGGGTAAAAATGCAGATCAATACTGCACTTAAAAATATTATGATGACGTTTTACGATGATATAGATTTTGTTTTGTTTTTGTTTTGTTTGTTAAGAGAGAAACAAGCCCTTAATGCATCGGACAGGGTTTATTATACACACTGTATATTTATTTTAGGGCTTGAGTACCTAATTTATGGAATTGGTAAATATAAATATATGTAAGTCGAAACAATGTAGCGCTTAAATGCAATGTTGATGGAAATGCATTACAGGACATATAAGTACTTTCTTAGAGTCTATAATAATCCTTACCAATAAATGCGAAAGTGAGTTTATTTGTTACTCTTTCACGTCCTAACTACTCGACCGATCATCATTCAATTTTGCGTACACGTTGTAAGCGGTATGGAAGCTTTTCCGTACCGCTAAGGACATAGAGTACATTTAATCCAGAAAAAGTAGTGTTCTCAAGGTATAGAAATTTATTGATAAAATCTAGATTAACACGAGCAAAGCCGCGGGCAAAATCTAGTAAGAATTTATGTTTATAAACTCGAAGAGAGTATAGCGACATACATATTTAACAAGGACTAAATTGCCATTGTTTGAGATTGTTACCATTTCGCTTTCACTTTTCATGTCGAGTGTTTTGGTTATTCAAAAACATGTGATCCAGAAACAATTGTACTGATTTGGGTTTACATTGTATGCTTTATTTCAATATTTATAGAGCATGCATAGTATCGCAAAAGTTGCCTTAAATATTATATACTAGTTTTCCCTGCGGTTTCACCCGCGTAAGTCCCGTTCCCGTGGGTATATCGGGATAAAAGTATATGCCTATGTGTGAATCCAGGTCTCATCACAATCGGTCCAGTAGCGTTTGCGTGAAAGAGTAACAATCATCGATACATCCTCACAAACTTTCAGATTTATAATATTAGTAAGGATATATAATTATTAATATCACTGATTTAGCTGCGAGAATAAAGCAAGAAAATATATTTGTTAAAATTAATATTTAATAAAGTACCTACATTCGCTTTTTTTTATTCATTGGTTTAATAATACTAACGCCGATATCCTTGAAAGGACACAGGCTTGTTACACCCACATTTCACCAATGGTTTCTTAAATCCTACGTAATAAAGAACGAGCCTATAACCGTCCACCGGGCACATTTCCAGACAATCTTGACAGGAAAATCCAAAAACACTTGCCTGGCTCAGAAATCGAATCCGAGATCTCATGCAAAGCAGTCGCATTCCCTACCGTTGCGTCACCGATGTACTAACAGAACTGTAGTTTTACTCTATACATCAACGTTACAATGACAGCTACATCTCATTTGAATATATTTTTTAAAAGGCAACTCCCGCACTAGAGATAATTTCTGTGTCGCGGGAGACTTTACAAACATTCAAACAACGGACACAAAGAACACCCAGACTCGGATCACACAATGTTTTGTCCCATGTGGGATTCGAACCCACAACACTCTGCGCAGCGGCAGTGGCGACGCCACCACTTAAATCTTTACGCCATCCGTGCAGTAGAAAAATTTAAAGATGGTGACGTTATATTTTCTCAGAATGTGACGTCAAGGTAGATTGCTTTAGCGCAATTATACTAATACAAATATAACACTTGAATAGTATAATTGTATGAAAGTTTTTGCTCATTTACGTATTATTTATATATAAATGGCGGTCGATTGCTGCCCACGCCCCGTCACCTCGCTTTTTGCGATAACACTACTTAAATCGTGATCATTGGACTAAATTCGTGCCGTTATTTTTTTACTATCAATATATATTTGTTAGTTTCCTTGTAAAGTAAGCAATATTGATTTAGATAATTGACTTGCTAAGTATCTACATTTTCCAGAAATAAATGCTAGTAGATATCTAATATAAAAATTAAGTAAACTAATGATGAACAGAAGAATTTATTTGTTATAAATTACTGTTATTATATTTATTCAGAAACACTTATTGCCAATATTTTTATTACTTTAAATGTATAAAATAACTTCTTAGGTACATAATTACTAGTATGTAAGTAATTAAGGAAATACCTACTTACTTTTGTGACCCATAGACATAAAAGAAGTTTGTGACTTAAAGGATTAATTAATTAATAATAGTCTACGGTTGTAAAATAGGCCACATGCCTTAATAAAACCTTGTCCATATATGACAACAGTACCGGCTTATTAATGCTTAATATACCAGATACCCATTTGGGTATCCGGTGTATATCCATTGTGTTTTAAGTACCTACTACGAAGAACTAGAGGAAAAAGTACTTTTTGTAACACGTTTAGGGTCACGTTACAAAAAGAAATAGGTACTTTGATGTTGATGTTTTCCCTAGTACGAAATAACTCAATGTCACTAATTATTAAAAAGGTCTACATGAATAACTCTTTAGTAGTTAATAATAATGATTTCGTTATTATGTGAAGCATCAATGTAGAAATCTTAATAAGATACCCATTAACATTCTACCCATGCGCCCACTTATATAACCTGAGGTTTTAATAAAAATGTAAAAATTGGCGCCAAAATTAGCGAAACCATTGACACATGTCAAACAAACAAACCAAGGCAAGGGACATTGGTTATTCTGCCAGTAGAATATTACGATAACGCCGCTACGTTCCGAAACCGAAACGAATAACTTTGCCGCGAGTCGCATCGCAAATGAAACATAACAAACTTAAATTTGCTACTATTTAAACGAATTTTAAGCCTTATTCGTTAGTAATAAAGGTGGTCTTATAGCAATTGAAAGGTTATAAAGCCGCATAGACGTCGCATATGCAGGTTGCCTCAGAGTATGACTTGTTCCAGATATGTCAAGGACTGTTGTTTTGTAAAAATACTTTCTTTCAATACTTATCTCTACAAACTATGCCGATAAAATCTTCAAATAAGTATCGGTTTTTTTCCACTGCAGCGAATTACTTCTAATATTTACGATGCGAATCAAATTAAGTGAAATTAACTTTTATTGCGCTTATTGATGATCAATAATGAAAATCTGGATAATTATTGGTAATGATACATAATTTACTTTACTAGTTTCAGCGTTAATACGACACAATCATTTAGTTTATATTTTTAACCAATGTAGGAAAAATAACCTTCCTGATTTATCTTCCGCTTCAATAATCTGAAGCTGGCCGATGTTCCTTAGTATATATTCATGAGCGCTCTACAACTTACCAACTGATGGGCCACTCGTTTGCCATGAAATATAATAAAAAATGTAATAAAGAAATCGTCTTTTTCAATATTATTGGTGACCTTAAGATAGTCTAGGCTTCACTTTATTCGAATTGCATTTATGCACCTAGTTTACATATTCCAGTATATTCAACAAAATAGTATATAAGTAATAACCAATTTTGTCGGAGCGATACTATACCTACTAAAATAGCCGGTGAAGTACAATCCTCTTACAAGCAACCGGCGTAAGAGTGGAAACACTGATACTATGTTCGCTTTTTAATTAAGAGTTCCGGACTGTTCTTACATACTTACGTCTCTCATTCTTTTCCTTACATATCATTTGAAGTTATTTTCTTTACGATCAGCAACTCGCAAAATTTAATGTAGCCGTAAACTCCTGAAGTAGTTATGTTTATGTGTATGTTTAAACAAATACAAACCTCCTATCTGTAAAATTTATGTACGATCCAATTCTCTTCAATTACATAAGATATAAATAAATTAGTGTAACAATGGACGAATCTATTAGATTCGGTAACGGCCCGACACCGTGAAGAGCACGTATTGTGCCGATGTCAACCAACGGATGTTGCATAGACAAGATATTGCCTACTATTTATTTTTTTATTGTTATGTCTACGCTTGTTTGATATTGTACATTATGATCTGGGTTTTTGTGTCCGATTGTATATGTGTCTGAAAGTTATCGGATAGCAAATTTGGAGCGGCACTTCTATTCACTTGGAAGATGCTTCTAGAGGGCAATTTAAATAGTGAGACAGGGCCGTAAATAGCTATTTATATATAGTTCTCACCAAGACCACCAAAAGGCAGGTTGGATCATCAAGATGTAAGATGCTGAGAATAATTATTTTATATAGATATAATGTGGTAGATAAATTAGTTACAGTATTAAGGAATGAAATGCAAATGATGTATTAAGAAACGATATAAAAATGTAGAACGTTTAAAAATATTGTATAATGACGATAGAATACAGAATATAAATCAAACTATGGCTATTGCACAAAAGTAGGATAGCTGCCATCCACAGACAACCACCATACCGAGAAGAACGCAGCCTATTAACCTGTGATGTTTCTAACGAAGACAGATAATAACTAAAACCAAAGACACATATTTGGATACAAAAAAGATGCTGTCAATATTATAGTACAAATTCTTCACCATGATCTTATACTATCATTATACAAAGGAAAGAAAACACTGACATCAATGCATTGTGCAATAATATAGTACAAAAATGCTGACTTCACGCGCGATACTTGCTAACTGTTGGCAAATTAAATACATTGTTCACAAATGCTTAAACATCTTCAACTATAGTAACGAAGAATCAGCATATTTTGCAGTTTATACCTTAGTGGTCTGGACTGCTATCCTATTAGTCACTGCTGTTATCATGAGGTCCCTCTATATGATATATCTCAAACCGGACGGCACTGTAAGGTAAGATAAACAATCATACAAAAATATAATTTTATTATACACAGTAATCTTTATATATACATTACTGAGAGATATCATATGTACGGAAATTCTGCTACTTCTCTAGCAGCTCGTATTAATACTAAACTTCTAGCAAGCTACTAATAATACTAAGTACAGTTCGTCCAACGCATGTAGGTATCATTCACACAAATACGTGTATGGACTATTCCTTATATTTTTAATCGAATGAACCACCAAGCAAGCAAGCCTAATTGTAAGAGGATTAACATAACTGCCAACACAAAGAATAATTTCGAAACTCTGTTGGTAGGACAAACGTATATGTTATTGTACTTCACTTGTCTCTTTTAAACGATAAATCTGGAAGGTCTCCAAACAGATTGGCACCAATAACTTGAGCTCTGTCGGCTGGCACTGGCTTTTCGCTGCAAACCGAAACCGGTGGCGGTATTTGTCCGCTTCAAGATAATTCCTAATAACGACAGATTACTTAATCTGTAAGTCCAATAACAACTTATTATGTATAGTAATATTGCACAGACATTCCTTTCAGAACAACAATCGCGTCCCCAAAAATGTGAAATGCTTTTTTCAGTGAATACATACAGCCACGTGCAAAAGTATTAGGCACCCTATAATAATGCCAGTTTTAGAGTGATTCAGCATAGGGAATGTAAAGAAAACAACACATATGATTAATAAGATTTATTTTTATAAAATAATTAATATTTTGTCGGTCCACCTTTGGATTTAATGACAGCAGCCACTCTTTTTGGCATTGACTCTACCAACTTAAAACATTCCTCTTGGGATATCTTTTGCCACTTGTGCTTTAACGCGGCGAGTAGTGTTTCCTTGTTGCTTATCGAGTGTCTACGGATATTTTTTTTCAAAATAGACCTAATGTGTTCAATAGGATTGAGGTCCGGTGATTGTGGCGGCCAGTCCAAAAGATCTATGCCGTTTTGAGCCATCCATGCCATAGTGTGTGCTGACTTGTGGCAAGTGGCGTTGTCCTGCTGGAATTTTACGCCGTCGGTGTTTGTATCGCCAAAAATCTGTGTAACAGACGGTGCTAGAGCTGTTTCCAGAACTTCTGTGTATTTGGTGCTATTCATTCGCCCCTCACACAACACCATTTCGCCCACTCCATCGGCAGCCATGCAACCCCAGATCATTATTGAGCCTCCACCGTGTTTAACAGTGGGCACTACACAATCTGGGTTGTACTCTTCGCCCACCCTTCGCCTGACGTAAGTAACACCGGGTGTTCCAAACACCTATGGAACAAGCAAAAAAATAACTTAATTCAAGATTGCATATTTCCCTCGCAGGACGTGATTTCAAAGACGGCTATGTGTTTTGGTGTAATACATAAATTAAATAACAATACCTCAAAGTTAGATTCGTCTGACCACAGTACGTTGGACCAATCCTCCACTGTCCAATCTCTATGTCTGAGGGCCCACTGCAACCGATTTTTCTTGTTGTGCTCCGATAGCCACGGCTTCTTTCTTGCCTTGCAACCTTTTAATCCAGCTGCAATAAGCCTTCTTCTCACAGTACACGCGCTCACTGATCTGCTTTTTGCTTCAGATAAAGCTGCAGCGAGCTCTAAAGCAGTTTTTTTACGGTCCTGTAGAGACTGCCTAATTAACAATCGGTCTTCACGATCTGTAGTTATTTTTCTTCTGCCTGTTCTTGGCCTATTCTCATGAGTACCGGTCTCTTTGAAGCGATTTAGTGCATATTGCACTGCACAACGCGAGCACTTCACTTCTCGGGCTATTTTCACTTGAGACATGCCTCGTTCATGTAAAATTTTAATTTTTAGGCGCTGTTCTGCACTAAGTTCTGCTTTTTTAGGCATTATTAACTCGATGAATATTAGTCTTCAGGAATATGGTAACAACAATTGCGTACGATATGTGTCTGTTCACTGCAAGCACTGATAACACACTAAAAGAGTAAACTTTAAAATTGCAAATTTGTAAAAACATCGTTTTAAACTGCACCTGGGTGTCATAAATATTTGTTATTGTTTTTTTTTTGTTTCAAAATGCCGCCGATGCAATAGTAAGACCATAAAACCCTTATCCGAGCGCTCATTGTTGAGATAGAGACAAACAATAGGGGTGCCTAATACTTTTGCACGTGGCTGTACTAGATGGTTGAAATCTATAAGTTGATAACAATGATGCGGCCTCGAACCAAGCAACGGAGGTGCACTGTCGTTATGGCCGTACCGAGTCAGATCAAGCACTCTGGATTACACACCGGTGCGCTTTCCCAGATATGTCTCTGGGGTGGATTTCTTATCCTGCTCGTGGTCATAAGGACTTTGTACTATAAATATAATTCAAACCGAGGGTCCGAAACGAGTTTTGACAGCATTACTGTGTGATTAAATATTGACTCTATTAGAATAAAATGTGTTTTTGTTGGTGCTGGCAGCAGACGAGCCAGCTATCTCTCCGATAGTTATTATTCTTTCCTAGTATCGGAGAAGCATTGCCAAGGAAACACACCAAACCACTCTGATATGCCATCAGATAAGCCGTGAACGTATTTGCCTTCTATGTGGTTTCTGCGCGTGCGAGAAACTTGTAGGTAGTTGCCATAACCTATAAGTATCAACCGATTACTCATATGTTTAAATTTACGATGAAAGGTAAGAATGAAACGCGGGCGAAGAGAAGCAAATGAACCAAGTTGGTGAATGAGTCGCCAGCGCTTTCACTCATCGTAAGAAACGCTACACTACGGATGCTGCTACTTCACATACACCACTGAGAGCATCTTATCTTATCTTGTGTGGAGGCCAGTCAGTATAGACCGGCGACACTTCGACCCAGTGGGATATTTTGTGTCGACTTCCCCAATAACGACTGCCATAGATGTTCATGGCAGCCGGGACCGACGGCTTACCGTGCTTTCCGAGGCACGGAGCAGACGATAATTGTCAATCAATACGCACATAATTTCGAAAAGTCATATAACTTCCAAAAGTCAGAGGTGCGCGACGTGGGTTCGAACCCGAGACGCTCTGCATTGCAGTTTGTTGGTCTCCCCACTGAGCTATCGCTGCTCACCACTGAGAGCATAGTATTATACTAATTTACACTTTCAAGAGAATAATACCTTCCTCGGACCTACGTGCCTAGAGTTAATTTGAAAAACTTGTTAATAGTTACGATTCACACAAATTGGTTCTAATCTTATCGAAATACCTAATTAGTGTGGAAAAGAATATAGAACGCGGACCTTTGTACAATGCTGAAGATACAATCCAATATCATTCGAATGTAAGCTTTCCAACAGTATTACTTATCGCGCATGCAACTGCACAAGCAAGCGAACAACATAAAATTTGGGTTAATGAAATTTTCCAATAGAGTTAAACAATCTGAATTACTAGAAAAGTAAGGCATATCACTAGCGCACTTACAAACCTGAAAAAAGGGTGACTGCTCATATTTTCTTGGCTGATAAAGACCAAACCGTAACGCCCACCGACATTTGCTAATTTAGTAACAGCGTACCAAAACATTGCTAAACGCTTCTTACACTAATTAAAACGCATTATTTATGACGTGTGACAGACGATCGCGACATACGTCCCGTCGGCACACACGATTTGTTGCAGTATTCCACCGGTGTGGCAATCACATAATTGTATGCAGCCCTCTGTTAAGCACTTGAAGTAAAATGAGCTGTTTATTCTATCGTGACGAGAATATATTTCATTCTGAGTACCAGTGACCTTAGGTACTCGTTTAACGATAAGCTACAGAATGATGGCAGTCATACTAATTGTTTGCCAAATCCATTTTAAAGCCATGTGCAAACATCTAAGTAAGAAGTAAACTACTCTTACATTTCACAAATTGTATATGTTTTACAATATTATCTAGACGAGTGGAACACTCAGCCGTTGCCAATCAATCACTGCCATCTGCTGGCCACATTTGTAATGTCGTGTTGCTTGTTCTTTCATTAATATTACCAGCAATTTAGTTGAGATATTACTTTTATTTTGCCTTCCTAGCCAAGCTAAATGCTTGTGTTAGGAGTAGGTTCAATCTGTAGTGCAAAGAGTGGAAAGCCGAGCCAAAGCCTCTTGATCACAATCCAAATTTTTACCATTGTAAAGAAAACCTGATAAAACCAAGTAGAGAATCGAGCCCGGGATCCATCGGGCATCGTGGTGCCAAATACGCTTGCGGCCCTAAACAAATAAGGCAAATAGGAATTGATGACACTTACGTGACAACACATGGCAAGATTTTGTTAATCGAAATTGTAAATCTACTTAGAAAAAACCAGACGGTCTAGCAAAATTATAAACCGATTTAAAAATACTTTACGCTCTAGCTTTAATAATTTCTGGTTCAAGACGTACAAACTATCTTTACCCATCTTATACAATAAACCTAGCTTCATTCATAGTGTTGCTTATTTATCAGTCATGGCTTATTCAATACCAATCTACAATAAAATTTGTTTTGTGTGCGATACGGTATCTTATAACTTTAGGCACGTCCAGATTCTAAAACGCGTCTGTCCACCATCTGAAGTTTTCGATATGGTCAACCTTTTTTATTGTAATGTTAGTTTGGGCCTTCAGTATAATTTGATTCTATATATCCATCCATAGTAATGATTAACTATCACGGAAGAAAATCAATACACATCATTCATAATTATATAGTATTTTATGAGTAACTTCTCGTGCCTTTATAAATGCCTATTATAGCTTACAATACACGTCTATATCAGACGAAAATACTAAACTTACGCAAGATTAGATCACCTAGCCGCCTTGAACTTTAAAGTCCTTAGTACATCCTGATAATAACAGGTAATAATTACTAATAATAATTAACTAATATACCCGCATAGGCAATAATGTTTTGTTACTTCCTGTAAATTTTGGTTCGTATTGCCAAAAATATGGATGTGATGTTGAATCACGATTCAATATGGTCGTAATTTGAAATAATATTTCTAAAATGAAAAGACATTCATGGTAGTTCTGATGATAGTAATGACTCAATAGGAGGTTACCGTAATGTATCATCGCTTTTTATACTAGAGGTATGACATTAGGGGTGCTGAGTCTCGGGGAAAGGAATAATAGATGACGATAAAGGAAAGGAACGGCGCGGCAGAAGTAGATATGTGAACCTCCGCAACTCATACTTGGCCAAAAATCAGTAACGGGTCGCTACTCATTTGTCGATTGTCTGTAAGGATATAGTATTTTTCCAAACAAGCCAGTTTATTCGTACACCCAACAAATATTTGGCAAAGGCGGGCTCTTCCGCTCAAAATAATCTATGTACCTTTTATATAGAAAATACCTCGGCGAACAAGAATGGGCTCCTTGGTCCTGTTCCATCGTGAAGCGATGTGGATGGTCGTGAAGCGATCTGGTCATATTTTGAATATGAGAACACACAAAGTGCTATTTGGATGACCTATTAAGAAATTCTTAATGCTGCTACATTTCGGCTACATCTCCAGGCTTATAATCGTGAAAAGTAGATATAATATGTGAGTGTATATATGTATGTCTGCAGCATTAAAAGTGCCCCTATTACGTGGGCCTTAAGTCATATCTAGCAAAATGTAGGTGTAATACATAGCCATGACACTATGCATATATGTATATAATCATAACATATCAAATAAATAACTCCAACTTAATCAGTCCAAATCAAGTGACTTTAATAAACCTTCTTATTACTCAATGTCGATTACGAAAACCACGTTGATAAATGGCACATAAAACAGTTTAATGACAACAGAATCATGATTTGCCTCGCCAGTGGAAGGGCGGGGCGAATAACTCGAAAATGTTACAGTTTAATACAAATCAGTAGGTATCAATCGATCTGTTATAGGATTGCTTCATTCGCAATATAGTTACTGTTCTTTGAGTTAGCTACCGTATCACAGTAAAAAATATCTAGGTCTCTGTTGAGTGACCTTATAATCTTTGAATTTGTAACACTGTATTAATATCAGATGTTTTGATAAGATCTAATTTTCTCTTTACATTCTTTTGATGGCTTACGAGCTAGCGTAAGCTCTGATAGAGTTTAAGTCGTTCTTTGTATATAGATAAAGCACTGCCATGGAAACCTTATCAAAAACAACTCAGTAGTCAAAACGCAAAACTGCTTGGTAACTGACAAAGGCAGAATGCGAATCTCTGGTCCAAAGAGAGACTGTAGTAGTAGTACTGAGAAGTCTAAATGCTTAGTTGGAAAATTAAGTATTCACATCAGCTCAGTATTTCCGGCCACAATAACAACGAAACAGACAAGTTTGTTTATAATTTAAGAAATACAGTACAAGTAATTGTACATAATAGACAACAAAATGATCTCTCACTCAACACAATACTTCATACCATATCTCAACATCTAACAAAATGGTCAGTCAATCTTTCAAGTAATTGTTTTAGCAAAAAGGTCGCAGTTCAAGGAGTACCATTGTTCGATTAATCTGATCAGCTGTGGCCACTTCCCTGACGAGATTGAACTAAGATTGGTTTAGCGACGAGTTGTGAAATTGCCAATTGGATTGGAATTATAGGATTAGGCTGTTGGGCTATTGTTAAATGTGGTGTCGTGCCGATTTAGACACGCGTGTAATTGGTCAGTTTACTAACTCATTGTGTTCCTGTATGTCAAGAGAGTCGGCTAACTAGATCAATGAGGTATGTGGCGTAAATCTTCTAGAAACTATTCTCGATTAGATCTCAAGTGGTTTGGTATATGTACTGATTTGACCGTGTAGTTCTAAGGTGTATGCGATAAATAGTATTGTTACAACATATTACAGCCGAATGACCACATATGAGGCGGGACCATAAAATAGACAACATAAAACAATCAGTTGGCAAAATAACCAACGTGTGACGGCCAGTCACAGGTTCAAGAACTATTTTATTTATGGTTGTTATTTTTAACTTCGATTTTATGTTTAGCTTAAATATACCTTTTTCATTTTACTAATATTATAAATGTGAATACTTGTGAAGATGTTTGGATGTTTAATACTCAATTACGTGTAAAGCGTTTGAACTGATTTAAAAACTGGGCTCACAGATAGACCATGTCTTAAGTTTACATATAAATATGATACTTTCAAGCACGATATGCGTTCTCGTAGGATACACAGAAGCTAGTGTAAAATAGTTATAAGCGTTTTTGATTTTATGATCGAAAAAACATTTAAGAAACATCTAATCAATGAAGTTTGTCCCTTATTCATTGTTATATTTTCCAAACAACGTATATTTGTAAGACACGCAGCACCATTGACTATTACCATAATTATTTTATTATGTAGACTTTTCACACGGCCAATGCTATTGACAAAGACTGGTTCTCCTGCTTATATCATAATGCCTCCTTTGGATACTTTAAAGATCCTACTCAACATGAAAACATAACATAGAGTTATTTGACTGTAATCTTCTGTATGATGGCATTTCCAATTCAGGAAGGCGCTCCTAATTTGAAATGGGGTTGTGCGTCTCGTAATTTATTATAAATTTCCATGCAAAACGTTCATGCGATCGAAATTCGATGTTTTCGAATCTTGCAAATCTTAATGTTCGCAGCTCTGATATACATCTGTATATTCGGATGCTGATGAATGAATAAAACTCTAACTAGTACTAGGAGAATAACCTTAAAACAACTTTGCTGTCACCTGTAACAATTATCCATCTTTAGATACATCGTCGAGCACGAACTAAAGCACAACTGTGATCTATATCAATAGCGTCATGAGTAAATCAGTTTCGATTATTCGATCATCATTCGAATTATATTCAGTAATAAAGTATTCATCACATTTCGAATGCGCTTTCAATCATTTTTCGAATATTCGAAATTTCAACATAACAATTATAGCACATCGCTATCTTATAACATCAAGCGGTTTTGCATAAACTTCTAAAGTGATATAGCTTTTTGTAAACGGTCTTCCATTCGAGATTTCTTGGATCGATTCATTCTTGGTTAACCTCGATTTCTCCGAAAAACAATATCCTATTAAATCCACAGCAACAATCAACATATCGAATGAATTATCAAGGTAACTGCGACTATTTCTCGGAACAATATCATAATAAAAGTAAGTCTGACCGGTTTTCTATCAAATATTAACCTTTTGGACAAAGCCGCATGGTGGAGTTGTCAAAATATGACGAATGGTAGAGATAGACAGACAAAAGACCGTCATTAATAATAACCTTGACCGAACATGGATAGGTAAGTTAAATAGCTGTGAGGTTATTTAAACACCGTTTTGTTCTTGTTGTAGTGAGATAAGGCTTTAAGCGGCTGCGTATGTTTGGGTCGTAAGGTCTCGACTTGCTCCTTCTGAATAAGCTGCAGAAACGATTCTGTCAAAAAATATCTATATATAATATAGTTATAATAATATAGTTTTATGCCTATATTATTATATATATATAATAATATAGTTTTATGCCTATGCTTCCGAATGAGTGGGCAGTGTATTTCATACATATTAGCCAGGTAGCCTGTTTTTAGATCGCACATAATAGGGGGCAAAGTTCTGGCGTGTACCAGGTACAATTGCAGACTGTTGGTGATATAATAATAAGAATTTCTCAACAGAAAATTCCAATAATATTTTTTCGTATCGCACACGGAGCCTTGCAATCAGCTGCAAATATAAAAGCTACAGAACCAACAACGTACTTCTACCTAATATTTTCTTCATCGTCCAGTAGCACAAAATTTCCCTTCTATCAACAGATCTTGTGATCTCCGAAAAGATTCTCGGCTCCAGGAAAAAGATACTCCCTAATACGTGTTGTGAAACATACTTAGCTGTGTTAGTTTATTATGCCTAAGCCTGCTAATTTGGAGATTTTAAAAGAACTAAAAGATGTGAAAAATATATTTGCGTAAATACTTGTGACAATGCCTATAAATATCATCTAGAACGTTGTAAATCGTGTGTGCTATTAAAGGTGATTAACAAATAAAGTAGCTGGTCTATTACCAAAAACTTCACAACACGCAGTAAATAAACTAAAGGTATCTACTATTATATTATAGCAAGAAGAAAACATGTTGTCCATTATCTTGTTATTGTAAAGTTCATAGATATCGAAAGGTCACGGTGAATAAAAGATATAATCAGTATGAATTCTTAAAACTTAATATCTAGCGTCATATTGCATGTTTTTTTACTACCTAAGTTGTGTAACAAGCAAACTGCCTGTCTGCTGATAAAAGATACACTCGCAAGGATACTCGAGCGAAAATAAAAGAATAGGAAAGGGAGACGTAAGTCTAAGAATTCCAGATTCTTATTAACAGAGCAAAACGCAAAACGCAATAAAAGTTGAGTATCTCGCGGATGGAGCCAGCGGAGCGGATCCGTGAGGAGAGTATCCTTGCGGATTCTAGCCGTCGGCGTCGCCGGCGAACCGGGCGAATGCCATAGCGAATGCCACGGGCGGGAGTACGGGGATCTCCCGTCAGCCAGCCATTGCGTCGGATTGACGCTCTCTGTCATGCCTGGGTGTCACCCAGGAATCGTCGACCGCAGGCATTTATTGCCTGTGTTGGATACTGCTGGGTGGGTCGCTGATGTAGTTCCAGTGACCCACCTACTATTCAAGGCAGCGAGTTGACACACCGTAAAAAAAGTGTTTCTCTAAAAGATTGATACTTGCCCAGGCGAGTCGGCTCATTGATATCGTTATCATATAATTAGAAACGGAGCGCCCCAGTTCCTCCTCTCTTCTCTTATATCAGGTTGGTTTAACATGATTATTACATTACATGTGTAAATGTTGTAGATATAATATGAGCAATATTTTTATAATATGGCGCAGCGGTAGTGTATGGGTTTGCTGCGTATGAGGATTCGGGTTTAATTTCTAGGACAGCGAAATGCTATTGTTTTTTCTGTCTGAAGCTGTGCCAGGTAAACGACAATATACTGCCTGCACTTAAGTGGGACTGGAAACCATAGCATGCGAAATTTGCATATAATTCACATCTGCCGGCCTCTTCGGTTTATAAGCGTGAGATTATATACAAATGTAACATTCTTATGCCTCTTTGGTCCCATAGCATAAGTTCGCGCTTAAAAATTACAGCTAATCGTGATTTTATTCTGGATCCCTGATTTTATTCCTGGATCAGATAAAGTGATATTGGATTTTACTGTTGGGGAATT
The DNA here is from genome assembly GCA_963675205.1 of Catocala nupta. NCBI lineage: Eukaryota > Metazoa > Arthropoda > Insecta > Lepidoptera > Erebidae > Catocala > Catocala nupta. Next base: position 7,906,794 of record OY776086.1, read on the forward strand.
AAGTTTTAGTAGCACATAGTCCACCGATGTCTTGTAGACAGCAATAGCATCACCCATACATTCTCAAATATAATTATATACATAGATCGATGTATGTAGAGGCATCAGTCTATGTATATAATTATAGTTCTAAGGGCAACAAGTATGTTGATACAAACACGGAATGCAGAAATGTGACTAGTTGTGTACATTAAAATAAATGCGGTTTTTGGAGCACCTTACTTAAGTACACTTGCGGTAAATTTCTCAATTAATTACAATATGCTGCAATATAAGTGATACCACGGCCTTGCCACCGTACTTGTGCTCTCTCTATAAACGCACGACTTTCATAACTACCTCTAGTACTAATTTAAGCGAACCCTTATACCTTGTCAAGTTTATGGAAGACATTTGTCATATGCACCTTAAGAAAATATATGTTATTTATCGATTTGACTACGATTGAGTTTTTCAGTTGCTTGTGTCTTAGTAGACTTAGTCCTATCAGTAGTAGAACCTTGCTGACTTGCATAAATAGGCATACAACGTAATGCGTCTCGAACGGAGATATACCACCCTCTTATTGAATATCGATGGCACGTAGCAATATATGTCATTCTACGGGCCGGGTGGGAGCGTTACAAGCACATGTATCCCTCGGTCCCTACCTACCTATTCTTCTCATCCTCCCTTCTCGCTATCTAAACGGTTATCTATACGGTTATTGCTTACCATCAAACAGTAGACCGTGTGTATTATTTGCTACCTATGAGGTTTAAGGTAGTCAACGGTTTGGTCGTGCTTGCTTGCTATCGCTTCTATGATTTCCAGAGAACAATAAAGAGTTGTAATCCTTATTTGAAATTAGAATTGTTTTATAGTAGCCATATTAAAATATAATAGTAACCATATTGGTTACTGAAAACTTGCACTATACCATGGCAGACAGCACTCATCACTTATTTGATATTATAGAAAATAATCAAAATACATGTTTGAAAGATCCTAGAACAATAATATAGGTAGGTTGTGTATGATACATGCAGGTGTTACTTTTTATTATATTACACATTATCGATTTGAAACGTCCCGTAGTCCACATTCGGCGCGCTTGCGCAACTAATTATATCACTAGTCCCTAAGCGAATGTTGACGTAAGAAAGAAAGTGATGTCCTTAACCGGAGCTGTGCGCGTGCGCAATGAATTAATAAGGTCGATTTTGCTTTGGGTTGCCAGGTGTTATTTAGAAACCCCCTAATTTTATAATAGCTTTTATAAGACGTGTTTATTAGTTTCGAGCCCCATTATTGATATGAGTTTCCTTAGTTCATGACAATAAACTGCACTGTCTCCTCTTTTTATACTTTATATTCGCTTTATATGACGCTTCTAATAAAATCATTGATGATTTGATCAATGTTTACAGCATTATATTATGTATGTGTAAATAAAAATGAACTTCCATATATTTTATTTGTATCCTTCTATAAATTACTCCAAATGGTAAATAAGTCTCTAGTCATCATTGAAGATGACATGGTATAGTACATCATATCATTAAAATATAGAGATGTTTCAATTAAAAGTACCTATCTATTATACATAATATATCATGATTTACACAGTAATATTTTAACTTAATACTTTGAATTAGGTATCTTTTACAAGTATTTACACACCTACATACGTACATACATAGGTAATTTAAAATTTACGAAAGATATGAAATGAAGTCACTTAAATAAATCTGATTAGTTAACAAACTACTTAACAATTTTTATCCCACGCATACTCACGTAGAGTCATCTAGAACGTTTGTTCTTTGTTTAAAAGAATAAATTTAAAAACCTTTGATAATTAGTTATTGTTATTAATTGTTATAATAAATTCTAAAGATTTAATATAAAAGAGGCATGGATGACCCTTAATGTATTACTTTTCTCAGTTATAAACGGTAGTACGCCTCTCCATAGTCATTCAAAAAAGAGTATGGAAAGGCGCCTTTATTAATAGCTTTTTTTGTTGCATGAGATGATTTTAATGTGACCTTGTTTTCATTATTTTATTTGTATTTAAATCTTTGTGTTAAAATTAAAACGTAATCATGTAGCTACATTATTTAGCAAACATTAGACTTTTATTACACTATTGGACATTTATTTTTGCTTTTAATATTTTAAGATGTTATGTTTCTTAGTATTTTACTTACAATATAGCTACCTCTACGCAATTACAACTAGTAAAATGGTGGTGATATTTGTACATAAACGATAGCGAAGATCAACATGTTGACGGCACAACATCCCCTCTTTCTACGACTATCCCAGTTTATGATATAGCGTTCCCCTACACCAACCATATAGGTTATATTAGGGGAGCTGCTGTACCTTCCAGTGCCCGAGAGCACCTTCCGGGACCAGTTATAGACAAGTCTTGTCCCCAAATCTCGACTACTCCACCCTAACCTCAGAAATCCGGTTCTCGTAAGCGAGCTACCTCGTGCCCAAGTGACGCAACCTATTCTCCAGATAGGTACCGAAGCAATGAAGCCGCTCACCACCCGCAACTCAGGGAGTTGCTAACGAAAACCTCGCTGAAGCCGACGGAGAAGCCGCCTCCCATATCTCCAGTATGGTACCAGAGCTGTGTAAGGCACGCTCACTTCCCGACGAACATCCGTACGCCTACCCAGGTAGGCCTACAAGCCGGGTGTGGCCCGAATCACTCCAGCTATGACTCTTACTTGCTGAGCAGGCAAGCGCCTGAGATGCGTTGCGGCAGTAAAACCACACCGCCACTTCACTAACGGCCGTTTCCAATAACCTATCTATCTCTAGTTCAAGCTACTAGAGATAAACAAATCTATCCTTTTGCCTTTACTTGCTTTTCAATAACCTACTGTCGGATAGCATTTCCTACCGAAGTTGTCTATCTATCATTCTGAGGACGGATAGGTTACTAGAGATAGGAGCGCTCATACAAATCAGTCTTACTTGCATTTCAATAAGAGTTTCATGTTACTCTCCGGTAGGCGGAGCTAACTCTAGTAACATTATTTGTTTATCCGTCAACTTGGAGCGATTACGAATGCGGATAGCCGTTTGAAAATTAATTTTATTAATATTAAATACTCTTTGTATTAGTAATAATGGAATATTATAGTAGCGATGACAGTGATATGGAATTATTTCAAATGATAAAAGATTGTGATGAAGGCAGTGACCGTGATACTTCTGATATACCGTTAAACAAGGAATATAAGCCACGTGTGAATTATATGACAAAATTAAATGACTACGAGTTTGCATACAGATTTAGACTCAATAAAAGTACTGTAAATCAATTAAATACTTTGATACATCCAGATATAAGTGTGACATATAAAAGATAAGTTTAATTTTAACATAGACTCAATTGAATGGCTTTTGTTTTATGATAAATAAGACTCATTCATTTTATTTTTACAGGAATCATGGTATAAATTCAAAATACAAACAAACAAAGTGTAGCGTCTACTCTCTGACTAAAAGTGTTCTGCGAGCGTCTAAGCGTCCTATTACCTGAACCAAATGTCAGTTCAGCTACAAAACGTTTTGTTTCGTGATAGATTTTGATAGAAAGCAAGTAATAGTTCGTGAAAACTGTTATAATGTTTTAATTCTTTGTTCTAAAGTAATATTTACACTACTAAACATTTCGAAATACACATATTAAAAATAACTTAATTAAAATGAAATATGTATATTGGATGTAATAAGAATTACGTAGTAGCAAAGAACGAAACGTTTGAAAAGGGTCGGATAGATGAGAGGACAAAGCTATCTCTTGTTCGCTAGGGATAGATAGTACTTATCCTTGATTGTGAAACGTAGACTATGGATAGATAACATCTTACTGGTAACAGAGGATAGTGATCTATCCGTAAACTTAGTTTGAATATTGGAAACGGCCGTAAGACAACCCCGTGCCTCGCGCGATCGACTGGTTCGCACTAGCCGCGTCTGAGTCCGACACTCGAACGCCACGTGCTTGCCGAGCAACGAACATGTCGTCCTCAGCGGCTAACCACATATCCCTGCGAGTCCAACACCAATGTCAGGCACCGCGCACTCTAATCGGCGCTGTTGATAGAACACGCCTTTCGAGGTGCAGTGGGCTTCCTGACCCCGCAGTACCCTGGTCCAAAGGGGGAGACCCGTAGTTCTCCCCCCGAAACCCTATCTACTCGGGTCCTAAAGATATACATATATAGAACGGCACAACAATTACGTCTGGATGCCATGCCTTCTCTATAGTTGTGTAATTTAAACATTTGGGGAATATTTTTATAACCTGGCAATACTGAAAGTGCGTGCGCGCACAAAAGGAATGCAAGCCACACGTCTGAAATATTTGAATGTAGGTCGAAATTCAGATTAATAGTGACTAATATAATAACAATTTGATTTGTATTCGAATCGTGAACGTAATAAATATAAACTATCATGATATGAATCATTTGTAGAAAGATAATCTAAAATAAATTGCATCAGGAAATGTTTGCGTGTTTATGAGTTTTGGATTATTTAGTTATTTGACCTAGACTTAAATAGAATATAGTCTAGACGTTAACTAAGAGTTAAATAATTATATCTACATATTCACTGCTTCGTAAGTCGTGTGGCAAAAACATGAACACTGGTGCAACTATCAATTATAAAGATCTCGGTTTAATACCCGAGTCGAAAAGTGCTACCGGAATTTTCTTTCAAAAAATTTTGGGTCGTCGCTCATAGTACATATACGTATATTATATACTTGTGCCCGATAAACGGAGATAGGCGACTTACACATGGATGCGCATTTGTTTCTTATCTCGAACGATTCCAAAGAATAGGTATTCTTTTGGCACTTCAAGAAACCTGACCTGGCACAATCTTGAAATTATATGTACTTATGTTAAATAAGTTTTGTTTCCACAAGATTGAAAAATTGGAAATTGATTGATTTGACAAGATTGGAAATCATCAATTTAATTGGAACGTCAACCTTAAAAATGCCTTGTTTTTCAAGAATTTAAATACAATAATTACTGTTATCTATATATTAATACATGAAGCAAAATCTTAGTACCCCTTTTTACGAAAATTGTGCGGACGGAGAAGTATGAAATTTGGCACAGTTAAAGTTTATATGGAGAAGGAGGGGCGAATACTAATATTTACATATAATATGCATTAGAAATACATTAAATTAATGAAAAAGCACTACACGCACACAACCATGCAATTGACACACGCAGTCGAAGCGCGTAACTATGGTTACATATATCATTATATAATGACATATATCAGTAATATCTTACAGGCGAACTTTGGTCGAATTTCGAGCCCTAAGCGACCGCTAGTTTATATTATTATATGATTATGCAGATGTTCGTCCGTTGCAAATTCAAATGAAAACATATTTACGACTACAACATCCCGCATTGATAATGACAACTTGACCTAAACCAAAGCGCACTTCGTGCATTCAAATATCTAGAAGTTTAAATAGTAAGTAGCTACATGACTTAAATATATAAAATAAGGAGCCCGAGGCGACAACGCAGTGTCGTAAATACGCAGCTGTGGCCATAGAATATTAATACTTAACTCAACAGGAGGTCTGCAAGGAGGTCCATCTATTCATTCTAAAACTATGTATTCATTCTTATCAGCCCGCCATATTGCCTGGCAGGCTTTAGATTTATTAAGTTGGACCATAGTATGAAATTCTGTTGATGTAAAGACTACCTACTTATACCTTGAAAATTAAATTAACTTAAAGGATAATGGTTTCTTAGTTTGTTTTAAATTATTAAATTTTTAATCGCATTGCATAATATACTTACATAAATTAACACGACGCACGGTATTGGTAAAGACAATTTATATTTTCTTATTATTTAAAAAAAAGACCTCTCTCGCTCTATTATATTTCCTGTGTCATGGGGACTCGAAACAACTATTTGTGGATCCCATAAACGTTTATCCCGTGTCAACAAATGAAATAAGCATTTTGATCATTCGAAACATTGAACCTACAGCACCCGGCCTAGTGCCAGATGCGAGACGACTACATTAATCACTACACCAACATTTAAGTCGAACAAAATACATCTGTGTAGGGTTTTCTGCGTACCCGTAACTGACGTTTTTTTGTTTTAGTAGAACCCTTCCCCTAAAGACTCCTTCCGCCGTAGTTATAATTCCTTTGTCGCGCGCGGGGGACTTTACAAACATTCACGGACGCAGAGAAAACCCAGACAGACAGAACAACCATTTGTGGATGACGTAATTTTTTGTCCCGTGTGGGGATCGAACCCACAACCCTCAGCGCGGCGGCAGTGGTGAGATGACCACTTAAACCAATACGTCATCCGTGCATGTGTCTCAGTATGGACACGTAGGCCTGAGGTTCCTTTGCGGACAATGAAATAATGAACATTAATTACATTCAGACATAGTGCCACATTTGTAATTGACGCAAATATTGATTAAACAGCGTCGTACCGAGTACCTACCGTGGTACCGAGTTTAATTCTCGGGTCAGATAGTGTTTTAGGGTTTTACTGTCAGAAAATACTCATTAGCAGCGTATTATCTGGCAATGTGCCCGGTAGACAGCTTGATAGGCTTACCCGCAATAACGTGGGACCTAAAATCAGCTGGCGGAATGTTGGTGGCTCCTTAAGATAATCTTTAGTGGATACACAGGTGATGTGGGTCTATAGGATATGGGTGGTTTGTACAAATCGTTCCGTAAATTAATCTAATCCATAACACTCGGCGGTGGCAACTATGTAAGCTTACCCCTTATTATGGAGGAGCTACTTGCCTACCTACTTGAGTTGTCACACCGAATATGTAGTACATATATACTACTCAAAAAAAATAAGGGCCACTAGTTTATTTACATTAAGTGCACTTTAGTAAACTAAAAGTAACTGATAAGTAGCATTATATTGATATTACGAACTCTTTGGTGTTTGATCTCTTTTATGCTGGTGTTCGTATTCCTAATTTGAAAAGTATTGGCCATCATTTTAAGAAAAAAATAATTGTATGTTATTCTTATGTTTATCTTCGTTTGTCTTCTTAACTTGTTTCGGTTATTTTAGGAAAAAAGCTTTACTTTTTCAATTTTAATTGATTCATTTATCATCTCGCGTTAATCATGCCACCAGTACGAAGGCACTTGGATACAATTACAGCAACCAGAGCCATAACTATGATTCAAGAAGGACGTTCTCAGCGATACGTGGGTTTGCAGTTGGGTTTGTCTCGAAGAGCTGTCCAAAATGTATGGAATCGCTTTCAAGAGACCGGCAGTGTTGCCAGGAGACCCGGTTCAGGTAGAGTTCGTGTAACAACGGCGCATGAGGATCGGTACGTCCAACTAAGTGTTCGTCGTTAGTTAGTTAGTTAGACGTATGTTATCCGCACTTAGCCACGCAATTGGGCCATTGTGCGTAAGTGACCGACGCGAAAAAGTTGTTCGGTTACTCATACCACCTCAGCTCTGTCCAGAAAGACAATAGGGGACCGGTGTTGCACAGCACTTCCTTCATCGTCTCCGGACCGTTTAGTAGTTTCGCCCGTTGGTTGCTCACGCTTTTGCAATGCAGCAGCACGTGAGCCGGTGTCTCCTCGGTCTCCATGCAGCCTCTACATAAAGGGCTGTCAGTGATGCCGATGTTAAACAGGTGTCTGTTGAGTGAGCAGTGACCCGTTATTATACCCACTAGATGACGCAGGTTTTTCCTTGAAGAACGCAGCAGTTTGCGTGACAGATGTATGTCTAAGGATGGAAGGGCTTCCTTTGTCTGTCTACATTCCTTTGTTTCTGCCCATTGTTTTTCATGTAGTTTCGTGGTTCTGTCACATAACCATGTTTTGAGTTGGCAGAAGGGTATCGGGACAATTGGTTCGGGTCCTACCATTTTAATGCTCGATCCTCTCTTTGCCAGTTGGTCTGCAGCGTCATTGCCAGAAGAGTTGCTGTGGCCGCGGATCCATTGCAACGTTACCCGATTTTTTGTTGCAATTCTTTGCAGCTCACGGTGACACTCTAGGATGAGTCCACTGTTAAAGCAGTTGCTTTTCAGAGCTTGTAATACCGCGGCACTATCCGAGATAATGCGTATCGTCTTATCGCTTATATCCCTTGATGTAACCGCTGTTGCAGCCCGGGTGATTCCAACACATTCTGCCTGGAAGATAGTGTTGAGGTTTCCCAGGGTTCTTGAGTAATTGATGTTTAGGTCGTGGGAGAAGACTCCGACTCTTGTTCCTGATTTTGTTTTAGATCCATCCGTGTATATTCTCACTTCGTGTATACCAGAGCTATCTTTGAATTCTTCATGAAGTTGGATGTGGTATTTTTTGTCGAAAACAAAAGTTTTTGGGATGATATCACATGTCGCCGCTATCATTGGAATTTCGTTGTATACTAACTCCTTAAGGCGTGCATGAGTTATCCTACTGTCCTGTTTCCAGAGCCCTACCTTTTCAAGCCGTATGGCAGCTGTAACTGCTTCCTGCTGTATGATTAGGTGTAGGGGTCTGAGGTTTAGTATGGCCTCCAGCGATGCCGTGGGGGTTGTTCTCATACAGCCTGTCGTCGCCAGGTAGGCGAGTCGTTGTAGGCTTTGTAGTTTTAAGTGTTCGTCGTGATCGTACAGTAACGGCCCGTAAGTTACAACACCACCTACGTCTGACAACGGGTACCCGTGTCAGTGATCAAACTATACGTAATCGATTGCACGAAGACCAGCAAATGTCAAGACGATGAGTTGTTCGAATTCCTCTGACCAGGGTTCAACGTGCAAACCGTTTAAGATTCTCCCGTCAGTATTTGAACTGGGGGATTAATCAGTGGAGCAAGGTGCTTTTTACAGACGAGTGCGAAGTAAAATATTTTAATGATGATCTGCGTGTTTGGGTGTGGAGACAACGCGGCGAGCGGTTTTCGGAGTCCTGCATCCACGAAGTTGACCGTTTCGGTGGTCCCAACGTAATGGTTTGGGGTGGGATTAGTTTACACGGTAAACGTAACAACAACAACAAGTGCAGAACGTTACATCGAGGACGTCATCAGGCCTCAAGTGATCCCATTTGCACAGCGAGTGGGGTCGGGATTCATCCTGATGCAAGACAATTCCCGTGCGCACACAGCTCGATCGACCCAAACTGTCCTAGAAGGGTCTCATATTGAGGTATTACCATGGCCATAGTCCGGATTTAAATCCAATCGAGCAATTGTGGGACCAATTGAAACGAAGGGTTAGAGAGAATGAGCGAGGGGTCTACAACCAACAGCAGCTGATTGACGCTTTGAAACGTGCCTGGGAGGAGATTCCAGATGAAAACGTGAGGAATTTGATCTAAAGTATGCATACGAGGCTTCAGGAGTGTATTGCTAAGAGAGAAGGACATACTCGTTACTAAAAAGAAGAAACAAAAGTGATAAGAACAGTATTTTATCTTTTTCCGGTGATTTCTTTTGTTCATGTTTTTCATTCAAAATGGCCAATTTCATTATGAACTTAAAAAAAACAATTCATGATCATTATTTTAAAAGTTACATAAGTTAAACAATTTAATGTCTTTATTGTTTTCATGGTACAGCAAAAAATCTTAGTGGCCCTTATTTTGTTTTGAATAGTATATATTAACTACATAGCCTTAAGCCAGTATAAGTAACATTCGCTGGTATTCCAAAGAAAATAGCATGAAGTTGCTATTAAAGCCACAAATGAAATTGTCAGTCACAGTCATCAGTTTGTCTGTAAATTATTGTAATACACACGCAGCGCCATCTAGTAGAACTTCATATAAATTTGTAACCATGTAAAGTAATCGTGAAAATGTTATTTTATTGCAATTATTTGACGTAAAAAGGATGAAATAGTGTACGTTAATATGTTTATAAGTAATGTTTGTTTATGATTTATTCAAATAATAAAAATAATAAAATCATGCTACTCGTAGACTGATGAAATGAATAGAATGCCATAGTCTATTGAATTTCGTTATAAAAAGAGTGTTGCATCTAAATAAATTAATTATTAAGATATCCCATTATATATATCTTAAATTATTTGATAAGCTGTATAATAAATTCACCAAGAAAATATAATATCATATTTCTTCTGTTATATTTGTTTGGTTATATATAATGAAGAATAATGATTTATGGTTGAAATCCAGAAATAGTTGATGGCAATTGGCAACACAGTTAGTAAATGTCATCGGTCTTGTCAAATGTATGAAAATAATGCTTTCGTTTTATTACGGAATAAAGTTTATAAATAAAGTATTATAACGAGTTTTGTGTTAGTTAACCACTTCCCGTGTGTTTTTCTTATTCAACACTTGGTTTAAAATCATAACAGAAGGGCTGTTCAGTCATTGTAAAAAGAGGTATGTTTTCAATAAGATCGTGGTCTATTTTGGTCAATTTCTGTGCTAAATAAGTGTTATTAAGTTAATTTATGTTGAATTTAACCTTGCAAACTGTTATGCAAGTCATATCACCAATGAAATATACGATTAAAATGTTAAATGAAAGCAATTATTTTCTAGGTTCAGTTTGTGATCTAGCACCATGTCTATGCCACATAGCAGCTCAAGCACCACAAGTTCCAGCACTAAACGCAAGGAAATTTACAAGTGAGTGTTATTTATATAATTTGCAAGCTGATCTCTCGTACATGTGTTCGAAAACAAACAAAACAAAGTGACGATTAGGCGCGCGCTTGCTGCGCATGTCGTAACTTAGCCAAGCCAAATCATTATGGTGTTCTGTTACTAAGTGAAGATGCTTGGCACAGCCTATTACTATAAACCATAGTATGCTGGATGGCATATCATATGATTTACAACATTATGGGGATCTGGGGATTACTATGTTTATTTACCTTCCATAATCAATTTACAGATTTAATCATAACATCAATCACTGTAATTGTATGAAAATCATTGTAATGGGAGATTCCTTATGTAAGGACCTTTCAAAAATGCTAAATAAATAAAAAATATGTAGTGTTGTTGGTCAAACATACAAGATTTTATTTGGTGCAAAAAAATACAAAATAATGTTGGGATTTCAAAACTAAGTCAGTTTAAATAAAAATCGTTTATAGTTTGACGGATCAATCCTTCACAAATAATAATAGAGCAAAAAATTATAATTAGTGAAAACGAAGCACCTGTAGTTAAAAGTCTGAAAAAGACATGCTTTTTTAAAAGCTTTGATATTTTTATTTTAACTAAAGGTTTTGTTTTTATTCTTTAAATTTTATTTATTTAGCCTTTTTCAAAGGTCCTTACCTAAGGAATCTCCCAGTTCAATTTGATTCACATCTTCTGGGACATCCTGTATATAAAACTTTGCCAAGTATGGCAAATGGCAATATACAGGGATGTCCGGTAATTAATGGATAACCTGGAAATGTCTTATAGTGGAACTGATGGCCATTCCAAAAATCTATCCTAACTACTACCTGAGATATGTTCTTTTTTTAATTACCATGTATAACTTTCTTTTATACTACGACCATAAATAAATGAAATCCATCGGTTTTTTGTTGTTTTATTATTAAACACTAATTATTCTAATAGATAGACAGTCAAAAGTATGCTATGCTAATATAGCTTGCACTTTTTAATATATATTTTCTTTTAAATTTCTTTTCATTTTTCTGAACAGCCTTCAGTTCTACTATAAGGCATTTCAAGGTTATCCATTAATTACCGGACACCCTGTATATAACTTCACCAACTTAAGTTTGACAGCTTAATTTTGTAGTATACTTTGAATATAGAAACCAAATCCAGATTTCCACAAACTTTTCTTAATATGTCATCTTAACTATATCAAGACACAATGATAAAAGCTATCACTATTAATATCCGAACAATACTTAATACCATACAATTAGTATAAAGCATGATATTATGTTAAATATATATTTTGAATACTCTACTAATATAATATACATTGACAGACTCATAAACAGCATCAATGTTCAAGACGCCTTTGATATAAACATTTTAACCATATATTCAAAACTTTTATACAGATTTAAATTGAAACCTATAATTTGGTTTGTTAACTTCATAACAGCGTAGTATCATATCCTCAAGTGTATGTTTGTATACTGGAAAGGATCATTATTTTTTTTTTAACAAAAACAATACTTGTAACAAAAATTGGTTTTGTTTGGTTCATTGAAAATATGGTTTTTACAATTTAAAAAAAGTTGATGCACAAGTTTTTCTTTCAATAAGGTGTATTGCCTCCATGTACCTTTGTTACAGATTCTAATCGGTTCCGCATAGATCTCTTTAGGGTTATAAAACAGTCTCGCTGAATATTGTTCCATTCTTGTGAAATTGCTGTTCTTAGTGCTTAGTTGTGGGGACAAGATTTCTCGCATATACAGCTTTTTTTAAACTGTCCCAAACATGCTCAATGGGATTAACCTTTCCGGCCCCGCGCGCACTTAATGTAAACAATAACAGATAACCCGGTAATCGGACACCCGTCGCGCGGTCGGCACTTAAAGCGCCACTTGACACGCCCTATCGATGTTTATGTTTTTGAGCTCTGAGTTATGATAACATCGCTCGTGTTTCTTAGAAATACACATTGTAAGCTACGACAAGTATTATGAATCATCGCATTGAAGTGTATATTTAGTTTATACGCCTGGATAAACAAAGCAGAACTGTACAAATTGTTCGTTATTGAAAATATTTGTTTCTAAAGAAATATAAATGCAATAAGAAGAGTTTTTACTTTTTCTATTTTCTAGATAAATACTCTTTATAGTAAAACGAAGTATTTATATATGGCTGTAAGAAAAAATTAAGATATTGACATTTGAAAGTGGCACTAACGTGCGTGACGAGTACATTTAGAGCGCGGCAAAAGTAAATAATGAAATTTTTGTTAAAAAATATTCGTCGTAACTTTGTGCGTTGTATTCAGATATTTCTATAGAAACACTAATAAATAACACTATTATAGTGATTGAAACCTGAAATACGATATAATACTGTACTAAAAAACAACAAATATAAAAAAGCGCGGGAAAACTGATAAATGATAATAGGTTACTTTGGGCTTCAGTTTGACAAACAAAATTATCATTAGTCAGTAATGTTTTTATTGTGTCTAAAAATAGAAATATGCTCTTTATAGTTAAACATTTTTTTTTATATATGTCTGTGAGAAAAAATTAAGATATTGACATTTGAAAGTAGCATTGACATGCGTGACGAGTACATTTAGAGCGCGGCAAAAGTAAATTTTGTTTTTTTTTTTACAAAATATTAGTCGTAACCTTGTGCGTTGTTTTTAGATATTTTTATAGAAACACTAATAAATAACACTATTATAGTGATTGAAACCTGAAATACGATATAATACTGTACTAAAAAACAACAAATATAAAAAAGCGCGGGAAAACTGATAAATGATAATAGGTTACTTTGGGCTTCAGTTTGTTATACAAAAATAACGTAAGTCAGTATTGTTTTTATTGTCTCTAAAAATAGAAAGAATAAGCTTTTCAATAATGTATTACACTTATATACTTGCCCTACAAAAAACGACAGTAAACAGCGGCACAAATAACATCGACGAACGAACGCTCGGCGCGAAGTCACGTGACATAACAATAACAATATTAGACAATTATTATTCAGTTAGTAAATGGTTCGTTCGAAAAGCTCAGTTCATTCCGAGTACAATGATATACAATACAAGACTTTAAATACAGGCCTTTCAATACAAAAACGGCAAAAACTAGCGCGCGACCCTCTTTTTTTTGTTGCTTGACGCCTTAAGGCGTAGGCTTAGGGCTGCATGCTGGCCAATTCATGGTACGTATACCAACTTCTTCGCAATATTGTCGAACTTGTGCAGTGGCGTGGGGTCGGGCATTGTCTTGTATTAGAGTAAAAGTGTCGCCTATTAATTCTATGTAAGGTACCACGTGAGCTTCTAAAACCTCTGTTATACAGCGTTGTGCCGTCAAACTACCTCTTCTACCGTTTTGACGAACCATGTCGATGAACACAAGTGCCGTTCGCCCGATTATCGAAATGCCACCCCACACCATACACGAACCGCCTCCAAAAGGAACACGCTCCTCAATGCAACTTTGAGCATATCTCTCCCCACGTCGACAATAGACTCTTCTGCGACCGTCTGCACCATTTAAACATGTCCTACACCTATCGGTGAACAATATGGAGGCCCATTACTCTTCAGTCCATTAAGATGTTCACGCGTAAATCTTAAACGAGCTTGTCTGTGAGCTGCAGACAGCTTTGGACCATTTGCTGGCCTAAAAGGGGTGATTGCCGCTTCCTTAAGCCTCCTTCTTATTGTTCGTGCACTCACGTTTACTCCACGCACTTCATTCAGCTCTGTTTTGATGTTTACTGACCTGAGGAAACGATTTCGTAGGAAAGTTGAAACAATAAATCGGTCGACACGACGGGTGGTTGCTCGAGTTCTGCCGGTACCGGGTCTCCTTTTGTAAGAATCTGTATCTACAAACCTTCGGTATACTCTAGAAACCATAGACTGGTTTAAATTTAAATTTCTAGCAATCGTTCGTTGATCAAAGCCGTCCCCCGCACCAATGCTACAATTTGAGCGGCTTATTCGGACGAAATATCCATATTTATGGTTACGAAACTTTTGTTGACTTTAAAAGACCAATAATTTAATTAATATTATCGGAAACAATAATTTAAATCGCAAATGAAAAAGAAACAATACTAATTAATTTCAAACTTTACTCTAATAACACACGAATTTAAGACTGCATAAATTTTATTTTCTCGGCTGTAATATAATATAATATTTTCTACTGCAGTTAAATTTTTAATTTTGATTTCTTTTCATGATTAATTGACAGTCTCGACATTTTCATTTAGTTTAATCTAAAAATATTGCATACTTATCAAAATATTATTATTAATTCGTAAGTAATCCTGAACTTTGATGCAGTTTATGAGTCGGTCAGTGTAAGAGTCATCACTAGTTTACAATAAATTACATGCAAATTCTCTTTTTAAAAAAGATTCATTTTTTTTTTAATTTGTCTGTCAAAAAGCTCTTATGGTAGTCTCAGAACCCTTCTTTATGAAATCTACAGCCACAATATTAGATTCTTTTTAAATCAATTTTCTAGCCAGGAACTGAATGCATTGATTCTGAAAAACATGATACTAATATTATCTGGTTTTCGGATGTTTATATGTAATGGATACTCTCTTGGATTACTAAACCACTTCTGAACATTTTTCACTAATAGAAAGCTAATATGATTCAATTATACAAAAGGGATACATTCCTGCCTGCTCATCTGACAGGGTTTTTGAATGGAAGAACTCTCTATTGCCAATTGTTTTGTGAGATTTAAAATACCTTATAGTGTAGTTTCCTCTTTCCATATAATGTAAAAAAACGTTTTATTTTACAGATACCAAGCTCCATGGCCGTTGTACTCCATGAACTGGTCAGTACGACCAGACAAGCGTTTCCGCCTGGCACTTGGCAGTTTTGTAGAAGAGTATAACAACAAGGTATAGTGTTTAAACTGGTCTGTTAGTCCTAATAAGTATGGTTTTTCAAATAACCATCAGTAAGCAATCATTATGTACACCATTTGTTAAAATGGATATGCATTGCATCAAACCAAATGCAACACCAAACTCAAGTTAGTTTTTATAATTTGTTTATGTTAATATGATCTTTATAAATTCCATCACTGCACAAAGTATCTAAATAAATAAATAAAGAAATATTGAAAACTGACTATGTTACCAACTAATACTAATGTGTTTAGGTACAAATCATCTCTCTAGATGAAGATACTAGCGAGTTTAGTGCTAAGAGCACCTTTGATCACCCATACCCAACAACCAAGATCATGTGGATACCTGACAGCAAGGGAGTGTACCCAGACCTGTTGGCTACTAGCGGTAAGTGTAAACACACTAACATTACACCAGCTATGCTTTTAAGACTCCTGAAATACGGGCAAATCTATAACCGTCTCCGGGGAACAGTTCTGGAGAATTTCTTGAGAGTAAAATCCAATAACACTTAGCCTGATCCAAAAATCCGAGGAGACCTCGTGCACAGCACACGTATTCACTACCGCGAAATATAGGTATGCCTAAGCATTTAGAGACATACAAACATGATCCTTTCTTACGTTTTAGGCGACTATCTCCGCATCTGGCGCGCCGGTGAACCATACACCCTCTTCGAGTGCGTACTCAACAACAACAAGAACTCAGACTTCTGCGCACCCCTCACGTCGTTCGATTGGAATGAAGTGGACCCCAATCTCATTGGGACCAGCAGTATTGACACCACTTGCACCATTTGGGGCCTTGAGACTGGCCAGGTTTTGGGACGAGTCAATGAGGTGTCAGGACATGTGAAGACACAACTTATCGCTCATGACAAGGCAAAGCAATTGTTAACTGGTTGATTGGATTTAATACACGTACAGCATTGATTGTGCGCGGACAGCGATCCCTACTGCCATGCTGAATATTGTCACAATTTTTTTGTTATTTAGGTCAAACACTTATGTTACACAATCACGAAAATACAAAACAAAACTGTAATCTTCTCATTAATAAATAAGATACAATTGTTTCAAATGGGAGATAAAGTGAGATAGTGGGATATCCCCACTGGATCCCACTTTTTATTATATGCAAAAACGGATGTAATTCATATATACGATTTGAATTACCCCATTATTTTGTACCAGTTTTGATACCATTTTTAGCAAAAAAATATATTTTAACTGCTAATCTTGTGTGTAAACTAATATACAAAACTATCAAAGCCGACATTCGGACCATGGGATCCAGACACAAAATATTTTCATAGTATTATAATATGATTATTTTGATAAAAATTAATGTTATTTACAAAACATGTTATATATGATTGTAGGAAGTGTACGACATTGCGTTCAGTCGCGCGGGAGGCGGGCGCGACATGTTCGCGTCAGTGGGCGCCGACGGGTCCGTCAGAATGTTCGACCTCAGACATCTCGAACATTCTACCATCATCTATGAGGTATGTATACATCAGCTACTTTATGTCAATTGCTATTATTAAACTGCTTTATAGTCATGGGTCCGGTCGTAGTAAGCGGTTGTCGCAACCTTTGGTCGCTTGCAATAATAGTGGCATCATTTGTGCAGTGCGGATCGCCATTGTAAGGAGTCTGGAACTCCTATTTATCATAAAAACAAAACATAATTTTTTTTGCAATTTTCTATTGGACCTTCTCTTTCCAAGTCCAACAGCTCCAATTTAACCAAATCCCAGTTTTAGATGGAGATCATATAGTGTCCTCTGTTTTTTAAAGAAGGCTATGCTTATGTAATGCATACTAGGTACTATGTTACATTTATCGGCATATCTGAACGAAGAATCAATGGATGATGAAAATATGTAGAAGTAAACTAAATGGAAAGTATGATAATATTCTTAGGATCAAATAAATTTATTTATTTAAACTATATGTACACAATGTATATAGGCGGTCTTAATGACATAGGTATTCTCTGCCAGTCTACTATGGAGTATTATTAGTTCTTAAACAAAAATTGCCAACCCGAATGTACCTTAACCACACTACTTGTCCCCAGGACCCGCAGCACACGCCGCTGCTGCGGCTGGCGTGGAACAAGCAGGACCCCAACTACCTGGCGACCGTCGCCATGGACGCGTGCGAGGTCATCATCCTGGACGTGCGCGTGCCCTGCACGCCCGTCGCGCGACTCAACAACCACCGCGCCTGCGTTAACGGCATCGCATGGGCACCACACAGGTACGTATTATATACTTTTTATATATCCTTACTAATATTATAAATGTGAAAGTTTGTAAGGATGTATGGATGTTTGTTATTCTTACATTAACTACTGGACTGATTGCGATGAAGTTGGTATGTAGATAACTGGAGACCTGCATTCACACATAGGCTACTTTTTATCCCGATATTCCCACGGGAATGGGACTTGCGCGGGTGAAACCGCGGGGAAAACTACTTATTATATAAAGTATCATAATGTATCTGCAGATCGATGAGGCACCGCAAAATCTCTACTCAAACTTTATTTCTCGCAAAGATATGGCCCTGCAATGAACAGCCAGTATCACTTTGTGCGCTACAGAACATTGCTTCCAAATATAAGTTAATATTATCTTCCAGTAGTGAGTAAGGCTTTCAGATATTCTTTCAGAAGCCTCTTTGTCCTTGAGCAATCCGGCAATGGTTTTACAAATAATGCAAGTTCCGTATACTGGCGGCCCCCACCCTGTGCCCTTGGATAGTGATGTGTATGAGCGTGTCCCGCAGCTCGTGCCACATCTGCACGGCGGGCGACGACCACCAGGCGCTGATCTGGGATATCCAGCAGATGCCGCGCGCCATCGAGGACCCCATCCTCGCCTACACCGCGGCCGAGGGCGAGGTCAACCAGATACAGTGGGGCGCCACCCAGCCCGACTGGATCGCCATCTGCTACAACCGGCACACCGAGATACTGCGCGTCTAAAATTAGTCCTTCCTGTTTTGAGGTAGGGATTTGTGTAACGTAACGTTGGTATTTTGTCGATAAAATTATTCGCCTAAATTATCGGTTGAATATTTTATCGATAAAAGTATCGATATTTTTTAATATCCTGTCGTATTTTTATTTATTTGCTGCCGATCAAATAACTGGCTTACAAGAGAAATATCTTAAGACTACATTATTCTATAAAATTGACAATTTTCTCGAAAACAACTAGATTTTATAACATACACAATATCTGACAATATTTAGTCGATAGATTAGCTAACACTATTTTTTCGATAATATGTGACACTATTTCATCGATAAATAAACTGTATTCTGTTATAGTGACCAGGTGGCTTATATATGTATACAATCGTAGTAAACATGTATCTTTAGTTAAGCCTGATTGAAATTTAATACGATAAAATGTTAGTAAAAATTACGTACCTATAACATTTTATAACCCTATTAAATTTCAACAGGCTTAACTAACAATACCTGCTTACTACGAGTTATACATACAGTCTACTTGTATTGAATAATTACAGGGTACATTTCGTTGTCATACCCCTGGTCTAAGCAGCTCTTTTCTTGACGATGACAAAGAATTAGTTGTATATCATCTTTAAATATTTTAACATAATCATCCTTAGCTAGAGACGTGATAGTTAACTAAAAAATCAGTCGAAATTAAAATCGATTTTTCGATTCATCGATTTCTGATCGTCATGTCCAGGCATAGACATTTACACATTTAGCGATTGGTACATTTTTGTAATATTAGATAAATTAAACCTGTTTCGAATACTACACAAACTCTCATTGATCATAATTTTTGAATCCATAATTATGGTAAAATTTATGATTTACTATCAATTAGCATTTGAGTTCATATCATGTTTTTGCCTATCATACTTAACATAGCTATTCTATATGTTTTTAAAGAAGCAACTCCGCCAGAATTATTCATCCTAATGTTAAATATCGGATTGAAGGTATAATAAAAGTTTTTTTTTTTCTACATTTATCTTCGGCTATAAATGTATGATATCTGTTAATGCCGTTATTTTCAAAAATTATCTATCCTAACTTTTTTATTTTTTTATACTTGTGCAAATGCGTTTGTCGAACCGTCTCCACAGGGAAAGTGGAGCGGAGAGGGTATGTAAAAAAGTCCTGGGTCCTACCAACTAAACCTACGACGGTGTGCCTACTCCCGCCTTGAATGGTGGTTGGGTCACTGACACTAAAACTACTTCAGCGACTAACCTACCTACCTAACTTAACCTTCAATCCGTATAATTTAAATTAGACCGATCATTAAATTTAGCTATTAATATATTTAATTGAACTATCGACAGAACATTAGTTCGAATCCCGCTCACTACAGCGGCTGTTGGCAACCTTACTGCCAAAGTTATTGTGATAAGACAAAGAAATCATGTCATTTGTATTGTGAATAGGCGATTTAAGGATTGGTGGCTTGCATGCCACTTGGATGAACGAATGGCAGACTGAATCCAGGCCAATGAAACGAGACGATATAAATAATAATATATGAGGGTACTTACACTGGTTATAATCAGTCAGGCTATAAATAGCCAATGTATGGAATTCTGTGGATCTTTGCGTGAGACAATTATTTGTAGCATATGATACGACAGATAGTTGGTCGTTTTGCAATATGCGTAAAGACTACACGGAGATTATATCTAGTGTAGAGGTCGTCATAGAGATAAGTGAAGCGGTTCATCAGTTCTTATAGAAAGTAAATTAATATCTTATTGCTAATGTAAATTAATGTCTTAAGAGCAGAGTCCAATATTTAAATATTAACTCGAAAACATCCTCCATTTTGAGAGATACTTATATATCAAGGATGTTGCGTTTGCAGATTTTTTATATCCACGTATACGGATGCATATACTCACTTTATTTGACGAATTATCGCGCCACTCATCGGCGTACCCATTTTCTTTCTGCGCTATATCTGGATCCGCATAAACATCTGCATTGATTATTGCGGATGTAGATGTCCAAATCGATGCGGAAGCTCCGCAATTGCGGAAATGTGGATGCGAATATTTGCAACACCCCTAATATATAAAGAAATGAACTGTTTCGATTATATTATACTGCCTGCAAGCTGTTAAACAATTATTATCGTTGTTATGATTAATAAATAAAAAGTCTGTTTTGAGACCATCAAAACCTTTCTCGTCTCATTGGCCTGTGTATTGTGTATATTAAATTATATACTGAGTAAGTAGGAAATTATATTTAAAGATGCGTGCGTTTAATCGATGAACTTCATCGATATAATTTTAAATGGTGTAAATAATAAATTGTTTGTTGAGTAAATGCGTTCACTTTCTGTTCAATATGATATAATACTAATAGGTGTCGCTACCAGTGCAAGTAACAAAACTAGTATTTTTATACAAGAGCTTCTCAAAATTTGAAGCATGGATAAGTAATAAGAATAAATTGTATGAGTATCATATTCAGGATGTCCGGTAATTAATGGATAACCTTGAAATGTCTTATAGTAGAACTGAAGGCCGTCCAGAAAAATGAAAAAAAAAATGTTAAAAAGTGCAAGCTATAATAGCATAGCATACTTTTGACTGTCTATCTATTAGCATAATTAGTGTTTAATAATAAAACAACAAAAAACCGATGGGTTTCATTCATTTATGGTAGTAGTATAAAAGACAGATATACATGGTAATTAAAAAAAACACATCTCAGGTAGTAGTTAGGATAGATTTTTTTTCATATTTTTATCTAAACGGCCATCAGTTCCCCTATAAGCCATTTCCAGGTTATCCATTAATTACCGGACACCTGTATAGTATATTCATTTAATTTATTT
Source organism: Catocala nupta (assembly GCA_963675205.1). Classification (NCBI taxonomy): domain Eukaryota; kingdom Metazoa; phylum Arthropoda; class Insecta; order Lepidoptera; family Erebidae; genus Catocala; species Catocala nupta. The sequence goes on from OY776086.1 coordinate 7,928,293, forward strand.
TTGTATATACTATGTAAGCAGTTAAATCGGCTGTTCGATTAATCGACTTTACAGTGATGTGACGTATTGCGCTGGTGGTGCCTCTAGCGGACAAATATTGTAATTTTATTTCCTATTGAACACGTACCGTTATCATTCTAGGCCAGGGTTCTGTAGTCCTCTATGTGATGATAATCATTTAACTACGATGAATGATGTACGTTACAAAAAAGTGTTTGTTTGACGCATCAATGTCTCCTAACCCCTTAGGAGGATTATTTCATGTTATGTATGTATTCATTGTATTCTATAAACATCACCGAATATTAACTCTTTTATAAAAGACTGAAACGAAATCCAACTTTTTAAACATTTTTGTATGATATTGGAAAATATTATTCATCTTTTTTTAACCCTCGACACAAAACTTTACTGTAATTATTTCAACATTGAATTTAATTTTAACATAATTAGTATTTTTTCCATCGACGTTCTGACCGCGGAACTGAGGCACAATCAATTTTCATTTTGTTTAGACAGTTCAGACCTTCAGTCGGATTATAATCCATTTTCAATTGTGTGTTCAAGTGTTGATAATTAATAACATTAGTCATTTCAGTTGAAAAAGGGCACAATAACAATAACGATCATCTTGGACTCGGCTATAACGCGTCTCATTTTTTAATCCGAGGCCAAGTGCTGTGTTACTACTGTTATGGTTGCCATAAGAAAAATATTTACTACTATATCTTCGCCAACGAATACTTTGTAGCACATTAGTATGCAGACTTGAAATAACTTTGTATAAGAGTTGCGATAAATATAAAATCAGGTCTCAATAGTGATAAATATTTAAGATATCAATCATATTATCTTGTATTTTAACATGATTGTAACCTATCTTTTATATTTTTCTACTATGGTAATCTATCAAATAGCAATTCTCATAATATATATGTGTCGTGGGTTAAATAATCAACAACTATGTAACTGACTCGACCAATCGGGCGAATTAATTATAGTGGGTGCTTTTGAAGTGCATTTATGTGATTTTTTTTATTTGCAACACTGGCGTAACTTTTTCTTCCTCAATCAATCAGAATTCTGCCGTTTTTGCTGGACGTAGGTTTCTCCCAATTTGCTATACAACCGTACTATGTTTTTTTTTAATAATACAAAAGGATCATATTTTTAAATTATCTATAAGTACTCCATTTGGTTAGGTATTTAACTAAAGGTAAACAATCTTGATGTGTCTTTTTATCTAAAAAATAGTTTAAAAATAAAATGCTGTTAAAGATCAACGTAAATACAACAATAACGATTACTAAATCAATTGAACCGTTAGTTCAAGCAGTAGTTCATTTGTTTAATATGAGTGTTAGTGTAAAAAGTCACATCAAGATTGTTTTCTTTTAGTTAGTTACCTAACCAAATGGAGTATAGATTCGTCTATCGTGATTTTTATGCCTACCTAACATGACAAAATAATAACCTATACCTGTTGGGTAGATAAAGATTAACTTAAACATCATGACGATGAAGTAACAAAAGCATTTAACTTTCTATAACATTTTATCTTGTTCATTATATGACATAGGGTTTCTATACATGTTTTATAAACTATCATCTGCTTTCATGCTTTCAACAAGTTTATTTAGTCACACTGATACCCAACTCTGTATTTAATCTTATGTTATAGTTTAAATAATAATGAAAACAGAAAAAATAATTTATTCTAAAGGCCCATGAATAGCTTAGTTATAGATATATAAGAATTACTCCCTTATTTTGCAACCAATTTTGATCTTATTCCCGTCCGCTCAACTGTTTTGCTCCCAAGCGCTCCAAGTCTAAAATAAAATATAATTATTACTTTGTAAAATCGTTCCCAAGGGCTCCAAAAGCTTATGAAAATTATTTCTTTAAATCCTCTGATCTCCATATATTTTATTCCTGGAAGCTCCAAATTATATTACAAATAATTAAACAAAGACTTAGTTACTAGTGTGTTCCCGACAGCTCCAGAACAAACTGTATGGTTAGCAGAATTTAAACATGTTATTAAAACATAATATTAATATTTGCTAAGATATAAAATCTCAAAGTACCTAGAGAATGTTTTGGCGCTGTAGGAAATGAAATTGGTAAATGTGACTTTTATTTATTACTTTCTTATAAAAATCTTTGGAGCTCCTGGTAACTAATGTATGGTAAAATTAATTTTAGACAACAATATACTTGAACCCCGATTTTGACTGTTAATGCACAATTATTCCTTTTGGTTGCTATTTGCTCTCGTAAGTAAAACAATGTACAAAATCAAATATTGGCTACTACCTAATTGCCTGTTTACCTAAGATGTAAGGCGTTTTAAAAGAGCGAGGGCAAAGCTACGTAGATGAGCTTTAAACTGTGTCTATGTTTAATATAATATAATATAATATTCTATCACATACACACAACACCATCTAGCCCAAACTAAGCAGAGCTTGTATTATAGGTACTAGACAATGAATAAACATATATACTTTTTTTTTGTAAATAAATATATATTATACATAGAAACAACCAGACCAAGACAAACATCCATGTTCATGCACAGAAATGTTTGACTTGTGCGGGAATCGAACCCGCGACTTCAGACGTGGCAGTCGGTTACACTAACCACTACGCCATCGAGGCCGCCTTACTAAAGCATAGTAGTGTAGCGGAGTGGATTACTGTTTGAAGAAGATCGCTTTGTTGTAAAGTGATGAGGCTATGCAACAACGATACGCGGGCATAAAAATGCCTTGCTCTAGCTTCATTTCATGCTCCGTATAGCTATTCCACTCGCAAGCCAGAGCGCTTTAAATCTTTTCCAGTAAAATACTACGCTTTATTGACTATTTTACCACACTACTAATTTAAACTACGCTATAAAAATTAAACTATCATATTGGTGTGTACTCATACCTCCTTTGCGCAATCTCGAAAAGACACCAGAAGTTCTCCTTCATGCCTGTACCTACTATTCCTATTCGAAATCTCATAACTTATAATTATAAAGATCGGGCTAACTTACCTAGTGACAGCCGATCCCCAATTGTGTGAACTAATCTCGTCCTCATTTTGTACTATGTAGTTTGCACTCTTGCACAATTACACGATCACAATCTTCAATGATCAAAAGGAAAATACTATGTCTATGGTATGCTTTATCTGTCGTCCGGCGTTTTCGCTCGCTTGCAATTTAGGCTCTGTCAAACGTCATTATTTCAAAGTACCTACATAATATGTCCCTGGAAACACAACTTTCCCAAAATATGGGGTATGGTTACCCCTCAACTGTCAACGAACTTTTCGCGCGACTTAGCGCATCTGTCACGCTACGCCCGAGTTTCTTGCGCAATATCGGCGCGTATGATTAAAATGACGATAGTTTTGTATGGGAACTATATATAAAACTTATATCGTTGAAATTGCTATTAAATAAGCTTCTATTGGTAAGACTGTACAGGGCCTGTGAAACAAACTTGCGATTTGTACGCAAAGTTCCTACACAGTCAAAGCCCAATGATTTTAGGCGCCGAGCGAGACATGGCGGATTGTAGATTGTCCATCCACAACGTATTAGCCTTGTTCTCAAGACCATGTATAAGTCTTAAAACAATTGCCGGCGTTGATGCTTTTAATGGATCTTCCAACTGCTGCGATGGAGATTTCTTATGAGCGTGAACCTCAAACCGCAAAAGGAAACCGGTTTGAGATTCACAAATCTCATAAATTTTAATCCCTATCACAGCAGCTTTATTAGGAATTAGCTGGTTGATGTCCAACCAACCTTTCCACTGCAGAAGAGATTCGTCTAAGGCAATATTTTGCCTCAGACTATACATAGAATGAAATTTCGTATTCAGATGTAACAGAACTGGCTGCATCCTAAATAATTTGGCCTCGGAACTGACCAGTTCTAGCGTACACATGTCTTCATTGTTATTGAAATGAATACATTTGTTCAACACATCAGTAAACGATTTATAGACATGTGTTCGCTAAAACCGGGAGTGTAGAATACGTCAGGGGTGCCACTCCAATACCTTCTCCATTCGAGTCTTAACCATAGCCCCTATCGCAACAATAAGGCCAAAATAAACATAAAGTTCATCGACCGTCGTGTCACCCCACTGACTGATCAACTATTGAGATGGAGGTTATGGTTATTGAGCATCTGGGTTGCCACCTGCTGAGCATATCTATTCGTTTCCGAGGCAATGTGCTCCATAAATTTCCGATCCCATATAGCAACGAAAATGTCATACGGGTCGTCACATGGAGTAGTCGGACCAACATTACTTTCCGAAAATGTTTCCCGCCTCGATTTAGGTGGAATCGAAGAATTCGGAAACGCTGCCCACTGGAAATTATATAAACTAAAAGGCCGGTCCGTTGCCGTTGGAGGGCCACTGCTGGGCTCTGAGACGATATCGACGTCGTCGTCCGCGGCAGAAGGCTGGTCATCGTCAGCGTCTATTGGTTTCTCCATTGCGCCCCTTATCACAGATGGATGGAGACACCAATTCTTCATCGTCACTCTCGTCAGAGTCTGCTTCGCTTCCTGTAATAAATTATAGGTAGGTATAAAATCTGGTGTAGACCAGACCAGTGGGATGGGGATCCCAAGCTAAAATCAGCAGCTGCTTACCGAAATTGAGCTCGCGGACAATGTCCTTATCGCGCAGATTCTGGCGAGGGCGAGGAGGAGGAAGACGCTAATTCGGCGAGGCAAGCGGCGTATTTGGGGCGGACCCACTCCACATTTCATAACCCTGGAACAAAAGCAGTGTTGTAGAACCCATAAGATCGCTTTAGAGATAAATAAAAAAGTCCGTAAGCGACTTACGCTGCTGGCGAGGGCACCGAATATGCCGGTGAAAAGGGTGGCGCATCGGTGTACTTCGACCACCACTTCCATATCCATATGCGAGCTGTTGGAGGCAGTGGTTGGTCGGTAGTGGTGGTTGTGGGTTTGTGGTGTGAGAGCCAGGTTAGATCTAGATAGACATTTTAAAATAAAAGTTAAAACTTGCTAGCTATATATACAAACAGAATAATATATAAAACTAACATACTTATGTAGAACTACTAACGGATGCCATATGCGCATCCTCTTGGGATGTAGTGAGGTTTTGAGACCTCACTACATCCCACCCTGGTCAGGCGGCACCTCCGATATGTCAAATATCGAAAGTCTAAAATTAAAAAACAAACAATTGTAACACTCAAAATTATTTTAATTAGAGAAAAAGATAAAAAAGACGATAAGTACGAACAATTAATTATATGTAAGCAACCACCAACGGCTCTAGGGGTGCGCTTTGATACAATCGAATGACAATATGTAGGTAGGTGCTCACTACTGGCTAACCTCTCGTAAAAACTCGTGAGTGGCGTGATGTCATTGCTTGAAAAACTTGATTCTCTCTTTATTTTCTCCATGTTTATTGCCTCGAGAATTATTCTTGATTTTCACGACTAGTGATAACGAAGAACATAATGTTGCGTGCTAGGTTCGACGGATAAGAATACAAAACAATATAACCGACTAAAACACGTTTTATTCTAGCACACAATTAACTTTAATATGCAACAAACACTATACTACACTTTTCCACTGTAACTGCTTCAAACTCCGTAGTATTTTCGCTTCCGTTCGCTTCGATGAACACTTGACCGCTTACCATTGTAAACTGACTCGGCGGTGCGCGTGCGCTCTATTTATACGCGGGTAAAGCGCTTCTGGAGTCCTCCAGAAAAGCCATACCCGGCACGCAACAGCACAATGATTCGAGAATGTGCTAGCGTTCTCTCTACTGTGCTCGCACCGACATTACGTAGTTCCGCAAGATGTCAATAGATGGTGCTGTAATAAATTATTAGAAGGGACTGCCGAGTCTTCCCCACAGTGCCGGCAGAGGGCGCTAGCCGTTACAATAATAAAGAACTTTCCTAGGTATTCGCGATAACTACGTCTACGTAATTTCCTTAGACTGCGCAAGCGTTTCTCTCACGATTTATCGCGCTTTCGTTTGTATTTTCCCATTATATATTCTTTGAAATTATAAACTTTGTTTAAAGAAGAAAAAACCGTTGTGACAGTGTGTGCACAAAAAAGTACAGATACCGGCAAACATCTTGAACATTAGTCGGCGTGGTGGAGGCAAGTTCGCGCACGGACGGTTCCGTGCAAAAATATTGGTCATTCTCATTTCATCATATTTTACTGAATTATTAATATTTAATCATTATTATATCTATAAGATTAAAAGTTAGTGTAATAGGAGGTATAATGGAAGAAGGGAATATACAGGGTGATTTTGAAATCGTGTAATTCCTTTTAACCACGCATTCTACTGGTGATATAGAATAACCCTGACAATATTTTTTCTTAATTAGAATAATGGTTTCGGCAAAATTAGAGTACAGATTTTTTTCATGAAATGATTTCAAATAGTCATATTTTAACCTCCTGACACAATCTTAATATTTTGCTAATTTAAAAATAATAACAACAATAACTGATGTCGTAAATAATAGGGGGCAATAAAAGGACCGCCCGTTATTATTTACGACATTAATTATTAATATGTTTTTTTATTTTAATTAGTAAAAAAATAAAATTGCCTCGGTTGGTTAACATATGACTATCTGACACCATTTCACGAAAAAAACAAAACATAAATTTTTCAAAAAAAATAATTCTAATTAAATAAAAATATGGTCAGGGTTATTCTATATCACCAGTAGAATGCGTGGTTAAAAGGAATTACACGATTTCAAAATCACCCTGTATATACCTAGTAGTAAATTAAATAACAAACAGATATACTTTTCTCGTGAAATATAATCATCGAAAATCTAAGTAACCATCTCATCATCATCACTATTATCTTCTGGTAAACATGACACCCCTGGTATTAGTTCACTGCTATGTGAACCAGAACTGGTACAAGGGGTTAGTTCATCTTCATAATCATCGTCGTCCTCGTCAGTGACTCTCACTGTCATTGTCAGCAAAAATAATAAATTGGTCCGCGACCATATCTACCACATGGTCGCTCTTTACATATTGCTTCTATACCTTATACTTTTTGGCATAATTTGCCCCATTCGTTCGCGCCCATTGTTGCCACCTTCTCGTTTACAAGTGCGATAACTTTGTTGGTGTTCCAGCTAACGTTTTTACTAGCAACATACCCTTTTATGGCTGCCCACGCCATCTCAATAGGATTTAGTTCCGGATGATATGGAGGCAATCGAAGCACAGAGTGATTGTTCAGCTAATATTTTGTCAATACTGAATTTTTTATACGAATCTTTATGCTGTTTTATTAATTTATGTAGCTGAGGCTTATACATCATTTCACTGTATTGTATGCCCTTTTCAGTCAACCATTCTTGCATAGCGGCTTTATTGGCATTTGACGTTGGAGCTCGGTCATACTGCTTATTATAGTATGACGCGTTATCCACAACTACTACGGAATTTGGTGGCAGATTTGGTATAAGTTGACAACGCAGCCATTTCTCGTAATTGTCAAAATTCATATTGTCATGGTAGTCCCCAGATTTCGTGCCTGCTTTAAACAAAAAAGCGCATTAGGAATAAATCCGGCTTCAGACCCCGCATGCACGATAACGACTCGTTGTCCTTTTGAAATTGGCTTTTTAAGTCCTTTAAAAATCCATCTGCCCATGATTTAGAAGAGGCATGGGAGGAATCACATACCTATGACTTATCTGTATATATGATGGGTCTTCCATCTTCACGATACTTATGTAACTTTTCGAGGTATTCGATCCTTAACAATCGAATATTCCTTTTTTCTATTATTTTCGGTTTTTTTCTACCGGAATCCTAATTCCTTTAGAATGCGACGAAGACTCCGTTCTGATCCCGTAAACTGTATGTCTTCTCTTAATTTTATTCAGAGCTTCTCCACCGTAGGCAGTTCTTTTATGAGTAAATGAAATTATGAACACATGTTTTAATTATACTTTTATCGAAACTATCGATCCCAGTAATTGGTTTCTTACCAGATCTTTTTTTGCCTGGTGCTCTAAACACGGTAAACAAATCGGAGTCTTTGCTTTCTTTCACAATACGTCTTACGGTACTTTCCGATGTTTCAGTGGCTTCTGCGGTCCGTTTTACCGCTTCTTCTTCAGTCTTTGCCTCTTGTTTCATGAAACAATAGACGTCTAATAACATCTTTCTGGCTTGCCTTTTTAAAACAATATTACTTTTACGCGGCATAACTATGTATTATTATTAATAAAATTATTAAAAACAAAACAACAACAAACAACAAAAACAACAAAATAACGAAACAAGAAACTTAACACAATAACGAAAACAAACAAAAAATACGACAATATTTCTGCACTCGAGTGTATTCAGAAGCGAACGGAACTTAACGCAGTGCGTGATGCAAAGGTCGACTGCTTGACCAATCACGCGATCGGACCGATGCTTCCTCACCGCGCCGCCTCCGTCGTGCCCCGCACGCTCCGCCAAACAGACCTAAAATTGAGTTCTGCGCAGCTAATGACAATTGTCAAGATGTTTGCCACTATCTGTACAATGACGTTTGACAGAGCCTAACTTGCAAGCGCGCGAAACGCCGGACCACAGATAAACTATAGCATAGACACATGCTGGTAGGTATCTTCCTTTTGATGAAGGTTCATATTCGAAGATTGTGATAGTGTAATTGTGCAAGAGTGCAAACTACATAGTACAAAATGATGACGAGATTACGGAACACAATTAACAATTGTAATAGCTTTTCTTATTTTATTAATGTAGGTGATAGTTTGATTATTAGCTATAAGTTACGCCAATGTGTGCTGACCTGTGTAAAACCTGAATAATTATGGTTTGTCTTTGGGACTGTTTTTGTATTTATATATTCTGACAAGGGTATCACATAATATTGTTAGTTTCTGTCATACTAAGATTGTTTACAGTTCTGTCTAATATTGATATGAATCCTGCGAAATAAAAGGTCCAGGTAACAGCGAAAAATAAAGAAACGACAAGTGTGAGACTTTTCGTTGCCGGTCATATCAGTTGAAATTGATACCTAACCTTGTTTTTGTAAACATGAAAGTTTTAAACTAACAATATTATTGTGTCAACCAATCAAGGTGAAACATGTATTAATTAAAACAATGTGATTATAATAAGATTTAGAATAGATATTAATTTATGTTCAATTTAGTTTTAAGGAATTTTATCAAATAAATTCTGATTGAAAAGTGGTAAAATTTCATTTTATTGTATAAAAAGCAGTTAAAACGAAATCTCTTTGTATTAGTGATGGCGGTTTAAACACACAACACTCGAAACACCTGTATTAGTTTCACTATTATAATAAATTGTTATTTATGCTACTTCATCCCGATCTTTGTCCTAAAGCAAATTCCTCATAGACCTTCAACAAGTATTGCGGCGTTCTAGGCTTGTAATCCTTTATAACAAGCTCAAAGTGCTCCATAGTGACTTCTGGACAATCCAGATCTTTCTCTAATGCCTTCAAAGCAGCTTCATGACAAAGAGCCTGCAACTCTGCTCCTGAAAACCCTTCTGTTCTCGTCGCAAGATTGTGTGTATTAACGTCATCACTTATACTCATTTTCTCTAGCTTCAACTCTACTATCTGTAACCTTGTCTCAAAATCAGGTAATGGCACGTAGATCAGTCTGTCTAACCGACCAGGTCGTAACAACGCTCTATCCATCATATCAGGTCGATTCGTAGCAGCCAGTATTGTAACAGAATTCAAAGGAACAACACCATCCAATTCTGTCAAAAGTTGAGCTAGAACTCTTTGGTGAACTCCACTGTCACCACTTCCTCCCCTCTCACCTCCAATGGCGTCCATCTCATCAAAGAATATGATAGACGGTGCCACTTGACGAGCTTTCGTAAATAAATCTCTAACCGCGCGTTCAGAATCTCCAATCCACTTCGAAAATAATTCTGGACCTTTGATTGACAAGAAGTTGAGACCACTCTCAGTAGCTAAAGCCTTTGCTATCATGGTTTTTGAACAACCTGGAGGACCATACAGCAATACTCCACTTGGTGGTCTGATACCCAGCCTTCGGAAGCTCTCGGCGTGCTTCAAGGGCCACTCAACTGCTTGACGCAATTTAAGTTTCAAGTCACCCTGCCCGCCGATATCCGACCACCTAACATTGGGTACTTCTATTAACAATTCTCTCATGGCACTAGGTCTGACTATAGTTAGCGCTGCAATCAAATCCTCACGCTCTATATACTCACTAGACCGTTTTATACACTTCATAGTTGCCTGTGTGCACAGGTTTACCAGATCAGCTGCCACATAACCGTGAGCCAAATCTGCAATACTGTCTAAAGCAGTGACTTTATTTGGCAGATTCCTTAGCAGGCTATACAGAATGTCTCTCCTTCTTAGCCTGTCTGGTATGGGAATTTCAATTTCTTTATCAAGTCTTCCAAACCTTCTCAGCATTGGATCAATGCTATCCGGCTTCCTGGTTGTGGCTAGAATGAAAACCCTGTTATTATCTTCATGTAATCGGTCCAATGCAGCCACAAATGCTGAAGTAATTCTTCTCTCCTGTTCAGTACTATTTGAAGATCTTTTTGGACATATGGTTTCTATTTCATCAACAAATATAATGCTAGGTTGATTTTGTTTAGCTTTCTCAAACAAACTTGTTGTTGTGCTTTCTGTTTCACCAAAATATTTGCTGAAAATTGCAGATCCATTGACTTCTACATGAAAACAACTAAAGCTCTCTATAATATATTTACAAATGGCTGTCTTCCCAATTCCAGAGTGCCCATGAAGTAATAATCCCCTAGCAGGTTGAAAATTTGCAGTTAAATTATCTGTACTAAAAGCAATTTGAATATAAGTTCTGATTTCTTCCAATATATTATCATATCCTCCTAGAGCTTGGGCTTTTTTCTTAACAGGTTGTACTGTTTCTTTTTCCATAATCCAGTTAGTTTTTTCACTTAAAACATACCATTCCTTAGAATCTACTGAATCTGATTTAAGATCAACTACCTCTATTTCTAATTTCTTACCAAAGTAATAATAAACTAGGATACAACCAATACAAACAAAATTATTATAAAAGCTATGTTTCAATATATCACAAATATCTTCAAATTTATGGTTCTTGATTCTTATTGTCATTCTTGTAACCTTTGGTATCTCCTCTTGTATGACAGAAACTGTTACCCTCTTATTGTCATTGCTCCAAGCATTTGACAACTCTGAAAAAATTAAAGAAATTGTGATTTGATACTGGGTAAAAATATCTTATTTTTATTTTATTGTTGATAATATGTATTAGAAATATATACCGGCTGCTGGCAATATAACGGCAGCTGGGGCTGAAGACTTTGACGGCCACATACGCTTTACCATCGCAGGAGCCCCTTCCCTACTCAGTAGTAAGGGACACCCAATCACAGCGCCTATCAACGAGCCTGCTGAAGTATGTAGCATCACAGCGTCCTTAGGAGCACCATCCGGCCCAGCGACTGCCCTCTCCAACCAAGTATACAACTTGCCATCTTCAACATAAGGGCATTTCACTTGATCTTTCCCACAGTTTATATCTACATGAGTGTTCTTGTCATTTGAAGTTATACTGCAACCACAACGCTCACAGTCCACCCAAAGAGTTTTCTTAGCTGGTTTTGGTGCCATGTTTATTAATCTCTAGCGCTCTATTCAGAATTTATTTAATAAAATTAATTGAACCGGGGCCAAAAGTTAGGTTATGTGTGGGTTAATAAATTGACAATTTGACAACGAACTAAACGCAGGCAGGATACCTTGTACCTATGTATTATTACTAGAAATCAGTGTCACAGTACGATTGATATATAATATGAGATGCTATTTTTACAGATCCTATTTAAAACAGTATAAGTTTTTCAAGTAATAATTTCTTAGAATAATTTTTCGGATCTTACCTCACTCCCAAACGTAACACATTGTTGAAGAAATCCAAATAAATTGAAACAATTTTAAAACGTCATTTTTCTGTCATTGTCAAACTATAATAATCAAACGTCAACTCCGTTACTGTGATTCATTTGATTTTTATACCAAAACATCTCATTTATTCATTTTCAAATATCCTATGTTTAGTTAACTTCTTTAAATTTAACAATTGACTGTATCAAGGCAATTCTGCACTTGTTTAGTTTGTTTGTTTTGTTAATATAGGGCTAATAAACAGTTAGGATGACTCTCGCAGAATTCTTTAGTTGTTCTCTTCTTGCCTTCGGGGCTCCGTTGGTGATGTTCGCCCTGACAGTGGCGAATGACCCGGTGCGCATAATTATCATGATAGCAGCAGCATTTGGGTGGCTGTTGTCATTTCTATTATCATCACTTGTGTGGTATGCTGTAGTGCCTCTACGATCATATCTAGCGTTCGGTATGGTCTTCGCCATTATATTCCAGGTGCGTAAACAGATTTTAAATAAGCTACATGATAATTCTTTAGTAAAATCTTTGCCATAAACAATAAAACATTATGGTACTAAGTACATCTTGTATGTTTAGAACTGAGTAGGTGTTTCATATGGTAATCGGCGACCTACTTGGTATAGTAGCGTAACGCCTACCTTAACGCTTAACATTTACCATTAACTATATATGTTTTGTCTGAACATGTGTTATATGTATAAAATTTATAATCTATCTATATTCATAGCTGACTCATGGTCTTGTGGTATGAGTGGAAGTGTCATTAGATTTTGTTAGATTTACCAACGTACCTAATGAAAGTGAAGAGCAGCTTAGTAATGAGGATCATACATATATTACAGATAATACCTAGTAATGCTGGTTTCACCTTTATATATAAGGAAGTTATTACTTTTCTAATATCCAGATGAGTGGTCAAACAAGATCTAAAAAAGTAGTTAGTTAGAAAACACAATATACTTAAGTTAACAATAGTGTTTGCAGTCTGACAATCAGTGTTATAAGGAAACTGTCAATAGCAAGCAGTGTGGAGTCCACAAATGTGTCTGGTATATAGCTCTTGATCTCTGTTCTATTCCATGGGCTTTAAAACATATTGAGTGAATCATGTCTGTAATTCACACCTGCCCAACACCTATAAGGATTATACATAAAATATGCTTTTCATGTCCATCCACTAACATCATTATTTCCACATTTTAAAGAACCTTACATAGTGCCTTTAAATCTATTTTGTATTTTCAGGAAGCATTCAGATATGGCATGTATGTATTGCTAAGAAAGACGGAGGCGGGTCTCAAAGAGATATCAGAGAACCACAATATTTGCAGTAATAAACTAGAAATGGCATATGTGTCGGGGCTAGGCTTCGGTACTATGAGTGGAGCTTTTGCTCTTGTTAATGTACTGGCTGATTCTGTAAGTATCAATTTATTATTATTTAATCAAAGTATGCCTGCCTGGAATATAGACAGAAGCTTTACTGTTTGCTATATCTCTTGGTTGTTTTAAAACTTTAATTTTATTTTTGTTATTTAGCTGCATGGATCGCATATCTAGTATTTTAAATAGTGGCCTTGCTACTGCCACTATACAGAGTATTATGGGTTCGAATTCCACATGCAATGTTTGAAAAGTCCCCCGTGTTATATGAATTATCTCTTAGATATTACTTGTTCAGGTTATGCAACACTTAACTAAGATTTTTTTGCTGTCAATTTGAGTCTATGTTGCTTGATGGCAAGCAGTTATTGAAATCAAATACTGAAGGGCACCAAAGCAATATTCATTTTGAAACAGTTTACACTTTGAAAAGATCCTAGATTTCTATGTATAATATGTATGTATTTACAAAAAAAAGTATATATGTATGTTTATCCATTGTCTAATACCCATAGTACAAGCTATGCTTAGTTTGAGCTAGATGGTGTTGTGTGTATGTGATAGAATATTATTATTATGTTTCTCTTACTTATCACAGGTATTTTCTAACATATTATATTAGAAAATACCTGGCCTTCTGGGAGGCTTACACGGAGACATAGGTCCAATGTGAAGAGGCCCTTCGAGAGTTTTAATCAAAGGTGCTATGGAACACCTACAGCAGTACTAGCCATAGTAGGAGTAGGACTATTTCTATGTATGGATTATTATTATTATCCTTTTTATAACCAACTTAAAAACCAAGTATTGAATAGGTTGAAAAGTGTATACTAATTAAAGAAATTATTTCTTTTGTGCATTATTGACACACTTTTGTTGTCTATCTTTATTTTATAAACCAATATATTCAGCATATTTCAACAGGCTGTTCAAATATTTAATGTAGGTACACAAAATAAACATGCACTGGTAATAAATAAAGTATGTATAATAAACAGTGATCAGAAAAGGTAGAGCTAATGTACCTAAAGTTCAAAGGACAGAGACAACAAGTGGAGACTTCCTTACGACTAAAATATTATATTTTAAACAATTTTAGCTTTTTGTTATAAACTTAAATATTATATGATTTTTATATCTAAACAAAACTAAACCGTATTCTTAGTATTGTGGAGGAACAGGGTGTGAAGTCCCTCCAACACAAAGGGAGGATCCTCCGACCAGGCTGGTTGATCGTGCCTGGCGGGCCGCGGCCCGACGGTTGATGTCGGGAGCTTGTATATATACTCAGTCGCTGTGTAAACTTCACTTGTGCGATGCAGAATAGTATGACGTCATGTGAAGTGCGATTGTATCGCCATCTGTTAAAGGTAGGCTGAACTTCTTCGTCTGTGCGGAGTCGCCACAGTATTCCCCCCCAAGACCGAAGGTCGATCAAGTTGATGAGAAGCTGTCGATGCTGCTGAAGAGCGTTGCCAGTGCCAGTGTAGGATGCCGCTAGTTCCAGTGAGTCGGAACTGTATGGCGCTAGTTCCAGTGAGTCGGAACTGTATGCCGCTAGTTCCAGTGAGTCGGAACTGTATGTCGCTAGACCTCAGTGAGTCGGGTCTGAGTGCGATGAGCGGTGCGTGTGCCCCAGTGAGTCGGGGTCGAAGTGCGGTGAGCGGTGCGTGTGCCCCAGTGAGTCGGGGTTGTTGCGTTGCAGTGAATCCCACAGTGAGTCGGGGTTGATGCTGCGTAGTTGCTGCGTCGTGGCTAGCTGCTGCGTTGACGGCGAGTGAAGTACCCTGCTTGCGTGGACCGTGTGTGCAGTGAGTTGAGCCTTGACGCTGGTGAGGCCGTAGGGAAGACCAGGCTGCGCGTTCGCTGCAGGCGTGTGGTGGTCCCTGTTGAGGCCGAAGAGACTGGCTGGCTGCGACTTGATTACTGCTCATCTGGAGAAGTGCTGTGTGAGAGAAGTGAAGACGATGGCGATGGTTGCTACTGCTGATCTGCTCCTTGAAGGTTGCTTCCAATCACGTCGGGGTCACCAATGTGGAGGAACAGGGTGTGAAGTCCCTCCAACACAAAGGGAGGATCCTCCAACCAGGCTGGTTGATCGTGCCTGGCGGGCCGCGGCCCGACGGTTGATGTCGGGAGCTTGTATATATACTCAGTCGCTGTGTAAACTTCACTTGTGCGATGCAGAATAGTATGACGTCATGTGAAGTGCGATTGTATCGCCATCTGTTAAAGGTAGGCTGAACTTCTTCGTCTGTGCGGAGTCGCCACAGTATAATTAGTAATCATACTAAGAATATGGTTTAATTTAGGGTAGTATTAAATACAGATATTGAATTGTAATTATTAACTACAATGCAATATCTATATTTAATAATGTCCCAAATAGGATTACTAGTCAATTACAATGCAATATCTGATGAATATTAGATATAAAAAATATATAATATTTAAGTTTATAACAAGCTAAAATTATTTATAATATAATATTTTTAGTCGTAAGGAAGTCTCAACTTTTTGTCTCTGTTCTTTGAACTTTAGGTACATTAGCTCTACTTATTCAGATCACTGATAATCAATTAATGTTGTACACATACATGAGTAATTAGTTAAGGAAATGGTTTATCGTGAAACAATAAGAAACTTGTTGTTAACTCTTTTTATAGGCACTTAATCACTGCAAGTAAATGAAAAAAATGTTTTAAAATGAAATGAGGCTATTATTTTTTTGTAAATGTGTTCAATTTGGGTTATAAAAAGTTTTCATTTTCAATGCATAAATGCATTTATATTATTTTATCCTGAATACAGGAATGGTCAGCAATAATTGTGGTACACACTTGCGAGATTTTTATACCTCCATGTTTCAAAATTATAATGTATGTCAGTTTTTAATATAAGTAATACCTAGTTAAAAAGATAGTTGATATAATCATCAGAGTTAAAAATACAGAATAATAATTAGGATTATTAATTTAAATAATACTTTTCGCTTTTTTTTATTATCATCCTCCTATGTTGCTGACTGTATCTACAATTCAAATAGCATAAAGAACCAAACTATTCCAAAAAAGAATCGGTGTAGTGTTCTTTAATATTCTCAAGAATGTGTAAATATGTTCCAAGGAGGTTTATTTTGACTTTCAGGTAGGACCAGGCACACTAGGCCTGCACAATGGCACAGAATACTTCTTCGTAACCAGTGCAGCAATGACACTCTGCATGATACTGCTCAACACTTTTTGGAGTGTCATCTTCTTCAGTGGCTTTGATGACAAAAACTACATCAAGATTGGATGGGTGGTAGTGTCACATTTCTTCGTATCTGGACTGAGTTTATTGAACACCAAGGAGTTATACGCTGCTACGATTTTACCCTCATATATTGTCCTTATTATTACTGCATATATTGCGTTCAGGTCAGCGGGCGGCTCAAGCAAAAGTTTAATCGAAAGTTTTTCAGTCAGATCATAGGATGAAATTGTTGAAGTCTATCCTGAATTTATCCAATCTGCGCTCAGAAGAGACATTCAATTTATTTATTAGACCCTATTTTCATAGACGAATGCATTTAGATGTTACTATTTTTTGATTTATGAGCGCAATTTCAACTGAGGACGTAAATTATTTGAGGTTTAGAAGCTGTATACTTGATCTCAGTTCACGTGAAATAGCATTGCAATAGTAACCTTATTCCTTATAGTATAAAATTGTTTTTAGTGATTGCCCTTACGATGTATAGACCTTTTGCGGTACAGCCGAAATCGTAGTTCGAGTTTGTGAGTTTACAAACTTGCACTATGACGAAATAATTCGTCAAGATATTATTATAATAATCTTGATTGACATGACGAGATTAAGAATTTATGTTAGCTTTATTTTTTATAAATATTAACATGTTTTATTCTGTTAAATGATGGCCAAGCGCTCTGACGTAGAATTTAACTAAATCTTTATATCCACAGAACATGACATGCTATTAATCATGTAAACTATGTTATCAGTCTCCCTACCAGATTCGCCATTCATATAGTGAGAATGTCGCTAAATTGATTTCCGTAGCACACTCGGTTACATTACTAAACTTACACGCTTAGCAGGAAAACGCAACGTATATAAAATTCCGACAATTCTTATAAGCACGATGTTATAATACAGAGTACGACTTTGACACGCGTTCTCTACCGACTTGATTTTATAATTCCGAAATGGAATAGTCTATCGATCTATTATATCGAATTATGCTGATAAAAGTCAATTCGACCGATCTAATTCAATGTATTTCAACGAAAGCAGTTCCGACACCTTAATTTTATGTAGTTTCACGTCCGGTAAAATAAACACCGGCTTAGTAGTAACTAAACCGGTGTTTATTCCTCACAAATATATTGCTACGTCTTATAAAACAGCATTCTATAAAAGCTGAAAATAGTTCAGCTGATTTCGTATTTTATAAAATGTAAAATTTGTTTATTTCGAAAATATGCAATTTTTTATACATTATGTCAAAACTTTGTCAGTAGGAATGTAATTTGCGTGCATAGCCCACGCTTGCGACAAGAAGGTATTCATGCATGCAAATGCAATTATTTCAAAGTGCGCTTGGCCTAATAACCGGCAGTTGATGATTAATTGACAGCTTGTTCCGTAGGTATTAGTTATATTTAATCATCTTATTACAAAAATAGAATAAGTTCAAAGTCCAGTTTCTGCTATTCAATGTCCACAGGCGAGCGATAGAGTGAGACTGTGTATGAAAGAGAAAAGTTTTCATGTGCAAATTATTGCTATTTATATGATTGCTTATTATAATAAACTTATTGTCCGAATTTTAGGAAATAATTGAACAAGCATGCAGGCGGATCTAGATAGACAGTTGAGGTCATGACCTTACTCAATATAAGTAATTATTATTATTTTCTGGAAATTTGGAAAAGACAGACTTAATGTGTTCATTAGACGGCCAAGATTAAACTCTTGGCCGTCGAATGAGCACATTGCTGTTCATAAAATTCTCCAGTGTTAAGTGTGGGCCGAATATAGGTACGGGTGTTCATAAATAGCGCTCCTATTGGTTATCTCACACTGCGAAGAATCCCGTGCCCAGCAGTGGGATTTATATACCAACAGGGCTGGTATAATAATTATCGTTTGGGGTTTCAAGTATTACGAAAGCACCAATGAGAGTGGTGGTCTTTTTTATACTTATTTTGGATGATGTATTTTGCTTACGTTTGCTTAAAAAAAGGAAGGAGAAGACGGGTTTAAAACGTCTAAAATCTTCCTTAATTAATACTTGAACGGCCCCTTATATTGGTTATGACATGTAAAGGTGTTGATAGACATGAGCAATATTACATTACAGACAAATAAACGGGAGCGTTTTAGCGATCATTCTAAGGAGCATTCTAGCGAAAGGACAGTAAATTTAATTCGAGCTTTCTGCATAGCCGAGCCATTCTGTCATTGTTCCGCCGCCGCCCACATCCACAAAGATATTTTTTTGACGAGCATTGACTAGAGCGTTGATGATCTATAAATAATCGCGAAGGCTCGATGTTCAGTTACAAGTTAATGCCCAAGTCTATTAGCACCTTATTGCTAACACACAAAATTTTGCAAATAATCGTTATAGGAAATTCTCTGATCCCTTCCAAACTAGAACTCTATATCCGCGCCTGCAATCAATGGAATATATTTATATATTGTTTATGTGAAAACTTATAAGTTATAACACGTCTAATGTTTATTGACCTTATCAACAAAATATGTCGCATCCATATTTAGTTTTCTCCATTAAACTCAAGTAACCTTCGTGTGAGAGTCGGCCGTCTGCGACTACGGGTTGTTTAGTCTATATTAAAAATTATCTTGTATCTGCAAATATAGTCAGCAAATATTCTAACATTGCCCATTGTAATAAAGATCCAGTTTTATTGGCATTAAAGCCTAATGCCACCTACTTGATAACCTGATTAATAAATACTATATACAATTGGAAAGCTCACTGTTGCCGATAATGCGTGCCAATAGAGAAATTCTAAAGCTTGGTGTGTGCCGTTTTGAAAAAGGGTGACCATGCTGTACTGACCATATTAGACCCATTGATGGACCAGCTATATATTTACATACTAGACGAATAAACAAGACACCAATGAGACGTGTATCGTGAGACGAATTCCAGGTCACTCTATGCCAGTGGTTGGTGGCTAAAAATAGCATGATAACTTATAAGTGTGATGGCACCCCAAGCTAAAAACCACCAACAGCAGGAATTTTTTCGTTTATCTATGAGTTAGAATTATAGATCTTATAGTATATGCTATTGAGTTGCTTTCCATTTGTCTTGATTTTATTAGTGAACGTTCCTGTTGTACGTAGTACTTATTATTTCCATGCCGGTTTCTAAAAGGCTAATCGACGTGTCAAAATCTACCTAATGTCAAGTGATATGATTGGTTGTTGCTAATTTAGTTAGCCAAACACAGCAGTTGACATGACTGTGATTTGGCCGGCTGTCAACAATTTTTGTTCTGCAGGGATGGCGTTTTGGTTTTATTGACCGCCTCAACACTGCCACTGCGCTGAGTATTGTGGTTTCGATCCGCACACGGGATATATTTATGCCCGTTGTTTGAATTTTTGTAAAGACCCTCGCGATACAGAAAACGTTAAAATTGGAGGCGAAGGTTTTAAAAAAATAATGCCTTTCTGAAACTGGAGGTTAAATACATTTTCTTTAATATACTTGTCTTGTATTGCTTATCTAAGAGACTAAGTTGGAAGGAAGTAGAAGAAACAACATTGTACCAGTGTAAGATTAAACTTTTTGAGTTTAAGTAGGATATTGGTTTATCTAAAGCCTCTATCTATATCTAGGTCACAAAGGATCAGAAAGTTCAACAACTAATTACTTAAGAAATTGTTCTATTTTTTTTTCAATCGTTCGGGCTGTCTTTTCTTGAATTTGAAACTAATGGACTGACATAACTTCATAATTCAATTAATATTTAAGTATACTAAAAGAAATATAAGTTAAATGTAAACTTTATAACCGAGTTAAAACACAAATAATGTACAATAATAACAATGATTTAAACTTTTATTTATTTATTTGTAAGTAAGAACAATAATTCCTTAGTCTATTCTACAATTGGATGACACATGTTGAAATAACTGTTATATCGCAATGTTTAATAGTTAAATAAATAAACGTTTTTTACAAAATAAAGTTGTGAACAGATGTTTTATTTTATTGTGTACTTATCCTCAAAACTGATGGTCGAAGTGGTATCCTAGCCATTGCAACTGCACGGAGTGTTGTGGGATCGATACTCGAAAGAGACAAAAAATTGTATCACCCACGAATAGTTGTTCTAAGTGTGGGTGCTATTTGAGTCTGATGTTTCAACGTTTAGAAAGACCGCTTTAACGTTCACCGTTAAAGCGAGCAGGGTCTTGTAAACATCGTAAGGTAACCTGTATGTAGAATACGCCATAATTTTTTCGAAGATATGTGAAGTCTGCTGACTCGGACTAGGCCAGCCCGATATACTATGTATAGCCTAAACCTTCTTACACTGAGAAAATATGGCCTGTACCCAGCAGTGCGACGGTAGATACAGGGCCGATATGTTTGTTATACGATACACTTAGGGTTGCCATCCGTCCGGGTTTCCCCGGATTTGTCCTAGTTTAGAGGACATCCGGGGAGCGTCCGGGCAAGGTTTCATTTGGAGTCCGGTTTTAAAAATTTTAGATTTTGGGCCGCCCGCGACTTGCTCGCACGTCGTGATCAACCAACGAACCGACTCGCTAAATTCACCGTCCCTCCCCGCCCCTCCCGTCGCAGTTGCCACAGTGCGTACTTCGACTTCACCAGTCGCGTGCACATGTGCGATAAAATTTAAAATATCACAGTGCGCACTTCGCAGTGACACTGGCAGTAATGTAAGTCGCAGAACGGTTATGAGTGTAGACGTCGTTACAGTTAAGCGGATGTACCTACGTACACGTGGTAAGTAAACGAGATTTTTATTACATATCGTAGTTGTAATTCGGAGGACCTCCTTATTCCAGCAGCGGAAGGTGCACTCGTCTATCATACAATAAGCTATCATATGTCTTTGAATTCATTGGACTGCACTTGTGCTCTCAACCGCGAAATATTTTCGGGGTCAAATACTGCAAAAAAAGTTACATGTAATCGAACAAAAGCAACTGCGATAGCCGCCGGAGTGCTAAACCCTTTGTCGGTTAAAGAACTTAAGAGTGATTTACAAAATGTACCATTCATCAGCGTAGCTACTTATGCTAGTAATCACGGTAGCACAAAATTATTCCCGTTGATTATTCAATATTCTGATGTAAAAAAACGGATTTACTACAAAGGTGTTCGAAATAGAAATCACGAAAAACGAGACATCTGACACAATCACTGAACTGCTAATAACGCAGCTTCGCCAGCATGACCTCTCACCTAAATGTATTGCTTTTGCTGGAGATAATTACAATACAAACTTTGGTGGAATAAAACGATATGGAACCAACAATGTTTTCCACAAGCTGAAAGAAAATCTAAACCCAAACATGGTTGGTCTGGGGTGCATTTGTTAACAATGTATGTAACAACTTGTACTTTTGACGTTTATTGAGTACGGACGTGTCGAACAGTTATTAAAATAAACAAATAATAATTTATTAAATCGTGACCTCGTTTTTATCAATAACGCAAACCGTATCACATGTTCGGTATAATAGCTACGACAGCGAACTTGTGGAAATGTTTAGTAGATAACAAGTAAGACAGTCTAGAAAATGAAGAATAGCCCCTACAACCGTAGTGGCAGGACAGCACGCACCCCACCGCCGACGCCGGCACCTGCACCTGCATCCACACCGCGCCCTAAAGCCCCGACCCAACGAGACGATGTTCTTGAAGTCATCTCAACACCGGAGATTCAATCCTGGATGTCTTCTATTCAGCAGTGCCTCAACGAAGTGTGCTCTGTTGCAGCCGAAGGAAAACTAAATTCTGAGCAGAAATTGCGCATAAATAGTTTATGTCGAAAGATAGGCAGTGGTACATCGCATATGGCAGTGCAATACCAGTCCCTCAAATATAAAGCCGTACAAGCCTACTCCTCTATCCAGACTTTGCAAGACCAACTTGATCTATCACAGCGACTGCAGGACCTTAAGCGGAGTGTTGAAGAGTCTTCGAAACCTGCCATGGGAACTTCCTTTGCTGATGTAGTAAAACAAGGTATAAATAATTTTATTCAGCCGCTTAATTTGAGTTCAGTGGCTATTTATCCTACTGATAAATTAAAATCAAGCGATCAAACAAAATCACTGGTCTAGCAAATAATTTGTCCAACAACAATGAAACTGCGTGTTGAGTAGTACGTAAAACTAGGAATGGAGGTGTTATAATCAGCACAGATACGAAGGACGACATCGACAAAATAAAACAATCCGTTAAGTCGTCCAACTCAGACCTTAAGATCGAAGATCCCTACAAACGGAAACCTAGAGTGGTTGTTATCGGGGTGCCTGCATGTATGAAAGAAGAAGAAGTTTTCCACTGCTTGTTCCACCAGAATCTAGCCGATAAACTTGAAAATACCAATCTAGAGACGTTTATGACTACAATAAGATTAAGCCATAAGTCGGGCAAAAACTTGTAATTATATAATAGAAATATCTGCAGACATTCGTAATGCTCTAATAACAAAACAAAGAGTATTTGTGAATTGGTCATCTTGCCCTGTGAGAGACTTTACTTTAGTCACTAGGTGTTATAAGTGTCAACAGTATGGGCATGCGGCCAAGACGTGTCGGGAGTCAACCTATACCTGTGGACACTGTGGCGACCAAGGTCACTCAATAAAGGACTGCACGAAAAAGGCTGATGATCAAAAATGCGCTACCTGCCTGCACTTCAAAAAGCCAAGCATGCATACCACAGGCGCTACTGACTGCCCGGCAAAAACAATGGCTGAAAAAAGATATATTAATTCAGTTGATTATGGAGGCACCTAATAACTAGATAAATTGAGCAACTGCCAATGCAAGTGCAGCAGCTCAGCATTAAGTCGACATATTTATATTCTCACGCAAACTCATCCTACACCATACTTATACTTGTTTTAGATTGTTTTGTTTTGTTATCATAATTATAACTAATATTTAAATAAAATTAAGACTTAGTACGCAACAATCGAGTTTGACACACATTGCAATTTGCTGACAACCAGTTTTATATGTTAGGTACCTATATTTAATTTATTAGACAATGTACGAATTGCAATTAAAAGATGACGAATCAATATTTTGTTTACATTACATAATTAGTTAGCTTTAGTTATATTCTATTTAATAATTATTATATTGTTTAGGCAAACAATAGTTTTTCTTACATTTAGATTGATATGTTATACCTTTTTTGATTATAATTGTATTATGACTATCTTAGCTATTATGATATTTTTTTGTAACTGAGACCCTGCCTACCTGTGATACAGTTTCTAACTAGTACAGGAGACAGGTGATCTTTACACAAATTTTTAGAATCTTTAGTTTTATTTGTGCAACTATATTGTATAAGGTTGAAATATTTGTAACTGTATTTTTGTTCAATAAATTATTATTATTATTATTACAATGCAATGCACCACGGATGTGATTTACTGCCAGTAGACGTGGAATCCATCATCTTAAAAATTTATAATTTTTTTGCCACTTACCCATTACGAACCGAAGCTCTTAAAGAATTCTTTGAAACAGCTGAGGTCGAATATAAACAGCTTTTGTATCATTCCAAGACGTGTTGGCTAAGCCTGTTTCCAGCTATCGAGAGACTCCTGAAGCTCTACCGTCCATTAAACGATTATTTTGAAAGCATAGAAAGCTCATACACTCAATTATGCACACCGTTCATTCAAAAATACAGAAATTAGAGAAAAGTGATAATTCAGTCCTTGAAAACAGAAGCATACTTGCATCCGTTACAAAAAGCTTAGATGACCGAATTAAGGAAAGTTTCTTGCCGTTGAATCTTCAGAGTATTATGAATAAAGAAGATGAAAACACAAAATAAGAGTAAAAATGCATGCTTGATTTCTACAAGAAAATCAAAACGTACTTTGAAGAATGGATGAAACCGTTAAATCAATTTGAGAAATTTTACTAGATGTTTTTGTCGAATATTAATAACAACACAGAATGGACTCTTATTGAAGACACTGTCCTTTATTTAAAAGAAGAAATTAGATATTAACGACGCAAAATTAATTGACGAGTGGGTGAATTTAAAGGCTATTATTAGCCAAAATCTAACTGAATGAAATCAACTTTGGATACAATTTTTTAAAACACCAAATGCGAATTTATATTCGGAATTGCTGAAAATTGCACAATATTTTTTATTTTTCCATTTTGAGCATGAATAAACAAACGGCTGAGGGAGGGGAGGGGGAGGGGGGGGGTCTGGAACAGACAACATAAAGTTGGCCATGTGAAAAACATGATTCCTCCAAATTCACACCACAAACGTGAAGTGTTTACCCTTGGGCCTTGTTGATGGACATCGCAAATGATAAACGCACAGGCCATAAGTGGCCCGTCCCACTACTAGCTAGTAAATGCATCACCCACCACTTCCAAATGGCATTTATCTATAAGATAAAAGCCTCGCTATCTCTCTTCTTTAATTTTATTTTGGATTAAGTTTTAAAATAGCTAGCAGTTAATAAAATATTTTTTTGTTTGAATAAATGAATTTGATGTTCCAATTTTTTTTTTATCATTTCACTTTATACGTAGCGAAGCACTTACCGGGCCGCTAGTTTATTATAATATGATTCTAAATGGTCTCCACGACGAAAATTGCCGAATAAACAAACATTGATTAATGATTATTGTAAACCATAAGACAGCGACTTTGAAGAAATAAAACAGGTAGTTAAAATATACACAGAAGCGTTTTATTATTATAATATTTTAAACAGCCTGTATCAGAAATTTAAATGTATTATTTTTCTTACATACCTCAAAGTTATAACAAGCCTCTCTTCTGGTGACACTGAAACTCTAAGATCAGTGTCTAAATATTGTATGTCACTTTCAATCACTTCTAAAAGTTCGTCAAATGTAGTTTCCGGCATTCGCAAATATTTATAAAATTCCGATTCATTATTTTTAATATTATTAGAATACAGTGCGAAATATTCACTTTCTTGTGTTCGATTGGACCATAAAGGGATTACCCAAAATTGACGATGAGATTTTCTTTTTCTTACGTAATTTTCGTCGAAGTAGTAAAGCCAACAGTAGTGTTTCCTCGTCAGAATCCATTATGTTTCTGATTGTACACCTCAAATAGTATCGTATGCGCGACGTTAACGTCGCGTTCAGCGGACGCCAACGCTCGAAAAACGCCAGTGGGATAGCGGCTTAAAAAAGATAGATGGATATTAATTACTATTACTTAGATACAGATAAGTCAGCACGACATTATAAGATGAATGCACTTTTGTACTTACTTTCAAAGTTATTTTGCCACCACATCTTTTTCTCTTTCTATGAATGCATTCCCATGCCATTGTCCCATTCTTGTATTTTATATAAATGTGTATAACTGGTATCCAGCATGAAGAAGGACAGTGCCGCCACCTCTTTCTATATATTTTAAAGACGATATGTCATTTGATCATCTTGGATTTTCGTCGACAATAGCTCCTGAAATCATTACGTGTTATTTATTCATTAGCACCACATCAACGAATATTTTACCCTGCTGCCCTTCTCGCTCTCCGTGTAACATAAAAAAGGGACAACGAATAGAAAGAGATAACCAACGCACGTTGCGTTGGTTTATAAAATACCATATTGGAGACTGTTTGTATGATATAATAAGTACTTAATTTTGTTTGATTCATAGCATATAGCTTCCTTCATTAGAACATTGTTATTATGTTCAATTTTTTTATGTATATTGTTGATTGTTTATAAAAAAAACCATATTGAAGACTGTTTGTATGTTATAATAAGTATTTATTAATAATTTTGTTTGGTTCATAACATTTTGGCTTCGTTGATTATTATTATTATAAAATATGGTTATTATGTTCAAATTCAAAAATATCTATTTATAAGAATTCTATTTCAGGTTGAGATATATGACACAAGTCGATACTCGTCATTCACAATAAAAACTGATTATTGTATACTAAGTAGTTTGATTTTTAAGTTCAATCCCTTTCATAGATGCATGTATTTAGTATTCCACAAATTACGAGGCGTATCCTCATTTCTCACTTTACCAGGGACGATGGCACTTGATTTGTGTCATTTGGCCCGGTAAACATATCACCGGGCCAGTTAAACCTTTTTTTACCCATGTGGCCCGGCGCCGGGGCCAAGTCACCGGGCCAGATGGGATACACTCCAAAGTTTTGAATAAAAATTTCTCATTGCGCCGTTTATAAGTCTGTAATATAATGATACAATTTTGGAGTATGTATTTGGTCTTAAGAAACATATGTTGGCATAAAAGTCAACGCTTTCGAGATTACTGATCGGAGGTCTATGAAAGCCAAAATCCAGCCGACTGTGCGGCGCACAGTGATTCGGCTACAACATGCTAGCGGGACGATATTCATGACGTAATTTCCAGGAACCATTGATAACGACTTGTAAACAACCCTCCTCCTCCTCTCCCCAGGTTGATTCCAAGATTTGTTTATCACGGTATCTTATTAGGGGGTCAAAGTAACCCTTATAAGAGAGGTCATTTTCAAATCAGTTGCATTTTATGCACAATTGTGATAACATATTATAAAATTGGTAGCAAAGTGAAACGAGTTTTTTATGATGGAATATTCTGTTGAAGGTATGTACTCTATAATGACTTATATTATTTATAAAAAATATTTATACTTTTGGTGTAATATCAATTTGTAAATGTATAGATAAATCCAGCAAATTTTACATTAATTGTAAACTTTTAAGAGTAGCAACTTTTTGTATCCACATATATCCACCTAGATTTTTCTATATGTAATACCTACAACATTCAGGCACAGATTCATATATATTATAGACCCCAAAAAGGCCCGAAAGTAAAATTATTTAATTTTTTATACCTCAAAATGGATCCTAAAACTTATAAATATGTGCTCAAAGCTACAGAATGCACTATACGCGATATAAGCCTATCGAAAACGATAGGGCTGCCACTCAAAATGATGATATCATTTATACAATATTAGGTGGATAATATTTTGAGAATATTTTATATGCCATACATAATGCTTTATCCTCATATGTCGGCCTTTAGGTTATGACTAGCCATGGCCTAATGGGAGACCGCTTGATTGCCACGCAGAGGTCTTGAGCGCGAACCGATCATCGAATTTTCAAAGTTATGTACTTATTAAGTAGTTAATGATCGCTTGTTTTTTTTTAAACGGTGAAGTATAACTTCGTGATGTAGCATGCATGTCTGAGAGTTCTCCATAATATTCTTGAAGATATGTAAAGTCTGCCAGCTCGTTCTGGGCTAGCGTGGTCTATGGCCTACCTCTTCTCAGACTGAGAAGAAGTCCGTGCCCAGCCCTGGGACAGTTTAATACAGGGCTGATATTATTTTTTTATATTATATTAAAAAGCTGTTTTATATAAATTATAAAGTGTTGTAAAATTTATAGAAATATAAATAATAAAATATAAGGTTTAAAAGAAATAAGATAATAGTGTTTTACGTATTATATTATTTGGTTTACAATTTTTAAAACAGCTATGTTTTAATATTTACACTAATCCGCGATAAAGTCTATTTCATTTTAATTTATAACTAAGATATTCTCTGTGCCAAACCAGCTTGTTTTACAAGAACGCACAGAGTCAGAACATCGCATGTTTTTTAACCTCGCGAGCATCGAATCTTATTATTATCCTTACTAAGGCATGATATTATGTGATATGATAAATTGATAATTGTATTTTTTCTCAAGAGTGTTAACCCTATTTGGGTTTTCCCATTGTAGAATTACGCATGTACTTGTTTACAGCTGCGTACGGCGTCCTCGACTTATACAACCAGTATCATTTTAGACTCGAGACTACGTGCACGCGACCACGCGGTTGTACCGGAACGATTTTGAATATTTGAAATTGGAAACATATCGTTCGTAAATAATTTTTAAAAAGTTTGAAATTAGTAATCTTGTTCGTAGATAGTGTTGTTTGTTATTTTTTTATCACAAAAATGGTTTTTGTTGAACTAAGCCGGCTTGAGCATTTAAGTTTGGAGTTGGATGATTATGAACGAAGAGGTGAGCTTTATTTTTATTTTGGCTTTCAATGTTTTATATTCTATGATTAATAGGTTTTGTAACGTGGTTGAAGATATTTCATATATGTATTTTGATGGTTTATCTTCGTACACTAAATACTTTTAAGACTATGTAGGTTTGATGAATTTTTGAGCATAGTTGATAGAAAATAATTATTAGGATTTGTTGATAATGTTTTTTTTATGTCTTGTTATTACCGTGACCGGAAACACTTACTTATGTGTGAAATTGTATGACCACCTAATTCTGGGACGAGTAGTGTTATTATTTTTGCCAATCTTCATATTGAATACAAAACAGTGTCTTATCTATATAATTATATAAAAATCTCGTATCACGGTGTTTGTGGACGCTCTCCTCCGAAACGACTCGACGGATTTTTATGAATTTCTTTATGTATGCAGGTATATTTAGTAGGTATGAGAATAGGTCGTAACTATGATGAAGTGATTAGCATGTCCCTATCAAATGAATGTATATGGCATAACACCGCCGGGTCATCTCATCTCATCATACATATCAATCTTCGGGAAAATATACTCTTAATTATAGTGAAAGCTGCATCAAAATTCGTAGCGTAGTTTTGAAGAACTAACCGAACAAACATACAGATAGCTGATAACGAATTTGTTTTATACCTACTACCAAAAATAAATAGATTTAATAGTTTAAATAATTTTATTAGCTTATAAATTAGTCAAATAAAATCAATAGTAGTAGTAGAGTAATATTTTCAAAATTTTGTAATACAGTGATAAATAAACAACGCGATAAAATCCGTATATAGTAGTTTAATTTCAATGAATAACATTCGCGTAAACAGAAGACAATATTATACTATTAAGAGATAAAGACAATTAATGTTTATGTGAATTCGTTTTACTAAAACTCACGCCTGTATGTTTGACTGCACATTTGGCATGGTGGCCTAAGTGGTCACAGTGCTCCGAAATTAGCGAGTTTGATACTCATCCGTAGAAAGACGTGTGGCGTACAAATATATTCTGGTTGTTTCTAGTCCAGATGTTTTTTGTGTCCATTGTTTTTAAAGCTATAACCGCCTTCGATACCGGAGCTATCCTAGGATTCCTAGGTGCAAGTAGTTTCATAATCACTACATATTATAAAACAAAGACTCCCGCCGTGTCTGTCTGTCTATTCATATTTTAAACTATTGAACGGATGATCATACGATGTTCACCAATTGACAGAGTTATTTATGAGGCAGGTTTAGGCGTATAATTTGTTAAGGTTTTGTACTACCCGTGCGAAGTCGGGGCGGGACGCTAGTGTCAAAATAAATAGCTGCGACGGGGTAGGCAGAGGTCTATTACACCCACATTACGCCAGATATGTTTTGTATTCTCACTTATCGTTTATATGCCTGTTGCCTATGGCTATAAGCACTGTCAACTGAGCAGATTTTATTATAGGACGTCTGCATTGAGTTAAAATGTACGGGATTAAATATAATGACCATCAAAAATACTAATTGCACAGCAAATATTGCACAGCATAACGAGCACCTATACGCCTCAAACCGCTGCATTCCGTCTCGGAAGGGTTAGGTTATGTTAGGTTTCTTCTTAAACCTACCTAGAAAAAAGAAGCCTCGCGAAGCGGGCCTCCATCGACTTAGTTTGATCTCTTTAAATATATTTTCCTGTGCAATTAGTATTTTTGGTAAGCATACTTTGCTGTGCAATTAGTATTTTTTTGCTGTGCATTTAAATACACCCAAAATGTACTACGTATTAAGGAGACATCTCAAATTATTTTAGTTTGTAACACTGTATGCACAGTGGTATTGATAAGTTCTTAACAAAAAAAACAACACTTCCTAATCGGGGTTGTGAACTCGGCGCGATTGCATGCAAATAAATATACAGGTATAAAACAGCATCAATGGCACGTTAGATAGACCAATTTTATTAAAATACTAGTTTTTGTCCAAGGCTTCACTTGCTTAAATGTAGGTTTTGTAAATTATTTATACCTCGGAAACAGTACTTGTCTGGATGAAAGGTAGCATAAATATGTCCTTATCCTGTCCTTTTCTGTTTCCTTGACAGCGATTATGCGAAAGGAGACCGACCACCTTGTATGGGACCCTGGCCTGGGCATGAACAATTTTATATTGTAATAATAATATTAATTTTCAGTAGCCTAAACTAAGTAGAAAACATTATTCTATGAAGTTTAGTATCAAGTTCGTTAATTAATAAAATAAAACACAAAATGGAAAACACAAAATCACGTCCACAAATATCCATACGACCGAATAAACACAAAGCGAATGACGGAAACAGATTTAACAGATAATAGCAACGTAGTTTCAGATTTCGTTAATTTTTCTAAATGTGATATTTTAAACAATTTGCTCCGATTTTTCCCACTGTTGTTTTACTAGGCAACACAAACAAGCCATTTGGATTGTCCATTTCAGTTCCACGTTTTAAACCAAATGAAAATATTTTAAAAATCATTTTTATTATACGTCAATTTCATACTACTAGATAATAACCAATATTTATTATATATTAAAACAAAACTTTAAATATTTTAATTTGTTTATAAGACGATTGTCCACGTTCAAGCCGAATATAGATGGTCTCCTTTGATGATAATCGGTCGAGTAGTTGAGGCGTGAAAGAGTAACAAACAAACAAATTCACATTAACATCATTTCTTCCTCACCAATATTATAAATGCGAATGTGGGTTTGTTGTTTGTTACGCTTTCATAACTTAACTACTCGATTACCTTAACTTAACTACCGATCATTATGCAATTTTGCATACAAGACATGTTCTTAAGAGTACAGAATAGGACATAGGGTACCTTTTATCCAGAAAAAGTAATGTTCCTGAGAGATAGGAACTCATTGACAAAATCTAGATAAACGCGAGTGCAGCCGCGAGGAAAATCTAATTTATAATATATTAGTAAATAAGAATAACTAGCTAAACCTGGCCACGCTTGGCTGTCCTTTCATGTTATCTATAACTAGCTGACACGCGCAACTTCGTCAATTTCGAGAATTTTCCCCGTTTTTGCAAAGTTTGTCATTGATGCTCTGCTCCCATCGGTCGTAGCGTGATGTTATAAAGCCTATAGCCTTCCTTGATAAATGGGCTATCTAACACTAAATAAATTTTTCAATTCGAACTAGTAGTTCCTGAGATTAGCGCGTTTAACCAAACAAACAAACAAACTCTTCAGTTTTATAATATTAGTATAGAGATTGCCCGATCCCGTAGGAACTTCGGAATTTAAAGTAAGTATATAAATCAGTCTTATATCGCAATGGAACGTTATGTAAAAAATTCAAGACAATCCATCAACTACTTTTCGAGTTTTGCCAACACAAACATGGCATCTGAATTTTTATATAACGATATAAAAGTTTATTGATATGTATGGATGTGCGCGTAAACTGCTGAACACATTTGGATGAAACGTGCCATACAGATAGACTTCCTCCTGGTATAACTTTCAGAATAGTGACCTTAAAATTTGAAACCGACATTATTATTTGAATTTTTTTTTTATATTCCATTAATTTTAACGTCGTATGACATTTCTTTATTATATTAGTTTTGGTTCAATGTATTGTTATTGGTAGCTACTTATTTTATAAAACAACGTATTACTACCTATTTGTAATAAGTTATACCATTTTATAAAATAAGTAGCTATTGTTTTATTTTATATTACTATTGTTTTTCTTAACGTATGTGTGCTTTTTACATCATGTGAAAATTGTTAATGAAAAAATAATAGATAATACTTTTTATCCAGGTATGCGTTCTCGTAGGATTCGTGTTGGCTGCACGGATGACGTAGTGCACTAGTGATTTCAGCGGGGGCCTCTCTGTCGCTACGCCAAGTGTTGTGGGTTCAAATCCCACACGAGTCAATTATTTGTGTATTTCACAAATAATTTACTCTCTAGTACGAAAAGTGTCTTATAAAAATACAGATTCATACGAGCAAAGGCGCGGGTTCAAGATATAACATATATCTCGCCTGCCTTATAAATAAAACGTCTTTTCCCCTTATGTGATCTTTAGCTCAGTAGGTAGGTTATATGAGTCGTCTATAATGAGAATGACTCAACCGTCGTAAATATTAATGCGTTTTAGTTTAGTTTTTTCCTGTTAGACGATACTCGATATTTATATTTTAATATGTAAATGAAAACTTTATACTAATTATTGCATGGAAGAGTGTGAGATTTGACATACGTCTAATAAGGCCATGGATACAAGATAA
This sequence comes from Catocala nupta, assembly GCA_963675205.1. Classification (NCBI taxonomy): domain Eukaryota; kingdom Metazoa; phylum Arthropoda; class Insecta; order Lepidoptera; family Erebidae; genus Catocala; species Catocala nupta. The sequence continues at coordinate 7,961,339 of OY776086.1, forward strand.
ATTTCGCATATGTACACACAGCGACACATCAACCTAGACTGTTTGGACTTTGAACTATTAGAAGTTGAACGCTGCGAATCGTGTGAGCGAGTGCGTTATATTTTTGTTATTTTGTCTCACTCACAATAAACGGGACGCGACGCTCTATCCTTACCATTACATCGACACCACTATGCACTGTCCTTTTCCGACAATTCTCTATTTTGTATGTAGCGTAGTTATGCGTATATAGGGTGTCTAACTTGATGTGTAGTCGTGTGTACCTCTATTTCAGGGACATCCCTGTATTAGGTATGGTATATATATACGACAGCGAGCGATAATTAGATGTAGTTATGCAAAAGCGATCCAACCCACAAAACAAAATATAGATGGCGAGTCCCACAACTAACAAGTAAATGTTATCTGAAAGATAAATCGCATGTTGTCTCACTCTTGTTAGGTTAAATACTTGGCGAGACTTTTATCTTATAGATAAATGCTATTTGAAGGTGGTGGAACAAGCCCTAAGTGTCATAAACGGTATCTACATTTCATCTTTAGTGTTTAAGTATTAAGTATTGATTAAAGTCAAATCACAGTACCTACCTATTATTATTTCTATAAATAAAATTTACTGGAACTACAAATTTCTCAAAAACAACTTTGTGTTGCTGGAGCCATTTTACATAACTATGTCATCCTATTCTCTCACACGCAATGACGCGAGAGAAGTAAAATCAGATGCAGTCTGACGACTGCATCTAATATTACATAAATAAATATCATTCAAAGAACTATCATCTGATCAGTCCACGAGATGTCAAAATTTATTTCATTTACCTATTTGGCAAAATAGGTTATAAATAGTGACTGTATCATAATTGAAAAAATGTAGGTACTATAATCAATTTACTGAGATTGAATATAAATAAAGTTTGTGTCTATTAATTTATCGTTATTTTTGTCATTCTTGTGAATACCTGTTAAGACTGCGCCGAGCGAAATGTGCCAAACAGGCGGTCACAATTAAATTGATAAAATAAACATTTTTTGTTTTTTCACATTCATTGTTATGGTATATATTTCATATTTGTATAATATAAAATATATACCATAAAAATGAATGTGTTTACAATTACTCCGTGTAAAAAACTTAAAAGAATTAATATTTTCGCCTACAAAAATACGTAAATTTACACGAAAAATGCAAAAACGTGAGCTCGTGTTACGTGAGTTTTAGATTATAATAGTAGAAATATATCCTATTTTACAGCTTAAACGAAACATAAATAGTCCACCCTGAGGTTTGACCTGGGGGTGGCGGGCTTTGTGGGCCTGCCCGCCATCCGTTCAGCACCAGGTCCGAGAGGCGGCGTGCGTGTTCCCACGCGCGCCTCTGTGTCGAGTCCGTCTCCCCTCTAGGGAGACAGTAGGGTTTTATCTGACGTAGTGCCTATTTTGGGTAGGTCTTTCGTGTAGTGGCCTGCCGTTTCATACGGCGGGCCGTAACCTCGGCGGGGTCGCGACCGCATGCGAAAGCGATTCGCGCGGCCCCGTCGATAGTGGTTTTGTCGAGGAACACCGTGGTAGGTTTAGTCGGTATTCCGGGAGGTACATTGTCTTTTAACATCTTTCTTTTACCCCGGCGAGTCCGACATAATCCCTCCGCCCGCCCCCGCGGAGGGATATGCGTCATAGCATTCCCCCACGTAAAAAAAAAAAAAAAAAAAAAAAAAAAAAAAAAAAAAAAAAACATAAATAGTTATATTACAATTTGTCAGTCCCAAATATATAACTTATTGGTTGACAATAAAGATACATATTTATCAAAAAAGCACTTCAAATCCTCCATACAATTTTACTAAGGCGGCCGATTTGATTCATATCGAGCTCTGTTATTCAGTCCAACCGCGTCTTACGCTCCGCGCAGTCTTAAAGGTGAACCTGTAGATAATTTAAAAGTAAAAATGTTAAAAACAGCTGACTGTTCGATTACATTCTTTATCACGACTCATTGGCCTTACTATAGTTATACTTACTTTATCAGAAGAAGCAGTGCAAGGAGATAAAAATAAAGAAATAGATATATTATTCTACGATTTAATAAATTACGGTTCAATTTTGACCGTTGTATAATCCTAACTAAATCCTTACTATTAATACTCGTATTATAAACGCGAAAGTTTGTATGGATGTATGTTTGTTACTCTTTCACGCAAAAACTACTGGACCGATTGCGATGAAACTTGGTATATAGATGAGCGGAGCGAAGTTGCGGAGATCCATTGTCTAGCACCTATAGTACATGCTCTGCTTAGTTTGGGTACTAGTATAGTATTATATTATCTGTGGTTTGGGCTAGAAGGTGCTGTAAAAAAAAATCTCCGTTTCTTCGCTCCGCAGCCTCGCTCCTCTTCAATGGACAGGCAACCTTACGGAACAATAGTAGCTACGCAGAACCTAAACACAGCTGCAGAAATGTGAGTGTATGATACACCTAAGCTTGACCTTTTAAAGGCGTGATACTATGACGTAATTTTGTAGATAAACAGATTTACTGGTAAAAATATTTTCGATTAGGAAGCCTAGGTCACGCATACAAGCCACGTTATCTCTAATTACGGGGACGCTGTATGTACCTACACATAACCAAATTGCGCAATGATTACTAAGTATATGTATATTAATGTAAAACTATATTTTGCTCGTGCTTTCGGTTGCATAGGTAAATGTAGGTTAGATAAGTTATAGTACCTTTTAATGTCCTTCCTTAAGGGTTCCTGATGGGTTGAGTAGTTAAGGCATGAAAACGTAACAACAAACTCACATTCGCATTTATAATATTGGTTAAGATGTAGAACGAAACAAAAGATAAATCTAGATATGAATTATTAGTAAAATAACGCAATCTTACATAGAATTCACGGCGTTAGGACTTTTAAATTGCTATAGGTGGTAAACCAATGGGTGGTCCTGATTACATATAGTAGTCTAAAACTAAACAAAACTTTATTAAAAAAAGTAAAATGTAATTTAATAATTTTAATGTAAAAAAGCGTGGGATGGGTTACCAAAATATCTTAGAAAGCACCCACGCTTTTTACATTAAAATTATTAAAATATTATCTACTTTTTATTTAATAAAGCATGTTTTTTAGTTTTTTTAAACTATTATTTAATTTTATATTTAAACAACTTTTTTCTAAATTATTGTATTGTTATTCGGTCCTCGATAAGTGTACAAAGTTTCAAATCAATCCGTCGGTTTGAAAAGGGTGAAAATCACGTTCAAGGATTCCATTACATAGATACATACATACCAAACTAATAAAAGCGTGTTAAAAAGAGAACAAAATTCACAGAAAAAGAATTACAAATGAGAACACAAAAGATTTTCACATTAAATGCACGGATGGCGGATTGATTTAAGTGGATGCCTCCCCACTGACACTGCGTCGTGTGTTGTGGGTTCGAATCCGTCACGTGACAAAAATTTGTGCGTTCCACAAATTGGGTACTGAGTTTGGGTGTTCTTTGTGTCCGTCGTTTGAATGTTTATAAAGTACCCTGGGACACAGGATTTATTGCTTGTGCGGGAGTTGTATATAGAATTATATTTATACAAATTTGTACAAAGCAAAACGATTTCTCACACAAAATGTTCAAAGTTCTTAGTTGAAAAGCTTAAGTCACTAAAGTTTATAATTGAACGACAGTCATAGTAGGTTCCAAGAATTACGCATTACGCAGGTAGTATTACGCAGGTAATACTTATTCAACTAAACTTTAGTTTTATGTTTTTTATTTGCGTTTACGCATGATATTTCTTCAAATTGTTATATTATTAAACTAGCTGCTACCTGCGACTTCGTCCATGTGGAATTGAACAAAAAGATATTAAAATAACAGTTACTCCTTATAACATCAGCTATCTGCTAGTGAAAGTCCCATCAAAGTCGATCCAGCCGTTTCAGAGATTAGCCGGAACAAACAGACAAAAATTTTATGAATCGTTGTTTCATATGAGTACCTAATACTTATACTTTGATATGCATTTAGTAAAAAGCTGTTATTTTGACATTACAAACAGATACTTCAATTTTATTTATTTGTATATATTTTGAATCATTAAATTACTATTGTTAAACACAGTTTACTTCTATTTATGCTATTTAAATTACAAAAACTAAGTATTTAGAATAAATTTTAAACTTTCCCCGTCGCGTCGTATCGGTTGCTTTACAGTAGTCTCCCCGTGAACATGGCTACTGGAAATCAACTAAAACTTTGCTTATTATATATAATAAGTAACAGCGTTTTAAAACAAATATGCAACGCGTTAAAATGTATATAAAGTAGTTTAATTTTAAATATATATGTAACATCAACCTAGACTGTTTGGACTTTGAATTATTAGAAGTTAAACGCTGCGAATTGTGCGTGAGAGTGCGTTATATTTTTGTTACGCTCTATCCTTACCATTACATCGACACCATTATGCACTGTCCCTTTCCGAAAATTCTCTATTTTGTATGTAGCGTCTAACTTGATGTGTGTACCACCAGTTTGGGATCCAGTAAATCAAATAGTCGAACCCAAGAAGAAGCAAAACACAGCTAGACTTCATGATAGTTTGAGCTCATACTGCGTACCTAAATAGAAACACCAATAAATAAATTATGTTCGGGTACTTTGAAAAACTACACTTCAGAACGTTGAGACATCTACCATCTTAGTCTGCCCGTGAACATGGCTGGTGAAAAGCAACTGAGACGTCGGGCAAAATGTAAACTGAAATATAAATAGTTTTAATAATATAATTAGCTTAAAAAGTAATAAAGTTCAATAGTATTAGTGTAACAGTTTGAAAATTATGTAATAAAGTTTTAAATAAACAACGCGATAAAATCCGTATAAACTGTATAATTTAGAAGTGACCATAGGATAGGTCTTGTCGTGCAGTGGCCTGCCGTTTCATACGGCGCGGGTCGAAACCTCGACGGGGTCGCGATTGCATGTGAAAGTGATTCGTGCGGCTCCGCCGGTGCGGTTATGTCGAGGAACACCGTGGTGGGTTTAGTCGGTATTACCGCAATGTCGCTCACCATCTTTCCTCCGGTGAGTCCGACATAACCTCTCTGTAACCCCGCGGAGAAGCATGCGTAAATGCACTAAGACCAGTTGCGACGCTTTAGTTTTGCAGAGACTTGCAAAGTTTTCTAAGACCACAGAGTACTTAGTTTTGATCTGAATTGCTTCGGTTTCCTCTCGGCGCGAAGAAATAACTTCCCATTGTGAGTCCAGCAGAATTTGTAATTATTGTTCCTTGCGTAGTTGCGTGCTTCGTAGAGCAATTGTCTCATTGTGCTTGAAAAGTGCTCAGCTATATAAATTGGGCGTCGTGGTCCACCAAGTCGTATATGCATAGAATTGAGCTTATCGTTAGATGGCCGTTCTTTATTAAAAGCTCGTGTTGCAGCTAACATCTGTTGTTTCAGGGCCACTGTTGTAAATTCACAGACTATAAGCCTGCTAGTCCCTTTTTTCCAGGAATACGATAAACGTCTCGAAATTCAGATCCATTCATTGGTGTTTGGATTGCTTTGCAGGTCGATATTACAATGGACGTGAGGTCACTGGTAGTCTCATTTTCATGGAGCGGTGAGCGACCTATGTTTGAAAGAGATAATTATAGATTGGACTATGCAAAATTGACAAATATAATTATTAACTCTGTAAATTTGGAAGGTACTTAGTCGTTTTAATGATTAAATTATGAAAATAAGGATCATGGCAGTGATAGATATGGATCACATCTCAAAATGATTTTGTTCTAGTGTCATTATATTATATTCATTATATCATATTTTATTATGTTATATTATATTCAGAGAAAACAGAGAATTACGTTTGTTTTGAAAGGCTGCCCACATTTCCTCTTACTTACCTCCATAAATACTATAGTATAATAAGGTATTGCTTAGGTAGTTAATAGTAGGTACACGACTAACACTAGCGCATAAGATCGACGCGTCATATTTATGCGGTTAAGTGATGCTTAATAATTAAATTTACTACCATTTTACTCAACACAATGAATCATCTATAATTACTAATAATATTATAAAGAGGAAAGTTTTTTACTCTAAACTTAACTTACCTAACTGTATCTTTGCTGTTTAATAGTGTTACGTGCTGGGTTCGACGGATAAGAATATAAAACAATATTACCGACTAAAACGTTTTATTCTAGCACACAATTAACTTTAATACACAACAAACACTATACTGCACTTTTTCACTGTAACTGCTTCAAACTCCGTAATATTCTTCGCTTCCGTTCGCTTCGGTGAACACTTGATCGCTTACGATTGTAAACTGCCTCGGCGGTGCGCGTGCGCTCTATTTATACGCGGGTAAAGCGTTTCTGGAGTATTCCAGAAAACGTCACACACGGCACGCAACAGCGCGATAGTTGTGATTTTTTTGTGACAACATCATCCAATATATCACATAAAACGTCTACGACAGTGCACAACAAATATACAGTGAATTATCACTATCACGTACAAATATTGGAACACACTGTTTTATCAAGTGTAGTGCATCTCGTACGCTGGCAACCTGTGGTATGGTACGTACAATCACATACATAAAATATTTGCGCACCGTGAGCATCCTAGCCATTGAAAACAGGTCATTATAATAATTAAGAGCCGTTAGAAAACAAACTTTTCAAACGCTACACAAATTTTATGATAACTCATGATAACTGACGTTTGTACTTCTCAATTTCAAAGACAATATAGAACAAAATCTAGTGATGTGCCTACCGATTTATTACTAATGAATGAACCAATAAATAAAATTGGTGTTGCCACTAAAAATCGTTGACTGATATTCTCGCTGCACTGTATGAATTGAAATAATTTTGAAATTGACATTATTGATAGGACATAAATATATATATATATACATTATTTCATTGGAAATACATAAATACATACTTTGGACATATATATAAATATATTCATTGGATACACGAATAAAAATGAATTATCTAAATAACATAACATTCAGGCGCACACGTACGCAGTCGGAACCAAACAATGATGACAGTGATGACATTATTTCACAAAGTTTGGAACAGACTACAAGTAGTTTACCAGAAGTATCGGAAGACGAAGATAATAATGAAATAAAAATATTAAAGGAAAAGATAGACAGTTTAACTTCTCAACTAAATAGCGCGCATAAGGAGATTGAATTATTATCACTAGAAAATAGTAATTTGAAGAAACAAAACGAAGAATTTACTAAGAAGAACATGGTATACAAAAAAATAGCCAATAGCCCAGCGAAAGTAAAAGTGACGACACCTAAAAATAATACAAAAAAGCTCACAAAAACCAAACAAACGCAGACAATTAGGATTAGCGAAAATGACTCAGCATTGGAAAATAACTTGACTAATGGGAATGACAACAGCTTAGGCAACACAAATACAAAAGTCATGCAAGACACACAAAAATGTCCCAGTAAACCTAAAATATGCTTAATTAGTAGTGAAACCTCAAACATGTTATATTACCTTGCTGCCATTACTGGTCTACAAAATTACGACATGTGCCACTACCGTAAACCTAAATGTGGATTGGAACAATTATTGGATAAAATTGACGGAAAAGTAAAGAACTATACCCACTCTGATTTTTGTATAATTTATATAGGTGAAGAAAACTTTCTTAAAACTCGTAGTTATATAGAATTAGTGATTTTCATAAGAGAAAAATTGTTAAACCTAACCCACACTAACTTTATAATATGTTTACCAACTTTCAAATATATGGAAAACGCTAACATTATGTTTAACAGCCGCATTGAAACCTTTAATAATCTTTTGTATATGGATACAATTACACACTGCTATGCACACATCTTAGACTCCAACCTAAATCTGCCCTACAGTTATGATACATATAACTTACGGTATAAAACCTTAAACAAACACGGCTTAAAAATTGTTGTGTCGGATTTGCAAAATCTAGTTATTAACATATGCGACCAGAATATTGCACACTCAGAAGTCGACTACTCCATTCTAAATCAGAACAAAATCTCTGCAAAGACAAAACCAATAAACTCTCAGTTTTTTCTTTAACAAGCTTAACATATTTCATCAAAATATAGCAGGATTAATTAACAAATCAGATACACTTTTAGTTAAATTGGATGAATTGTTCGATCAAGGAACCTTAATAGACATTATTTGTATAACAGAACATTTTATAGAAGCTGGCTATGAAAATTTAGTTCACATACCGAACTACAGCCGAGCGGCAATTTTTTCACGAAATACAAAAAGAGGAGGAACATGTATCTTTATCAGAAATGGACTACAGTATAAAGAATTACCGGATATGGCTAAACAATCAGTTTCAGGGATATTTGAATGTTGTGCTATAGAGCTATTATCGTATAATATCATAATAATTTGCATCTATAGGATACCCAAACATGGCTTGTCAGTTTTTTACGAAAAATTAGATAATATACTACGAAAACTAAGTCTAAATCCAAATAAAAAAATTATATTAACAGGTGACTTTAACATTGATGTACTTAAGAGAAATAAAACTACTTTAGAATTTGAACATTTTCTTCTACAATTCAATCTTAAACTAGCACTTTACAACCCCACTAGACTGAGTAGTAAAAGTTGTATCGATAACTTTGCTCACAATTATCAAAAAGAATGCAAGGCAAAAATTGTTGATTTTGGTCTCTCTGATCACACATCTCAAATTCTAATTGTGCCTATTGAAAAAACATGTAAATTAACCCTTTGGAGATTCAAAAAGCAAGATATCTCTACGGACAACTTAATGACATTTAAAGCTCACCTTGAATGTTTATCTTTCTCGGAAGTATATAATGCTAAAGAGGCCCATGAGTCCTTTGATAGGTTCATGGATGATTTCCTAATGCTCAATAGACTTTGCTTTCCCGAAAAAACAGTCACCATAAAAACCAATAGGAAAACTAAATGGATATCTCGTGGGATAAAACTCTGTAGTAGAAAACAAAGAAAACTACTTTGGAAATATAGGTGCAATCCTGACTTAAGTAATAAACAAACTTTTAAAAAATATACTGTATTATTTAAAAAAATAATGCGTTTAACCCAGAAGTCGCAAAATAACCATTTTATACAGAACTCGCAAAATAGATCGAAGGCAGTTTGGAAAATAATAAATAAATCTAAATCAAGTTTGCCACATGATGCAATAAATGCCATACAAAAAGATCAACTTTCCATAACGAATCCTATTGACATATCTAATGAATTCAATAACTATTTTGTTGACGAAATCGAAAATAATAAACAAAATGACATGAATTGGACTAATCAAAATAATATTGAAAATCTGACATCACAATCCCTATTTATGTTACCGGTTTTGACGACTGACATTATTAAAATAATTGACAATCTAAAAAATACGAACACAATTGGTTATGATGGTGTATCTACAAAAGTCATTAAGTATGTTAAAGAAATTATAGCGCCACCTCTCGCACACATCATTAATTTATGCATCACTGATGGCATATTTCCGAAAGGTCTAAAAAAAGCTATAATTAAACCTCTATTTAAAAGAAACGAAAAAACAGATGTGAAAAACTATAGGCCGATAGCAAAACTCCCAGTACTTTCAAAAATATTTGAAAAAGTAATTTATAATTCAATTTATACGTACTCTGAAAAGTTCAACCTATTCTGCAAGGAACAAAAAGGATTTCGTAAAAACCATACTATTAATATGGCACTGTACGATTTATTACAACATCTTATAACATCAGTAGATAAAATTAATCCAGTATGTGCAATCTTTACTGATATGACCAAGGCATTTGATTATGTAGATCACAAGATATTACTGCAAAAACTACATGGATATGGCATAAGGGGCAATGTTCTGAAACTTATTGAATCATACCTTAGTGACAGATATCAATACACGGAAATGTCTAGAATATGTCATAAGACTAAAACGCAGATCATATATAGATCAAAACCAAGACAAGTAAGATTTGGCGTGCCCCAAGGTAGCGTGCTAGGGCCGTTATTATTTCTGTTTTATATAAATGATCTGCCAAATATAACACAACACAAAATGATCCTATTCGCCGATGATAGCACAGCTGTTATAAGATGTAATAATGTTACAACTTATCAAAATGATATTAATGAATGCCTTCTCAATATCATCAGTTGGATGAATAATAATAATCTCGTGATTAATTTTAATAAAACTAAGGTAATGCACTTTCATCAACGGCAACCACATCCAAATATTGATATAACTTATAATAACCAAAAAATAGAAGAAGTTAATAATGCTAAGTTTTTAGGTATAACCATCGACAGTAAGCTTACTTGGAAACCCATGATAGAAGAACTCTGTAAACGTCTGAGTAAATCTGCTTATGCACTCTTTCATTTATCAAAAAAGGTAAATAAAGATACGTTGCTGGTAGCGTACCATGGACTTGTAGCTTCTGTGCTGCGATATGGCGTAATTTTTTGGGGGCACTCGACTGACCGCGAGCTTGTGTTTAGGATGCAAAAAAGATGTGTCAGAGCAATGTGTAATATAAAAACAACGGATAGCTGTAGACCCTATTTTAAGTCTTTAAAAATACTTACCCTTCCAGCATTATACATACTGGAAACTGCATTGTTTGTGAAAAAAAACACACAACTGTTTACAAAAATATCTTCCACTAAAAAAACTCCATTGCGTGGCCAATACGTAAACAAACTATGTAATCAAAAATGTAAGACCGCATTGATGCGAAAAAGTTTTTTTGGTATGGCACCTAAAGTGTTTAACAAAATTCCTAATGACATAAAAAACTTGACATTGTATAAATTTAAAAAAGCTCTTATCAAATTATTAATTGACAAATGTTATTATAATGTAGACGAATTTTTGAACGACCAAATATTAGAATAATGCATTATTGTTTTTTAATTACTTTTCTTTTTTTTTTATGACATTATGTAATGACTCCTAATGGGTCCCTTATAAATTTGTATGTCTTAATTATGACAAAACATAGCGCATGCCCTATTTATGTAAACACCTATGTATACACCTATGTTTCACAAATAAACTGATTGATTGATTGATTGATTGAGTTCGAGAATGTGCCAGCGCTTTCTCCACTGAACTTGTACTGACAAATATGTAGTTCCGTAAGATGTCAATAGATGGTGCTGTAATAAATTATTATTAGAAACCGCCGACTGTTCCCCACAGTGCCGACAGAGGGCACTAGCCGTAACAATAGTAAAAAAAGACATTAACTGTCCTCAATTTTTTGCCTTTGTTCCACCAAAAATACTAATTACACAGCAAAATATGCTTACTAAAATATTTTAAAGAGATCAAACTAGACTTAGTTTGATCTCTTTAAAATATAATATTTTAGCGGGGCTCCGTCGACTGACGATCTATCGACCTATTTTGTGGTGGATTTAAGAAGGAACCTAACATAACCTAACCCATACTTTTTTTGATCTTATAATAAGTAGTGAGGTACTAGAATTATTTGGAAGGGCGAAAGGTGACAAATACCTACTAGGGTGCGAACCTTTAGGGGCGAACGGGACTCGTAAAACCTTCAAACAACGTACACAAAGAACATCCAGACTCGGAGGTATAACCATTTGTGGTTGTACCCACAACAGTCGGTGCAATGGCAGTGGCGAGGTGACCACTTAAACCACTGCACCATCCGTGCATCAATTTGAGTTGAACTGACAAAATGGGGCACTGTCAACAAACTAAATGACAACAGACACTCAAACTCTGCGTGAGTACCTATAGAGGATAGTTGTGCCAACTTAGCAAGAAAAAGAATATATACAATCCCTAAGCAGATTTTAAATAATCAGTCAGGTACTTTTTGTCAGAATGTATCCGGCAATCAGCAATAAGGATAACCTAAAGATATTTTTTTATGTTTTAGATAATGCGACGCCGCCTGGTGATTGCCAGAATCGTGAACCATTGAATTACAGTGACGTTGGTATGTATTATTAAATAATATATTATTATTAATAATTTTAAAAAAATATCAACCGCAAACTGTACAGTCAGTACCTACATAAGTCGAAACATACTTGCAAGATTTCAATTTCCTTTATCATTCAAAATGGCAACACATGTTATATTTTTATAATAGTAATAGTTAAAAGATAGTTGTCTAAATTACAGTTTAAAAATACAGTATATTAATTAGGATTTCAATTTATGAAATGTCTTTTCGATTTAAATCAATGTTCAGCTTCTTATGTTGTTGACTGTGCCACTGCTGGACACAGGCCTCTATTCAGTGTGGAGAGAGTTAGGCAATTGACCACCTTGATAGCCTAGTGCGGTTTGGCAAACTTCAGATATCTCTGAGAACATTATGGAGAACTCTCAGACATGCAGGTTTCCTCATGAATTTTTCTTCCCCGTTAAAGCGAGCGATAATAATGTTACGTGCTGGGTAAAGCTCGAGGGATAAGAATGTAAACAATATTACTGACTAAAACGCGTTTTATACGAGCACACAATTAAATTTTAAAATACAGCAAACACTATACTACACTTTTCTACTGTAACTGCTTCAAACCCCGTAGTATTTTCACTTCCGTTCGCTTCGGTGAATACCGCTTACGATTGTAAACTGACTCGGTGAGCGCTGGCCTTCCCCTTTTATACGCGGTTAAAGCGTTTCCGGAGTTTTCTAGAAACGCCGTACCCGGTATGTAAACAATGCGAAGATTCGAGAATGTGCCAGCGACTCTACTCTACTCGTACCGACGAATTTACGTAGTTCCGTAAGTATTCAATAGATAACAATAATTAACAATTAATATGCACATAGCTTCGAAAAGTCAGCTTACAGCGTCTCTGTCTTATCGAGTTAGAACTAGAGACCTCTGCGTGGCAGTTCAACGGTCTCCAACTAGTATATCGCTGCTTTGGTGTAGGTAATTACGTGTTTATCTACAACGAATTGTGCTGTGTAACTACTGCAAGCTAGTATTAATTTAGAAGAAAAGGTTTGGTGACTCAGGCGGTCACCCCAAGCTTCCTGGCAAATGGCGTATTAATAATAACAATGTAAATGACGAAATAACACCTAACATAACCTAGCATTTAGTTTCTGCTGTGTAGATACCTAATGAATTTAATAAAATATATTCATTACAGTTGACGCCATTACCTCGACGGATCCCTCATTTCGTGCAATGATTCAGCCGCAGCAATTTCCCTACGTAGAGATCATCGAGCAGCCTGTTACCAACAAGTCAGTACCCTAATTTCTATAACTATCATATTACACACCACATCACCTTACAATGCAGCAGATACTGGTCATCATCTATGTCTCGGCAATAGTGTTACAACACTATATAGATGATGACCATGAAGAGGAAAGTTTTTTACTCTAAACATAACTTAACTGTATCTTTACTGTTTATTAGTAAAAAAGGACATTAACTGTTCCTCAATTTTTTGCCTTTGTTCCACCAAAAATACAAATTGCACAGCTAAATATGCTTACTAAAATATTGTAAAGAGATCAAGCTAAGTCGATGGAGCCCCGCAATATTTACGAGAATCCTAACTAATATTATAAAAGTGAAAGTTAATTTGTTTGTTTGTTACGCTTTCATGATTTAACTACTTGACCGATCATCATGAAATGTCGCATAGGTACACGATGTCAGAAGAATAGGAAATAGGCTACATTTTATCCAGCGAAAAGTACTGTTACTAACCTAACCTTAAAATAATAAAAAATAAAAATGTTTTTTTTTCACAAAAAAAAGGAATAACAATATATATATATTTTTTTTTTTCTAACCTAACCTAACCTAAAGCCGTAAGCAAAATGTAATAAAATATAAATCTGTAGTAAGTTAAAATATAAATATTACATATACTTACCTAATGTTATTGACAACATTATATTGCTTTACTGTACAGGGATATCGTTCGACATAATAATATGATGTTACTGGCGTCATATATTGCACAAAAATAAAAAACCCGTATAGCTGGATTTCGCTGTTCTATTAAACAGAGTGAACACTGTTAGTACGTAAGTACTGTTTGTTTCCCCTAGACACAAAGCAATCTAACGTACATTATAGTGGCTTACCACAGTCTATCACTGATTCTAAACCTGAAATCCTCTGCAGCGTTAGCACTAAACAAAGATCACTGCAATATCGCATTACTAAGTATGTTAAATAATCTAGTGTTTCTGTCTTTTTTTCTACAGAAGTTCGTAACCTTGTTTACGACAAGTTTAAAAGGAAATGCCGCAGTATCCTCATCTCTCATAAATAATTATATTATTGCATCCGCTAATGACTAATCTTGTCACTAGCGTCTACCATTTCGTCAGTATAAAGAATAATAAGAAATTATTTTTGTTATAAGATTAATTTTTCAACAGATTCCGCTATTTATGCGAGACAAAACGGTCAGGGGGTAAAATCTTTGGCGTCAACAGCAAGCCGGACAACAAAACATACCCAACTATTAAAATACACAACTACACTGGCGAAATTCTCATCGTAGTATCATGCGTTACCAAAAATAAACCTTACTGGTAAGTTTTTATTGCATTTCATGTTTCGCTAAATGCCGCTCATGGATGTAATTGAAAATACAATTACACTAGATGTTCACTGCCATGAGCTTCAGTGCCCGAGTCCTCGCCACGTTGAACGTCAGTCGCCAGTCCTTCAGTTCAGCCAGCTGGGAAGTGCGTCTAGGTTGCGCTGCATCTTGGTCATCGCATGGACATCATTCATCGATGTCGCGCTGTAGGCAGCGTCGTTGGCATTTAAGGTTATCAGTGACAGGGATGTCGTCCGTGTACCAAGAGTAGCACACGGGCGAGAGGCAACTACCCTGGGGCACACCGGCGCAGATGGGCCGCTCTGTAGACAGTGCGCTTTCAACCGCCTCTTAGAAGCGTCTGTCTTGTCCTTGGAATCGCTTATACATACAAATTCGCATTGACTTACCACCACGACAAATTAATTATTTTCAATTAATATGAAAACTTTTCATCAATATCACGCTGCCAAAGTCACTTATTAGACTCAACTAAAGTTCTTTTCCACAGGCAACATCCCCACCAACTAATAGGCCTGCCCACATGCACAAAGGGTGTCTGCGTCATACAAACACAAATAGGGGAGACCAATGAGTACTCAATTAAGGATCTTGGCATCCAATGCGTGAAGAGACGCGACATAGCGAGCGCTCTCCGAGAAAGACAAAAAGCGAACATTGACCCATTTAAAGGTAAGTAGCACATAGTTTCGCTATTGCTTCTTTTGAGACCATAGCTGTTGAGAAATATTTGAAACGATGCGAAGAGATTCTTTTATAGAACATCGACGTAAAAAAGCAGTGGTTGTAGGTACTTATTATGTACAGACGCCCAACCATAAATTCGAAGCCTTTTTTTACTTCACTTTCCACCCGTTCCTATCAATCAGGCTACGGTAACTGTTACCACTAGTTAAACCGTGTGCTTGTCTGCTATCTAAGTATATATTTTGACAGCGCTTTGATTGTGTTACCATGGAATTGCTTCCAAAAGAAATCACAGCCATGAGAGACGGTCGCCGCCTACCATTAGATGGGCCTCCGGTTCGTCTGCAAGTCTTAAGAAAAATAATAATCATAATAACGTCAGCCCTGTATTAAACTGTCCGACTGCTGGACACGGGCCTCTTCTCAGTTTGAGAAGGGCTAAGCCATAGTTCACCATGCTGGCCCGAGAATTTTATGGAGAACTCTAAGACATGATGATTATGTTTTCCGTCGCCGTTAAAGCGAGCGACAATTAACTATTTAATACGCACATTACTTCGAAAAGTGAGAGGTGCGTGCCTTGGGATCGAACTTGAGACCTTTGCATGGCAGTCAAACGGTTTCCCATTAGGCTATCGCTTCTATTATTATTAGCAATAAAAACAAATAATATCGGTAAAATCTTATTAAGAGCGCAAGAGTAATCCATCGATCTTTTTATTTTAGCTGGGTACGATCACGTGCAAACTCCACAAATGATCGATCTAAACGCGGTCCGGTTATGCTTCCAAGTGTTCATCCCAGATAAGACGGGGCTATGCCGCCGTCCTCTTAAGCCGGTATTGTCCGATATCATGTTCAACAAATACAATGGCGAGTTGAAAATAGTGAGGTCTAGTCACTGTACGGGCCCAGCTCGTGGCGACACACAAGTTATACTGCTGTGTGAGAAGGTAGGTAGATGTACTAAAGAATTTTTGTTATTAGAGTTTGCCCACGGCTTCGCTCGTGTTAATGTAGATTTTGTCAATAAATTTCTGTTCCTCAGAAACCATGTCTTTTTCCGTACATCTGATAACGTGTAAGCAAAATTTCATGATGATGAGTCGAGTAGTTAAGGCGTGAAAGTGTAACAAACAAACAAATATACTCACATTCGAATTTATAATATTAGTTAGGATGTTGCAACCATCTAGTAGTCAACAAGATGTTTGAGAACCTGCCTTCGCCACGAACATACGTGTTGTTAACATCCAAGACCAAAAGCTTTAGTAACGGGACTTATCATTGAAGACCCTTGTGGATTATGTACTCTACAAATCTATAAATAATAATAAGAAGGATTATTACGTATTATTTTATTCAAGTAAGAGATCACAGATCTCACACGGGACAAAAAATTGTGTGATTCACAAATAGAATCAATAGTAGTAGTAGTGTAATATTTTCAAAATTTTGTAATACAGTGGTAAATAAACAACGCGATAAAATCCGTATATAGTAGTTTAATTTCAATGAATAACATTCGCGTAAACAGAAGACAATATTACGTTATTTTTATGTTTGTAAAGTCTACCGCGACGATTGTAGAGCGGGAGTTCTCTTTTTTAAATGGTCTTATATTATTATTACTGGATATTAACAAATTTTCTCTTTAAATATATTGCAACCACAACTTGCAACTTTTCATTAGAGCAATAGGTACTTCATATTAATACGCGGAGGCAAATCAGAGCGATCAGCATGTTAGCGGTGATACCAGAGCTCATAACTGTTTACAGATGAATAACGAAGATATGGTGGTAGAATTCTACTTAAAAGAGAACAACATGATCTTGTGGGAGACGACGGTGCCTACTGAACTCATACACAAGCAGGTTGCCATCGTCTTTAAAACGCCGGCCTTCAAGAGCCCAGACACCAGGGAAACGGTCACTGTGAGTATTCACAAACAGCATCACAAAAACCCCAATAGGTACTTACACCGTTTGGTTGTCCTTGTAATAATTTCAGCCTTGTATTAAATTGTGTCATTGCAGGCCATGGGCCTCTTCTCAGTGTGAGAAGATCTAGGCCATAGTCCACGTAGGTTAGCAGACTTCACTTATCTTCGAGAACATTATGGAGAACTCTCAGATTCATGATCCATTACCAAAGTGTTAAAGCAAGCGATAATTATCTATTTAATACGCACATAACCTCAAAAAGTTAGAGATGCGCGCTTTGGGATCGTACTCAAGACCTTTGCGTGGCATTGTAACGATCGCTGCTATTGGAGCTATATGATTATCCTTACCAACCGTGTACCTTTTCTTTCATGAACAAGTGTAACTTTTCAATGACTTTTAATATAAAATAACAATGATCTCTGCTTATTTCATCGATCATCATTTGATGATCACTTTTATACTTTAACGTTGCATGATTAAATTCGCAGTAAACGGGTATTAACGCGATCATGCTCAGTATTGGCATACCTTTTTGAAAGACTTGACCTTTAGGCTAAGTTGCTCTGACCGTGGCCGCGTGGTCACAAGCATCAAGACTTGAAGAAGTGTCCGAGCTATATTCCATCTGGGTACCCCAGATGGAATATAGCTCGGACACTTCTTCTTCTCAAATTATTAAGTCACATATCTTATTTATTGAAAATTTAATCATTCGTTTTGATTGATTCCAAAAATTGTATTAAATTCATGTTAACCGCGCCAAATTCAATAGAAGCCATCCATGATTCATCGCGTTTCTGGTATTTTGTCTGTCTTACTGAATTTAATTGATGACCTACAAGTTTTTTAATAAGTGAACCACACGGGAATTCCTTTATGATATATTGTCTATCGTTTACGCGAATGTGTACCTATACATTGAAATTACCTAAACTAGGTACATATACGGATTTTGTCGCATTCTTTCTTTAAAACACTTTTATTATCTACATGTTTTTTAACTATGACACTCTTATTATTGAACTTCACTACAATTTAAGCTAGGTGTTTAAATTATTAAAACTATTTATATTTAAGTTTACGCTTTGCACGTTTCGGTTGCTTTTCATTCAGCAGCCAAATTAACGGACAGTTCTGAACAGGGTGAGGCGGTTCTTCGCGCCTGGGCAGCTGTGCCTATTGTATAAGGCACAAGTGCGCCCTTGCGTGGAGTACTGTTCTCATCTTTGGGATGGCTCCGCGCAGTACTTGCTAGACGCTCTTGACAGGTTACAGCGGCGGGCTGTCCGTATCATCGGAGATCCAGAGGTCACGAGTTCACTGGAACCTCTGCAACTCCGTAGGGATATATGTAAGGGGTGTCATTGACAAGATTGGCTACATCTTGAAGCGAGCTTCAATCAACACATACTTCAAGCCGCCAACGAAGATAAGTCAATTTTTACCATCCGTCAAGTGCCAATTACCTTTACAAGATGCAGGGGTCTATAAAATAGATTGTGACTGCGGACTCTCATATATTGGGCAAACAAGAGAAGCATAGGCACCCGCTTAAAAGAACATATAGCTGATGTTAAACACCAACGCTCGTTGAAGTCTGCTGTGTGTGAACATGTGCAACAGGGGACCAACCACTACCTACGGTTTGACAAACCACATATACTCGCAAAAGAACACCGATTCTTACCAAGGATGCTTCGCGAGGCTATTGAAATTAAAAAAACATCCTAATTTCAATAGAGAGGATGGTTGGAATGTACCACCAGCTTGGGATCCAGTCATTCAAATAGTCAAACCCAAGAAGAAGCAAAACACAGCTAGACTTCATGATACTTTGAGCTCATTCTGCGTAAATAGGAACACCAAAGATTAAATTATGTTCGGGTACTTTAAAATAACTAGCTACACTTCAGAACGTTGGGACAACTACCATCTTAGTCTCCCCGTGAACATGGCTGCTGTAAAGCAACCGAAACGTCGGGGCAAAGTGTAAACTTAAATATAAATAGTTTTAATTAGAAAATATATAGCTTAAATAGTAGTAAAATTCAATAATAGTAGTGTTAGAGTTTTCAAAATTATGTAATAACAGTGTTTAAAGTAAAATAAACAACGCGATAAAATCCGTATAAAGTGTTTAATTTCAATGTATAACATTCGCGAAAACATAAGACAATATTATCTTTGGCATGTTTCTACAGAATATACCACGGGGAGTGCTCTGAAGAGTTATGCCACCTTATCCCGCCCTCCCCTTTCCTATCCAGAACAACGCGTGCTGGGCTCAGATGCCATCATTACACGGTGGAGTCGACTAGAGTGCGTACCAACAAGTTTGGGTCCTCATACCTCTGCCGAACGATCAAGGTATGGAATTCTCTGCCAAGGCACGTGTTTCCTTCTTCCTTCAATCCTGGGTCCTTTAAGCGAGGCGTGAAAAAGCACCTTCTCAGGCCGTCAAAGTAAAGACCTCAACATCGCCTCGGCTGCTATGAGGACGATGTGGAGGCCACTGCTCTTAGACCACACGACTGCTTACCATCAGGCGGAGTGTGGTCATGTTGACGAGCAAAATAAAAAAAAATAAAAAAAAAATACTCGGAGTAAATTTCACCGTAACGCATATCGAGATTAAAAGTAATGTACATAATTATGTGTTAATGCATGTCATTGTCTATTAACAGTCTAGTTTACGTGTGATTGATTAACAAGCATCCAAGCATCTTCAAAAAGTTATATTTATATGATACAAATAATAAAACATGATAATGAATTTTAGGCCTCGCAAGTTTTACTTTATTTTTCTTTGTTTTTATTCACAAACCTTTTTGCATTTTAATTTAATCATTCGACATTAAAACATTTACGCGTTGCCGCGGTTATTTATAATACTTTTTGGATTTGCTTATTGTTATTTAAGTTACTATAGGTATATGTTTTAACTATGACTTCGCTGGCGTTAATGTAGATTTTGAATAAATTTCTGTCAAACGGGATCAATGCTTTTTTCTAGAGGCAAGGTAGCCTATATCCTTTTCTGTACCCCTGACAACGTATATTTTATAATAATAATAATTTATTTATTTCTCTCTTCACAAAGAATATTGGTACAATAAATTTGTTATAGCAATGTATGTAAAAGCTAATTTCTTTGTGAGAGAGTCTATAACCCTGTGTAAAAAAAATTATGATCGTCGGTCGAGTATTTAAGGCGTAACAAACAAACTCATATTTGCATTTATGAGATTAGTTAGGATATCTATATTACAATTATTTGCCAAACAATAACTTTTATATTTTTAATATGTCTTTTTTACCTCCAGGTTAAATACCGACTAAAAAGACTCACAGACAACGTACGAAGCAACTCATTCGAATTCGAATACATCAACGAAAAGCCAGGTAACACGCATCAATATTTTCATTAATTACAAAAGTAGAATCAAAACTCCAAACATAAATTGGCTTATTGTTTATTATATGCAACGTGTTAATAAAAAAGCGGTAAGTAAAATAATTTAATAAGAAACGATAATAATTATTGTTAAACATAAATATCGTGTAGAGTTTTAGAACATAATCAACAAATAATCGATGAAAGTTAGTTACTTTTTTGTAATTTGCGTGCGAAATCTTTCGCGCTATTTTTATCTTTCAAACTTCCACTGGTTGTTATTGCATTAAATAATAGGCTATGGTTACTATCTACTTACCATTAGACCGCATGCTAGTGTGCCACTATTGTTGTTTAAAATGGAACAAACATTTCTCTTGACTGATAAAGAGAGGTAATGATTATTTTAGCTAATGTTTCAATTTGTGTACTTCAGCTGTCAAGAAGACGAAGGATATCGTACCTCTACTGCAAAGCTACTATAACCATGGTAAGTTCTGTATATTATAGGTACTTTATAATTATTGTCTTACGTTCACGCGAATGTTAGGTATACTTTGAAATTAAACTACTATAGACGGATTTCATCGCGTTTTTTTAAACACTTATTACATCATTTTGAAACTATTACACTACTACTGTTTAAATTTACTACTATTTTTGCTATCTAAATTATTAAAACGATTTTGATTTAAGGTAATATTTTCTCCGACGTTTTGGTTCCTTTTTAGCAGGCTGTGAAGACGGCTAGTTTTAAGAGCCTAAGTAAAGAAAGGTACGGTAGTAGGATTATAGTTACAAAATTATGTATTACAAGTCTTTTAAAATATACAGCGGGATAAAGTCCGAATAAAGTAGTTTAAATTCAAAATTATTTACTTTTGTTTTTCGTTAATAGTGTTATAACTTATTACTAATTTTCCCTAGGGTACTTGTAATTCTAATTAAACATCCAATTATTTTAACACATTCAAGTCAATGTTGTACTTTCGATCGATGGTTTAGTTTTAGTCATTATTCATTTAAATTATAGCGGCTTCTAAATGGATAGGTATAATGTTTCTTGCAACGCGTGGACGCAACATACACATACTGGCTGGCAATAATAGCTAAATTATAGAATACACGTTAATATTTTGCATATGTATGTGTAAATATACAAAGAATTATGTGAAATTACTGTCTATCCCTATCTACAGGACCCGAGTAGATAGGGTTTCGGGGGGAGAACTACGGGTCTCCCCCTTTGGACCAGGGTACTGCGGGGTCTGGAAGCCCACTACGCCTCGAAAGGTGTGTTCTATCGACCGCTGATTAGAGTGCGCGGTGCCTGATATTGATGTTGGACTCGGGGTATGTGGTTAGCCGCTGAGGACGACATGTTCGTTGCTCGGCAAGCACGTGGCGTTCGAGCGTCGGACTCGTGCGCGGCTAGTGCGAACCAGTCGGTTGCGCGAGGCACGGAGTTGTCTTTAGCGAAGTGGCGGCGTTCTTCATCTTGGGCGCTTGCCTGCTCGGCAAGTGAGAGTCATAGCTAGAGTAACCGGGGCCACACCCAGCTTGGAGGCCTATTTGAGTAGGCATTTTTAGACATTGTACGTCAGGAAGTGAGCGTGGCTTATACAGCTCTGGTACCATACTGGAGATATAAGAGGCGGCTTCTCCATCGGCGTAAGCGAGATTTTCGTTAGCAACTCCCGGAGTTGCGAGTGGTGAGCGGCTTTATTGCTCCGGTACCTATCTGGAGAACAGGTAGTGTCATTTGGGCACGAGGTAGCTCGCTTACGAAAACCGGTTCTCTGAGGTTAGGGTGGAGAAATCGAGATTTGGGGACAAAACCTGTCTATAACTGCTCCCGGCAGGTGCTCTCGGGCACTGGACTTGATGACTAATCTTGATGGTTGATGTAGGGGAACGCTATATCATAAACTGAACAAGTCATAGAGAGAGGGGATGTTGTCATCAAATGTTTAAGAGCTGGCTGGTCATTCAATTAAAACATTGCAGCAACAATTTGCAGTTAGAATATTCCTAGTTTAGAAGCCAATTAACAAATTAGCCTTTTAAGCAAACACATTTAATTATTTGTATTATATAAATTATTTATTGACAGATATTTATTGCAAATAATAATTCTAGTATGTATCGCGGCAGAATGTATTATTTATAACGGTAAAAAAGAACATGCAGATTGAAAACAGATAATAACAACTAGGTAAATAAATGGGATTAAATATAATGACCATCAAACATACTAATTAGGTACACAGCAAATATTGCACAGCATAACGAGCACCGATACGCCTCAAATCACTGCATTCCGTCTCGGAAGAGTTAGGTTATGTTAGGTTCCTTCTTAAATCCACCCAAAAATAGGAGCCCCGCGAAGGGCTTTGTCGACTTACTTTGATCTCTTTAAATATATTTTGCTGTGTAATTATATATAACAGTTCCTAAAATTTTGCGAAGGTATAGCGTAACATATTCAATTATAGATGTCAAATTATACGACCATATTTATGTGCTTTTTAGGCGAAGTGAATGTCTCGGCCCCAGCGCAACAGATAAAGTTTGAGGCAAATGGTGAGTTATCATTATTTTAAATGATTTAGATAATATAACGCAAAGACATTTCTACAAAATATTAATTATCCCTAAATGTTTTCCCGCTTATGATTTTTGCTTCCACATAAGCGAGCTTTTTGCTAGAAAGCAATAAGATAAATCTAATTATCTTTGTCTTCCGACCCGACAAAATACAATCGCACATAAACGGAAGCGTAAATATCATGAGTCCAAAGAGGCCGCCTAAATATATAAATATATCATATCTAAGTTAGTCTAAAGAATTATCTACCTACATTACGCAAAATTATGTTGCAGATAAAATAACAACACCACAATTAGCACAGTACGAAGACAAGGTAATTATAGTACTATTATTACCGTAAGTAACTTAGTAAAACGACGCAATACATAGCTAAGGCTAAAATGTATAGTATTGAACTCAGTTAATATCTAACAGCTGTACTTTTTATTTTAATTGAGCATAGAACTAATCTTGATTAATATTGTATCAAATAGCTATAACTAAGAAAGTTAAATAATTTTAGCGCAATATTGTTTCAGGGTATCCAGTGGCCGTTAGAAGAACACTTTCAACCCAATCCAGCCGTGCCCGGGCTTAGCACTAACCCATTTCTACAAAACATAGCAGAATCATCTTACGGTCAACAGTTGTCCGTCAACCCATCCGTACAGCCAGCATTCCCACCCATGCAAATAACCTCAAACCAGCTTGTCATGTCTGTAACCCCTAAGTTGCAGCCACTCTTACCAAACCAACTGCAGTCTACATATATGCAGGCACCCTCCCAAAACATACCTACCAATGCGCATCTTCTTGCCAACATGGAAGACGATAGGAATCCATTCTCTTTTGATATGCAAACCAAGCAAATAGACCCACGCTTAATAAATATGCAAACTCTGGACTCATTTATACAGCCACCCTACACGAATATGCAACTCACTTCAGAAAACATGCAGCCAATATTCAGAAACGTTCAACCCAAACCGCCAAATATACAGCCAACCTCAACAAACACACCAGCTCTAACTTCCAACATGGCGCAATTCTCGTCAAACACGCAACTCACTTCCGAAAACATGCAGCTTTTCTCCCAAAACACGCTGCTGATTTCCCTCGAAATGGATGCTATGTCCACTGAATACATGATGCAGACATCACCCAGTTTACAAGAGCCAGATCAGAATTTAGAGTTTGGGAATCCACCACCAACCGACCAACAAGAACAGCAACTTAACTATAAGGAGGTGAGTTTGTTATTATTACTAGATTTTAAACATACTTCTAACAACACTAAACGCATATGCTTGTAAATTCAGGCAAAGCCCTCACGCGATCTCGACATTATAAAAAATAAATGACTGGTTGGCCAGCACATCTTTAGGAGAATGAAAATTCTATTTATCGCACACAATTATTTGGCTGCGATCTTGTGTAGGATACTTGCACAATAGTGCTGCGCTATATATACAATACCTTGGCTGAATATTTCTACAGAACCACCACCTGATGTCTTTCTGAATACTTGAGAGTAGGTGTTAGTTATTTTAAGTAGTAAGTACTACTCATGTCAACTTATTATAGCTTATAGTAGTTCTATATTTATCGCCAACGCGTAACGATGGTAACGCTGGTAAATTTCGCGTATGTATCAATGAGAATACAACGTGCCTAACATTTACTTATTGAGGCTTATATTTAAATTTCTAGATGGAGATGGACACGCTCAGCTCGAAGTCCATCAATGAATTGCTCAGACAATGCTGCAATGAGGACATTAAGCTTAATTCTAGAGAACTCGCCGGACTTTCCTCGATGCTTGACGACATAAATGATCCTGACGACAATGTGCTGATACGAATATAATTCATGTTTTAACTCAAAGCACCATACAACAGATTGAAAATCCTACTGATTCCAGTTCTGCCGACCTTACGAAAAGTACAATAACTGGAGTTTTGAGCCGAATTGAGTGAAATACATATTCGGAATCAGCAGAACGAGAACTATATATTCTCTTTAGACAGTTTTTACGTATCTATGACGGAGCCGGATTAATACTAAGCATAACAGCAATATCTAGGTCCGTGTTATATGATTTACTTACTTATCAAGACCGACATAAATGTAGATAGGAATAAGTTAGTTACGCTCTTAAGTATTTTTTTCTAACTATATCTGCAATAAGTAAAGTTATTGTATTTATAATTGGAATATTTTTTTATTTGTAATCTTCATTTACTAGGTACATAAGTGCATTAAGTTTGAGTTATTGCAGATATGTTATAGAAGCTTATTTACGCTAATAAGTAATTTTACTAACTGTATCTGCAATAAATATAGTTAATGTATTTATAATTCGCATATTTCGTTCTTTGTAATCCTCATTAACTAGTTAGTAAAATAATTATGTTAACAACATTTTTACATTCATAGCTTTCCCGTTTGTTACCAGAGCGTGAATTTCGTTACTGACTACCAAATGACCGTACCTGGTATCAATTAAAACCAAATGTCATCGAAAAAATTCATTTGCAAGCTTCTATTTATCCATGTTTGACATAAAAATGTAACTGCAAAAATATTAAACTTAATGCACCTATGGTTAGGAAAATAGGAATCATTTATAAAAGTTTATTCATTGCTACTCAAATATGCATCATGTGGGTTTCCTAACCATTAGTGCAATAAGTATTTTACTTATTGTGGTTATGGCTAGTAAACATTCTTTCTATATACTAATAATACTAAACATAAGTAGATATATTGTATTTCTATAGCGGAAATAAATTACAAACGTTAAGTCAGGGTAGTACATAATATTCATCAGTAGGTACATAATATTCTCCACACTTTTATCTATCATATAGTTAAAGTATCAAGTCGATACCATAAAAAGTGATGGAGATATAAATAAAATCAAAAATAAAATCTTTAACCGCGTTTTTCTCGAAATTAGCTTTAACTTAGTTATTGCACTTTTCGTAAGGACGGCAGAGTTGAGTGTATTTTAAGTGGGAGAATAATTCTCATCTTATCGACAAAGCATGCTAGACGTGCCAGCTGATAACAAGCATCCCACAGGGCACTGAAACACCGTGTATAAGCTAGATTTTGACATTCCAGACGTATTTTAGACAACAATTCAACGTACAATTTATTAAGTTATTATGTCGTATCTGTGTAAATATCAAGCACAAAAATATGGCAAATTGTCAAGCGGCGCACATTAAAATTTACAAAAATTCCATGGTAGCAATTGAGAGTATATACATAACTAAATGTTTAATGCTGCGATTGTTACACAGTATGTACTATCGACTTGAGCGACGGTTGACCACTCTTAAGGTTAAAATCGCATAGCAGGCCAACACGCCCCTTTTTTGTTTGAGTTTTTTACACTTTACATTTGTTTACTGATTCTAAGGCGAAGTTAAGGGTGGATTCACTGAAAGTCAACATGTGTAAGATTTTTTTTTTTCTGAAATGTCCTACCGTCGCTCATGTCGATAGTACATAAGACTTATCTATGTCGATACCACGCCAAAGGTTTAGCACATTTAGCGCCAAATTGTCAATTTTATATCCTCCTACCTTAGGAATTAGCGATTTAAGTACGACTCATATTGACAAACCACGATTTTATTTGTTTACGGTTAGGTATGTCACTATAAGTAAGGAAGAATCTTTGAAATATTGACCAGTGACACTTGGCAGTTGGCAGTGCCGTTGCACTTTTGATTTTGACTCTTGCCACGAAAGTGCTTATATAATTCTAGCTTTAAGTACTTAAGAAGGTTCTGTAGGTGTTTCTTGATTCACCATAATAACTTAACTCATCTTGTGATATTAATAAAATAATTAGTTATGTATTGATTATATATTTAGATAACTGGGCAACATTGTATTTAGATTTAAGTTCATAACATACCCAGATCCTAGGCCTGAACTGTCTGAACACGCACAGCTCGGGTATAGGATAATCAACAGTGAGTTGAACAACACGTCACATTCGTCACTAAACTAGAGAATTAAAGAAGTTACCTATACCTACCTATAAACATAAATAATGTTATTATTATATAATGCATGTTAGAATTAAATTTTATCAAATAGCATTTATTTTTATTTAAGACAGGTATCTATCCTTTTTGGACTATAAATAAGTAAAATAGTTATGACAATGGGTCTTTGTCCAGTACCATTTCTACCAGATAGAAACTATGTGGACAAACACACCTCTTAATAATAATTCGACAATTGTAGAGTTATTTAGGAGTTTAATTTAAAGAATTTAAAAATAGCAAATAATTTAGATCCTCTATACCTACAGTGAGAAAAGCTAAGCTCATTAGTTAATTTCTAAAGCTAGTGAACGTCCGTGACTGACATAAAACTGCCAGGTTACTGTCAACGCTTAAAATCGATTTAGGTTGGTATGTTGTAACTTTGACTTGTACATAAAGTGTTTTATCTATGACTTGTACAGTAAAAGTACCTGAACATTTAATTATGTCACAAATAATATAATAGGTATTTTTATTGTTCTTAATTTTATTATTTATAAGAAAACTTACCTACAGCTAAACAGTATGATAGAAAAACTTATAACATAAATAGTACTTACAATACAAGTTTTCACTTATAACCTAATTAAATAACTTAAAAACTAACCAACATGCAACATAAATGTGATATAATATAATATTCTATCACATACACACAACTCCATCTAGCCCAAACTAAGCAGAGATAATAAACCGCGATTACCTATTCCCAAAAAACTGCTTACATAATATTTGTTTTAATTTAGATACAAGTGTTAAATAGGTCGACATCAGCATTCCGGCATGCCACGTTGTACATTCGGCTCGCCCTAACTAAGTATGAGCTCTGTCTATAATTTGTACTCACCTCAGGAATGTATAGGTACGAGATGCGATCTGCGTAGAAAAGCAGATTGTACGCGTAGACCAATTTTGCTCACAAACTCTGTTACATCAATACATCCATTCAGAATTTTATGCCGCTCATAAAGAGGTAGCAAGTGAATTTTTTATTTTTTTATTAGGTAATAAAACAATCCATAATAATGTTCTGTATTTTTTAACTATCTTTTAACTATGACTGCTATTAAAACTTGCACAATATGTTATTACCTATTTTATAAGATAGCGGCAATCGAATTCTCTGTTGTCAATGTATTTAGCATGGACTAAAATCAATGAGTTTCTATCTTGGGTAAGTTAGCGAATAAGCTTTTGAAGTGCCATAAAAATTAGTAAATAAATTATGATATTATATGAATGTTACCCGAAAATATCTATTAGGTGCATTTAAATTAACCTATTGAGTCGCAGTGACACACCGACGGCTAGGCCAAATTTTAATTATCTCTTAAACTGTTATGGATTTAGTCACACATAGGGCGCAAACTATTTTTGTTTACCGGGCACAGTACAATATTCCGTGCTCCTTGACAAATAATCCCAATAACACTGCCCAACCTGGGTATCGAACTTGAGACCATAACACAGCAGTCACATACACTTTCCGCCACTGCAGTTGTAGATAATAAAAATAATACTAGATAAATGAAAATGTTGCTGCTTAGTTGAGAACACCTGCTTCTGACGCATGCGCTCTGGCTTTAAAATCACGTACATCTGGCAATCGCCATCCTCGTCTGACGACCGATGAAACTCGATAACTCTCTTTCACTTTAATCTATCTCTAACAGCTAGAAACCCTTACTTGCGGCCACTTTTACATAAGCAGAGATATTTTGTCATGGACAAAAAAATCTTCAATTTAAGATTTAAATGATGAATATACGTCATGAACGTATAAATGTAACAAAGTATTACCTACCTGTTTACACCTGGCAGCGAATAGATTGCGGCCGAGTGCGCAACTGCAACTATAACTTTTCAAGTTCTGTACATATATTACTGTACAATGGATTATACTTTATTTTATAAATACGTGAATAAATTTTTTTGGAACAAATCAATTAATATTATTTTAATTAAAAATACTAGCGGCCACATTTTGATTGGCACCTTGGTAAAAATATATTCCCTATTTATAAATATACATAAAAAAAAAATTTTTTTAATTTTATTTATTTGTTAGGAAGACCAACAGCTTTGAAATACATAGTAGTGTAAAAAATATGCAACAGAGAGCCAATGATAGGTCTCCACGACTAATTCTTAAAGAACAATGCGTGGACAGTAATTACTTTATCACTTAAACATCTAAAATATAACAAATAAAGTAAAATCAATCAGAATTACACCTTGTAAAAAAAGTCAAGACTAAGCATGCGCTTCACTGCATCCAGTTGAATATTAAAAACATCAATGTCGAACTTTCTTACTTGTTTGTTTAAAGTATCACTCGCTCGCCAGAGAAATGTACATATTCTGTCTGTAATTTGTGGATACTAAAGGCAGGTGAATAGGCTTATATCGTCTCGTGCTTTTCGTAGGTACGTTAAAATTTATTTTGGAAAGTAGACCTGGACAATCGATTTTGCCAGATAACAAATTCATTAGATACACGACATCTGCTATTATACGGCGGTTGGCTAACGGCAAGATATGAAATTTAGCACATAGTTTGTAGTAATTATCGGACTTATATTTTATTTTCAACTTATAACATAGAAATTTTATAAATTTGCGTTGTATATTTTCAATTCGAGTTGCATATGTATTATATCTCGGGTTCCAGACCTGACTTCCGTATTCCAATATACTACGCACAAAAGTACAATACAAGATTTTAAAAGTTTTAGCCTCCTTAAAACTATTAGATGCTCGCATCACAAACCCTAACGCTCTCAAAGCCTTAGTAACTATAATATCAATATGATCATCAAAAATCAACTTCCACAATACTCGATTCATGTAGCTATCTTGTAGCCGGATCTCTTACTATCAACATTTAGGTATGAATCTAATTCTGCATTTACAATTTTTATATATAGGTACCTAATAAATAAGTATAGGTAATTAGTATAAATATTTATGTAAATCTGATATAATACTAATATTATTTGTAACAAAAATTATTGTTAAGAAAGAAAAAATGGACTAAGTATATTATACTGTAGGTACATATAATAAGTACAAACAAATAACATTACAGGTATTTAGTATTTTAGTTCCTTTGAATGAATGAATGCTCGACTTACTGCTGAAGTTACATTATCTGTGATTACAAGCAGAATCTTTGAAGTCATTATGTACATTTTGTATAAGCATCTAAACCAGAAATGGTTGTAAACTACTTTATCAGCTAACTTTACTTAGCCAATTACAGGGACAATACTAATTATTACAATTACTAACTACTGAGAATTTTGTCCGAATCAAAAATCAAAAACATGACTGCTTTACTAGGACCAGTGTAATGAAAATGCTGTTGTGGCAACATTCAAATTGAGAACGAGGTACATAATTAGGCAAAATTATGATATAAAAAATGTGCTGTTAATTTGTTATATCTATAACTAAAATAAAGGGAGTAATACTCAAACAATATACAAAAACAGTGACTTCAAATATCATTTATTCATAAGTAAGGGCATCTATTAATTTTATTTAGATAATTGTAACCTATATCACAGTGTACGTTTTAAAAATAAATAACCTATTTTTACAAAATAAAACAGTGTAGTTTTCTTTTTATTTGTACTACCATATACTGAAATAAATCATAAATGTTACAAAAAAAATGGATGCAAATACTTGCTTTTAACAAACTCTTCTTTCATAGACATATTCACAAAGCATCTATCAATTGACTCATCAAAGTTACTACTGCTATAAGTTACTAGTTACGATATTTCAATAACAGCTACCTCGGAGCTGCTTGTTATCTAGCCTATTTCATTAAAAACTATTGCATAATAATCTAGGAATATGCACAAACCATTTTGCTAGTTTGTCAATGTGAAGATTTTGATGTAAATTATGGCAATGCTGCAAAATTTCTGTTCTGAATTGGACGTTAGGATTAGAGTTGTCTTATCCTGGCAATAAAAGATGTTTACTATAGCTGCAGCTGAAGAGACATACCTGTATGGGTCCTTTAACAGAATAGAATAGTAGAACAGATTCGTTGCGGCGCCCATTTTCGTACACTTCTATCTGTGGCAGCGAACAAATATTTCGTGACACAGCTGTCGTGTCAAGCGCCATATAAGTTGATGACACGACTATTGTGCCATCAGCCATGTACAAAAGAAAATGCCCATTTAAGGCATTTTTCCATTATTTTGTCTTAATTAAGTTCAGTTGACATCATCAAATATCGGATGTAAACAGCAGTTTACGTTGTGTAAAATGGTTTTACTAACTACGTGTTTTACTGAAAATGGCTGGTAAGTGACTTTTATATTCAGATATTGTAAACAGTTCACATCACGTCACGTCTAATTACTTCGAAAAGCAAAAAAAGTTTTAAAACAGTTAGGGCGCTTTCAATTTATATGTTTCGTGTCGGACCGCTGCAGTACCGAAGCGGTGCGTTTGTCGTATTGCGCACGGACGGTCGTTTGATTTCATACTAAGCGCGCGGTGCGGCAACATTGCGGCGTCGGTACCGCGAAGACAGATTACAGAAATGACCGCGAACGCTCGGCAACAGGACGGCAACGTCACAAGCTCCACGTGTTCATTTCGGTGTTGAATAGTGCGGTGAATAGACGTGAGAGCTAATTTCATCGAATTGAATAGTGCGGTGAATAGACGTGAGAGCTAATTTGATCGAATTTTCATGTTTTTATTACCTTAAAATGTATGATATAAACGTGGAAGAATGTATAAATGAAATTGAAATACGTCCTGCTATATGAAACTCCAAAAGCGATATACACAGTAATCGCACGGAAACAAAAAATGCTTGGGAAGGTATCTGTGAAAAATTTGTAAGTAAGTAAGTAAGTAATTCTTTATTGTGGATCATAGGTAGGTACATAATACAGATGTTATAGTTTAAAATTATTAGGTCAGCTATGTCCTGCCCATTGGGCATACAATAATTGCAATAATTGAATCTATATAATAATAATAATTAATTTATGTCAATTGAATTAGATAGGTACATTCATAGAATAAGTATTTTAGTCAATGTCAATATGTGTAGCAATGTCACAGAGCTTATAAATAGGTAATAAAAATGTAAAAGTGGAGAATACTGAACACATCACGATTGGGCATAGTGGAATGCTATGGTGTTTTATCGTTTAGGTAATCTTTTACTGAGTAGTAACATTTTTGTGTTAAAAACTCATGTAATTTCTTTTTAAACGTAAGTATTTCCGTAACTACTCTAATCTCTTGGTATATTATTGTATATCCGCGACGCTGTACAAAATATACTCTCATGCATAAAATGAGTCTTGCTAGGCACTATGTGCAATTTATCTTGGTGTCTTATACGCTTACGATAATTGTATAGCTGTGGATTATTTTTGACAAATAATGCAACCTCCAAAATGTAGATACTAGGCAAAGTAAGAATTTTAAGATTTTTAAAGTGAGGTATACATGAATTGGTTTCGTGCAGATTGAGCATAGCCCTTATACAGCGTTTTTGCGCTACAAATGCGCGGCCTTTGTCTGTGCTATTACCCCAGAATATTATACCGTATCTAAGGGTTGAGCTTACGTACCCATGGTATGCTGTCAAGAGTGTATCTTTATTAGATATTTTCTTAACCGATGGAGAGCATAAGAAAACTGGCTTAGTTTTTTACAGACAAAGTCAATATGAAATTTCCAACTGATTTTGTTGTCGATATGCAGACCTAGAAATTTGGTTACATTAATTTCTTCTATATCGTTTTCAAGATATCTGATTTTTATCGGAGCCGTGAGTTGTGTACGTATTTTAAAATTCATTATTTTAGTTTTATCGATGTTGATACTTAAATTATTCATTTTTAGCCAGTCTATAATTGTCACTAAAGATTGATTAATGTCAAATTCTAAATTAGTTAAGTTATCATTATTAAATAGTACCGTGCTATCGTCAGCAAATAAAGTAATGTCATGCTTTATTATTGAAGGCATGTCATTTATGTACAGAAGAAAGAACAAGGGACCCAAAATACTCCCTTGTGGGACACCGCATTGGGCTGTTCCAGCTTTGGAAGTATAAGCTTCTTCAGTCATTGATAGTGGGTTCAACTGACGTATTTCTGTATATTGTTGTCGGTACGTGAGATATGATTTTACGAGATCGTGCACATTGCCTCTGATACCATAGGCGTACATTTTTGTTAAGAGAGTACTATGCTCAACGCGGTCAAATGCCTTTTTCATGTCCATATATAAAGCTATAGCCGGTAATCCTTTGTCCAAATTAAGCAATACTTTTTGTAAAAAGTTATATATTGCTATGTTTATAGATTTATTTTTTCTAAAACCGTATTGACATGGCGTTAGAATATTATGGCTTTCGAGAAATTCATATATGCATTTAAACTATTTAACAATTTTGTAGGGTTTTAAAAATAAAAATACTGGTGAAAAAAACTCAACAGGTAACTATTTATTTAAATTAAGTTTTGTTATTTTGCCATGATAATTGTCGTTCGTTAACAAATTATTCTGCAAATTTATCGCGAACTGATGTTGCTGGCAAATTCTGTTCATTTTGAACAACCTGATCTATCTGCCTGTCTTGAATTAATAGATTACTATTAGACATTTCGTCACACGTCGCAACGTGACGTTGTAAGAAATTATGTAAAACACAGATAGCTTGAACAATATCTGTCGCAAGCGATACATCTATTAGTCATAATTCCGAACGTACACTCTATGTATCTTCGAGCACGTGACAAGCGGTAGTTAAATGTTTTTTGTTGTTTATTCAAATAATTGCCACTATAGGGACGTTGTATGAAATAACTGATGCCAAATGCTTCATCACCGACAGAAACAAACGGTAGTGGTGAACCATTTTCTGTTATTGTCGTAGAACTTGATATATTTAGACTGTTGTAGTGAAGTTTCTTGAAAAAATCACTGTTTCTAAATATTTGTGAATCTGATGCTTTGCCATATGAATCAACATCGATGAAAATGAATTTGTAATTTGAATCACAAATGGCCAATAATACAATAGAGAAAACTTTTTATAGTTGTAATAATGCGAACCGCTTTTGGGGGGCTTAATTATTCTTACATGTTTCCCATCTATAGCGCCCAAACAATTAGGGAAGTTTGCATTAGTTGCAAAACCTTGTGCGATTCTTAACAAATCTTCTTTTTTTATTTCAGGTAAACAAATTTAGGGTTTTGTAAATCTGTTGACACGTATCTTTCACAATTCCAGATATAGTTGAGATTCCATGTTGATAAGAATGCTTCAATTCAGTCATACTGCAACCAGCGGATAAGTACCTGTAATAATATTAATATTTATTTTTATTTCAGCAATGGTACTTAAAAAAAAATGGAGACATATAAGAGATGCATATGCAAGAGACTTGAAAAAGCAGCGAGAATCAAAAAGTGGATCCGAAGCAAAAAGACAACGAAAATATGTTTATTTTGATCGGCTGCAGATTTTGTCGGAACTATATGAGATAAAACCAAATGCAGAAGAAAAAAATAAACAGACTTGTGACGATCCTACTGCGTCAACATAGAAAAGTAAAACTAAAAGTTAATCTGCCGACGATAATAATGAAACTAACATGCTTTTAAAATACTCGCAGAAAGATTACAAAGCAAAAATGTGCAAGAGAAGATGGAGACTGATATTTTTTATTGTCTTTATTGAACGACTTTAAGAGGATCCCGGAAAGTCGTAAAATGGATGCCAAATACGACATTATTGGAATTATCCGAAAATACGCGACGCTACAATCATATACTCGAGATTATTATAATTTAGATTCGGAATTTTATTAACAACAACGCGGCTATTTTACGAATCTATCTCCAGAATCTCAAACACAGACATCTAATAATCAGCTTCAGTCCACATCAGACGAAATTGCAGCAATCTCATCCGTATCTAATTTGAGTGAAGATTCTGATGCTTCCGTATATTAATGATCTTTGTACAGACGATATTCCTACATAAATAAATAAATAATATCACAAATATAAAATATAATAAATTGTTTACTTTACTTATCTCAATGTTATCAGAAGTCTTTCTTCAACTGATATAGTATGTTTGAATATAGTTTCTTGCCGCTGAATTTTACTGTTAACTAATTCAAGTAATTCGTAGAAACATTCTTTAGACATTATTAGTTAATTAAAAAATTTGCTTGGATCTTGTTTTAACCTAGGGTAAAGATTATGGAAATCACCAAAATTACTTGTTAACGAAAACATTGGTGATGCTCTTTTACGGAGGCGTCGTTTTTGTTTTTGTTTGATGTTTTTCAACAAGATCACTAACAGTAAAGTTTCTTCTTCAGAGTCCATGGCTTAACTACTGTAAATATATTTCAAACATCACTAGCATACAAACGCACGGCAATCAGATACGCTTTCAATTTAGGCGTTTGGTATCGGACTGCTGCCGTACTGCAGCGGCACGGCAGCCGGTTATAAGTGTTATAACCAGCGGCACGGTAAATGTGCGTCAGCGGTCCGATACGAAACCTCTAAATTGAAAGCGCCCTTACAAGATGCGCCGGTGGTTATTGTTTACTAGCCGGCCCACAAACAATAGACGCGCCGGCACGTTTTTTATGAGCCCACAGTGGTTCACGCAAAAAAAAAACGTAGGTAGGTAGATATTTCGTTATCAGGGTTGTCAACTCCTGAAATTGTCTGATTCGCATTATATCCAGAAACGAAGACTATAGGCATGATCTAAATTCAAAACAACAAATGCTTAGTTCAAGAAGCACCTCTTAAAATCTCAATTTGAGCGAGTTATAAGAAAATTTAAAAATGATAAGAAAGTATGGCACGCTTGCCGTGTCTGCAACGAATCGGTTAAGTATATTCATTAGCATTCATTAAAACATGTAATTTATCACTTTTTGATGTAAACAGGTTCCAAACATATTATATTGCCATATTTATAATATAACTAGCTATATTTTTTAAATTTTAAGTTGCTGAGGCCATCTAATGGTAAACCTCAATTGTTTTTCAATTATATCTGGCTCCAGCAATTGACAAATTAAACATGAAAATGCTATTTCATAATTTCTCCATGTTAATGCTACCTTCAAGCATTATTTTATGAAATTGTAGCAATATTTTCAATTTGTAAACATTATAAACAGATGATAAAGTGGCAGAAAGGGTAACAACTACTTAGTGAAGAATTTTCTATACTTATAGTTACTAAGACTTAATCCTCTGTCTATCTGAGACTTTGTTTAACTGTTATTTTTAATATATTTTACACCTATAGTACAACTCTATGTAATACAAGATTCAAAGCTAAAACTGTAGGTTGCTGAAGTAGACAAGAGCACTTAGCTCTTGTCTACTTCAGCAACCTACAGTTGCCGATATGTAAGAATCTAAACACATTACTATAGTCAGTTAAGTTTGAGAAGCTGGTTGAGACCTATTGTCATAAAATCCATTGCTTATTACCTCTGACTGATCACTATCTTCCCTTCGTATAGGATTGTTAGAATCCCACTAACTAATCTTAAACTAAGACAACTTCTTTATTGCAAGCAGGCTTGCTTTCTATAGTACTGGTTCCTGTGTCTCCTCAGCTAACTCTTGGAGCAAGGAGTCCACAGTCCACACAGTGTCAGCAGACT
Source organism: Catocala nupta (assembly GCA_963675205.1). Classification (NCBI taxonomy): domain Eukaryota; kingdom Metazoa; phylum Arthropoda; class Insecta; order Lepidoptera; family Erebidae; genus Catocala; species Catocala nupta. The sequence continues at coordinate 7,998,432 of OY776086.1, forward strand.
CCATCTCTTCCTGAGGTATGTATGAATTCAGAACCTCTAGTACAGTCTCTATGCTGTCGGCAGTACCTGATATACCGCCTCCTACTTCAGATAGAGCATTCACAGTTTCTCTGTCTTTGTGGTCAGATCTGCAATAGATAACAATAGTAAGGTAAACAGTAATAAGGACAAAAATAGAGGGTTCTTTTATTGTGTATTAATCCTTTGGGCAACGCAGAGCCAGACACAATGCTTTTATCATAGTGTCTGGATTACAGCTATTACAGAAATAAAATTATTGTATAAGTAGATATATAAAAGGGGCCTTTGATAAATAATAATAATAATAATAATAATATTCTACCACATACACACAACACTATCTAGCCCAAACTAAGCAGAGCTTGTACTATGGATACTAGACCATGGATAAACATACATATATACTTTTTTTTTTTTGTAAATACATACATATTATACATAGAAACACCCAGATCAAGACAAACATCCATGTTCATGCACACAAATATTTGTCTTGTGCGGGAATCGAACCCGCGATAAATAATAAATAAATATAATTAATATAATAATATAATATATATAATGTAATAAATGATTTATTACAGTATGTAAAATACAGATTGGGTCTTGTGACAATTATAAATTATCAATTAATCTATTGAGTTACAGCAGTACACCAATGGACAGACACAATAAGTTTTAATTATGCCTGGCATTCTAAAACTTGAGAAGTTAATGCTATAATTCTCATTGAAGTTTGTATGATTAATGTTATTGAATATAAATCAAACAAGAGGAAAAGAAAACAATGAATTTTATAATGATTAGGTACTGAACAACTTGGCTAAAGGACAGCAAAAGCCCTATAGACATCATCAGTTTACTTGCTGGACAGACATGTTTTACATAAATGCAATCTACATAAATTATGTTTTATATAAGGGTGTATTAAATTCAAATGCACTCTGCATGCAGCAACTTTTACAAGAATAATACACAGTTACGAGTTGACATAGGGCAACTTATACTGTCTGATATTTGGTCAACTATAATAAAAATAATAGTGTATATCAATCTAGAAGAATAATTATTCACGTATGTAAGTACATTAGCAGAGAATACAATTTGGTAAATTTTTTGTGAATGTTATAATGTAAAAGTGGAATAAATACGTGCTTTATAAGGTAATTTAACTTACACTGGTGGAATAGATATTTCTTTTTCCAGTATATCCTGTAGGTCATCTAAATCCGGTATCGTTGGTATATCATCACTTGAATCGGGCGACTTCTTGGGTATCATAAATTCTCTGAAAAGTTAAAAATATAATTATCTAGAAAGTATTGCGAAATCGTAACTCCGTTTTATTTCATTATTAAGGGTTGCGCGTATATTGTAATTAGGTCTTCCTCCATTTCAATTGAACAACAAGCAAGATCACACAATTGTTGTTTGTTTATGAAAAAGCATGGAATTTTAAAATAATTACTTCGCTTCAATGTGTGTTCCTTCTGCCCAGACGCCAACTTTCTTTGGTTCAGGCACGCTTGAATTAATTTCATTCATTATAAATCACAAATTCCGAATAGATAGGTATAATATTAAATGAAAAATTTGTTTTTGTTTTGTTTACACTTTAGAAGTCATTCAATGTTGCCACAGTAACATTTGGTAGTGCCGTAGAAAATCGATATATTTTTATTATCTATGTGTATCTATCTAGCGGGGCCACTCGAGCTAGATAGAAAAAACTAGTGGCAATGCTTCGTTTGTTCAATGTACCTCACGAATTTATAAACAAGATCCAATGTACCTCAATTATTATGATAGAAATTACAATAAATCGCCTCATGTATCCAGCGGGGCCCGCGGTTGTATTACGCACGGAATACATAAAAATAATACTGATCGTAACTTATGTCAATGTACCTCTCGATTCATGTATTAACTACCAGGAATCTTTAACAGAACAGGAGAAATTCAGCAAGAAAATTTTGTTTGTCTAGCAGGGCCCTTTGTAATTTGAATTCATACGTGCAAAAAAAGCACACCGTTGTTATGTATTACCAATAGACCATAAAGTTCTTCACTATTACCAAATTCTTTGCGACTTTTCTACATTTTATTACGTATACAAAATAATGCTAATAGTAGGTAGTAGGCGCTTGGTAAAATAATAATAATAATAATAATAATAAAGGCATAAAAGCAAATATTCATCAGTATTAAGTATTACAAATAATATGACAACGTCAAAAATGAAAATATTCACAGAGACTGAATTTAAGTTTATTAAAATACAAGATGTTAACAAGAGCCAGATCTAGAGCCGCACCGCTACCACCTCCGGGTTCGTCGCTTAGCTCCGCCTCGCAGCCGTCGGTACATCGATCAGAATCACCGGCCGCTGCAGTTGCGTCGAGCTCGAGCGACGAATATTTTTCTCCGCCTTCGTCACCGTCACCTGCACGTCGGCGGGGAAGAGGCCGGCCACCGACCCGCTTGGGACCCCGAGGCCCACCGACCTCGAACCGGGCCCCCGCTGCCGGTGGTGATGTGCGCCGCATGCGATGGACTCAATCCATTAATGAAAACGTCATGCGGGCATATTTTGGGGCTACAGAGGGAGGAACTAACCTCACTGCGTATCGCAGCCGCATGCTTGTTCTGTTTCAGGCCTTTGAACCAAGCGTCAACGTTTCAGCACAGCGATTATCGGATCAAGTGCGGGTTATCCAACGCAGTCGACAGTTGGATGATACCGTGCTTGATAGGCTACGCTCAGAATACTTGCCTACGAGCCATGCCATTCGCATCCAACCCGCAGTTACGCAACTATCACCTGGTGCGACGCGGACGGGCAATAGTGCCAGCATGGAGGTGGATGACATGACAAATGATGTAAGTATTCAGTACAAGGAGGAGGTAAAGGATGCTTTGGAAAGTGCGATTCAGGAATACCGGTACATGCAATTTACGATTCGGCCTCGTCTGCCTCGGTTACCTATGCATAGAAAAAATATAGCATTGGTGAGTGTCCTGGACTCGCTATTATCTAGTTATTTAGATAATAGCGAGAATCTCGCCGATACTCATTCGATCCTGTACTGTGCTGCTGTGGCGGCAAGTCGTATAGCGGGCATCAAGTTACCCACACATGTCCCTGCTATACGACAAACATCTGTCACCCCGGCCTGGCAGTGCAGGATTGAACGGCGTATTGCTGAGGCAAGGACACTCATCGGTAAGCTGATCTGCTTCAGGGCAGGGAACACACGGCCCAGGGTAATGCGCTATGTGGGCCGGGCTTTTCTGGGGACTGGTGTCAGTCCTCATGAATACGTATCTCGGGCCACAGAGCGCATTGACTTCCTGAAGCAGAAAGTCTATGCATGGGCAAATCGACTGCGCAGATACAAAAAACGCGTGCACCGGTATGTCATCAACCGCACGTTTCAAAGTGACCAAAGATGGGTTTATAGAACCTGGGAACGACCAGATCAATGTGTGGCCGATGTGGGGCTACCAGATGCTGATGCTACAAATACGTTTTGGAGGAACATCTGGTCGGTACCCGTCGGCCACACTGAGGGGGAATGGATGCGGGAGGTCAAGCGAGCAAGTGAGCTAATTCCAGAAATGGAAAACGTGGTCATTGATAGCCAGGATGTAATTAGTGCGGTCCGATCCTTATCAAATTGGAAATCACCAGGACCGGTCGGACTGCACAATTTCTGGCTGAAATGGCTGCGTAGCTCACATGCTTGTTTGGCTGCTCAATTTCAATCTGCCCTAGAATCTGGATCGTTACCAGATTTTATGACCACGGGAATAACCCACCTACTCCATAAAACAGGTAGTACCAACGAGCCCGGCAATTATAGACCGATAACATGTTTGCCATCGATCTATAAGCTTCTTACATCTATTTTGAGAGCCAAGGTATCTAAACATATTGATACAAATTCAATAATGTCAGCTTCTCAGAATGGATGTAAGAGGGGGGCTCGTGGTACTAAGGAGCTCCTCCTCATTGATATGGCCATTAGCCAACAGGTTCGCCGTAAACAAAGGGATATGGCGGCATGTTGGATAGATTATAAGAAAGCGTATGATTCGGTGCCTCATGCATGGCTTTTGAGGGTGTTAGAGTTGTATAAAGTAAATGCAACTCTGCGCACCTTTTTGAAGTCATGCATGGGGCAATGGAAAACGGTTCTTAGCTATCCAGGATGTCGACAGATCCCTGGGAATGGCGAATTGATAAAAATTGAGCGGGGTATATTTCAGGGCGACAGCCTGAGTCCTCTTTGGTTCTGCCTAGCATTGAATCCTCTTAGTACATTACTAGAGGGTTCAGGGCTAGGTTACAGGTTACATAGAGGTGGTGGAGTGATATCCCACTTGTTATATATGGATGACTTAAAGTTGTTTGCCCACACTAAATTACAGTTGATGGATTTACTTAAAGTAACTGAAACTTTTAGTAAGTCTATCAGTATGGATTTTGGTGTGGACAAATGTGCTGTCATCCATGTAAAACAAGGCAGGATAGTGGAATCCGAAGGAACACAACTTTCGGATTCCATTAACCTAAGATCACTTCTTGTAACCGATACTTACAAGTACTTGGGTATGTCACAGGCGTTAAGTATCAATGAGGCTGACATGAAGCAATCGTTGCAGGAGCGTTTCTTTGGTCGCCTGAAAAAAGTTTTAAAAAGTCTTTTATCAGGTGGCAACAAGGTGCGCGCTTGTAACGGTTGGGTCATGCCGGTGCTCATGTACTCCTTTGGCATACTTAAGTGGACTCAGACTGAACTGGATGCCCTGGACCGGAGGGTCCGTACACTCTTGACGGCATACCGTATGCATCACCCACGTTCGTCTGTGATGAGATTGTATATCCCGCGGAAATGTGGAGGCCGAGGCTTTCTGAATGCCAAGGCCCTTCATAACCGCGAGGTATGCAACCTCAGAGAATACTTTCTTAAGGCAGACGTGGGTATGCATCGGGATGTAGTTGCTGTAGACATCGGACTCACCCCGCTCAGTTTGGCTAAAGAGAACTGGCGCAAGCCTGTAGTACTTAGCACTAACGATCGCAGGGATGTATGGCAGAGCAAGGAGCTTCACGGTAGGTTCTACAAGGCTCTATATGGAGCTGATGTAGACCTGTTAGCCTCTGTGAACTGGCTACGTTTCGGTGACCTCTTTGGGGAAACCGAAGGGTTTGTCTGTGCTATTGCGGACGAAGTTATCAAGACGAATAACTACCGGAGATATATCTTGAGGGATGGTACGGTTGACATTTGTCGGGCGTGCCACCTACCTGGTGAGTCCCTCAGGCATATAGTTTCCGGTTGTTCTCGTCTTGCTAACGGCGAGTACTTGCACAGACATAACCAAGTAGCCAGGATTATTCACCAGCAACTTGCTCTGAAATACAAACTTGTAGATGTTGAAGTGCCGTACTACAGGTATGTAGCTGAATCAGTTCTCGAAAATGGTCATGTCACGTTGTACTGGGATCGAACTATCATCACAGACAGGACTGTTGTGGCCAACAAACCTGACATTGTGGTGATAGATCGATCAGAGCGCCGCGCATTGATTATCGATGTCACCATTCCGCATGACGGCAATCTCGCGAAAGCTGAAAAAGATAAGCAAATTAAATATCTCGATTTGGCTCGCGAGGTTGTCGACATGTGGGACGTTGATTCGGCAATCATTGTGCCGATAGTCATATCTGTCAATGGTCTAATAGCCAAGAGCCTCGATCACCATCTAAAGAGGCTCGCGTTGGGTGCTTGGATCAAGGGTTTGATGCAGAAGGCAGTGCTTTTAGATACAGCACGCATTGTGAGGAGGTTCCTATCTCTGGAATCCTAACCACCTGGACCCTGTTCCCGATGCCGGTGGGGTACCATATATTTTATATTTTTAAATGATATGTATTTTTATAGATATATGTATATTTAAAAATGCAAAATGTATTGAAAATATTTAAATAAAGAGAATAATAATAATATTCTATCACATACACACAACACAATCTAGCCCAAACTAAGCAGAGCTTGTACTATGGGTACTAGACAATGGATAAACATACTTATATACTTTTTTTTCGTAAATACATGCATATTATATATAGAAACACCCAGACCAAGACAAACATTCATGTTCATGCACACAATTGTTTGACTTGTGCGGGAATCGAACCCGCGACCTCAGGCGTGGCAGTCGGTTACACTAACCACTACGCCATAGAGGCCATCAAAAATAAAAATATAAATATAAAAAAAATATTTACTGCAATGTGGGTAGGTATGATAAACTATTGCTATTGCGTGATTGTCACTAATAGTGGGCGTTTAAACGAAAAGCTTTAGGGACTACACACACTTATTCTGCTCTGTTCAGCTTTCCGCAGCTGAACGGATGCGTACGCGTCTCCATACAAAATTTGTTTTCTATGGACGAAACCTGAACAGAGCTGAATAAGTATGTGTAGTCCCTTAAACACAATCTGCTTATCGACGTAAGCATAAGCGTTCGTTTTTAAGTATACGCCGATTTCGTTTATTATGATTATTTGTATTATACATGTTCATAATAAAAAAACAGTTTTTTTTTGTTTCAACTTTATCGTTGGTTACCATTAATACCGATACAAAATATTGAATTTTGAATATGCTGACCATACTTTTGTTGTTGCTCTGTGTTTCTTACTGCGAAACTATTTTTCATGTACTTGTGTATAGAGAACTGTTGAATTTTGACAATTCTTTTATAAACGTATATATGTACGTACATAGGTTACGTTGATTTTATATATTATATACTTACCTAGATCATATATTTGATCTAACTGCGAAAGTTCAAAAGATCTACGGGTCTAGCTAGTTGCTATAAAGACTTATAGGTATATTCAAAGGTACATTGGTAATACATAACAACGGTGTGCTTTTTTTGCACGTATGAATTCAAATTACAAAGGGCCCTGCTGGGCAGACAACATTTTCTTGCTGAATTTCTCCTGTTCTGTTAAATATTCCTGTTAGTTAATACATTAATCGAGAAGTACATTGGCATAAGTTACGATCAGTAGGTATTATTTTTATGTATTCCAAGCGTAATACAACCGCGGGCTCCGCTGGATAGATGAAGCGATTTATTGTAATTTCTATCATAATAATTGAGGTACATTGGATTTTGTTAATAAATTCGTGAGGTACATTGAACAAACAAAGCATTGCCACTAGTTTTTTCGGTCTAGCTCGAGTGGCCCCGCTAGATAGATACACATTTATTATCTACTACGACCGAAATTGTTATTTTGGAAATGAAAATGAATTTATATTTTTATCGTTACAAATTATGTAGATTCCTATGATTTTCTATTTATTATAATAAAAGATAAGAAGTCTACCAAACTCTTACCTGCAATTAAATTATGTTAAACGGTTCTCATACACCGATATCGTGATAACTCAATATCGTGACACACACTCGATGGGGCTTCCCTGGGATAATTACTCTTGAATTTGGAAAATAATCTGCTATTAGGTATTGTATTTTGAACTTGATCCCTTTTATAATCAGTTTATGATATGGTATAGTCATTTTTTTTGACTATGTAGTTATATTTATTTGTTACAATTACTTAAATTATTTGTTACAACATATATACAACTATTTATATTTACAAACGTATTAAAAAAGATAACATAATTACAAAAATACAAATAATTATAATACTAAATATTTACAAAAATAGTTTAGGCATCGTAGAATTCTTCAGCATCGCGGTCAACTGGTAACGTGCCCAGAAGACTGGCAGCATTGCCACGTTGAATGGCAATGCTGATTCTTTGGGCCAAGAAAAGACCAGCCTTCCGATCACGCGAAACGTCGATCAGGCGTTTTGCGATCTCCCTGTACAAAATACGAGCGCTTGGACCTCATGAACCTAGGGTTTCCATCCCAAACGGCGCAAAATGTAATTTCCGACTAAATTACTATATTTGCGCCGTTTGAGGGTTTCCGCGGTGGCAGCAGCAGCGCCGGCACATCCCGCAGTATATTTTACACGTACCTACATCATAGGATAAATGTGATTTTATTCTTTTTCATCACCATACTTTCAGTAAAGGCTTTAACAAATATGCTTGTAACACACTTAATGCTTGTAACACACTTAATTTACGCCAGCTATGTTTAGGTCTCGCGTAATAAAGATTGCCACCTATTAATTATAGTTCAAAACTGATAACTTTGAGTCTACTGCCTACCGCTGCAAGTGTTTAATGTTGTTTAGGACGTTAAACACTTGCGGTTGGCACTAGGCTTGCTAGCCACCTTGAATGTAGGTTAGGTTGTTAGTATGTGTTTTAAAATTTAAGTTGCTGTCTATTTGTATGCCTATATATTTTATTGATGTAATTGAATTGATTATCGGGCAATTACATGAATTACTTATTTACCGTGTGAGCGTTAACATTATTGCAGTAATGTACTTTAATGTTGTACTTATTCTTTGGCGGTTGATCATCGGCTCTAATAATAAAGTTAATATAGTTCGTCTTGGATTAGTTAGACGAAAGAAGATTTTTATCAAGCCATTTTGTTACTATACTCAACCTTTATTTGCGCTTGAGTACACATCATTCCAAGTTTTCCCTCCAAAAAAAATAACATTGTGTCGTCTGCAAATGTAGTAATATATTACCATATTCTAAGTTTAGATTACACATATCGTTTACGTAGGCAATAAAAAGAGTCGGTCCAAGAACACTGCCTTGAGGTACACCAAAAGTTATGTGTTCTATAGTAGAGCTTCGATGCTTGCCCACCTTTATTACTTGCGTTTTATTAGTTAAATAATCAGAGAGTAATTGTAATGGTTGTCCACGGATTCCTAAATGATTTAGCTTGTTAAGTAGTATAGATACAGAAACAGTATCAAAAGCTTTTGAAGAAGTCCAGAAATATTGCTAAATACTTATCTTTGGAATCTAGAACTTTAGTAATACACGACGTCATTGTAAGAACAGCATCTAGTTACTACGAAATCCAAATTGATTTTAGAAATAAGTTTTTTATTTTCTAGGTAATTTCTTAATCTATGGTTGATTGCTTTTTCAATTATTTTAGATAATGTGGGGAACTTTGGGGAAAGTAAGTATGTAAAGTATGGCAAAGTAAAAAGTCATACGTACTAAAATTTATTTATTTAAGTTTTATGAATATAGCCGTAACGAAAATGACAACTTTAAAATAATAAAATTGGAAATTAATTGCATATAATACAGCGATTAAATGGCTAATAGAAACATAACCACAACATTCAATGAGCTTTTTCGTCGGAATCATTCCCGAAAAGGACTAGTTATCGCCCATAAAGTTTGCTGTTATTATGGTAGAACTACCTACTTACTGGTTGACCTTACACTACTGTAAGGCTGTAAGTTCCTTCCAATACAAACGATGGCTCATATTTCTCAAGACCCCATACATTAACACGCCTTGAATTGGCGTGTATGTATAAGAGGATGCCAGGTGGCTCCTGCCCGCCCTCGAATTGTATGAGCCTTAGAATGTTAGGTTTCAATTCCAAATTCTAATGTTTTATGTAGCTTAACGCTGTTTAGGGATCGGGATCTTACTGGCAATCTTTCACCTTTCTTTAAGTCTTCGTAGAAGAACATATTCACAAATAACATCGTTGACTCTTTCACGCTTTGGCTTTAACGACTTTCGCTAACTAAATGTCTTTATGATAAGCGTTAAAAAAATTCGCCTCACTAGAAAAGAAAGATGTTAATAAAATTTACATTGGTTAAACATGCAGTTTTTTATGTTCCATTTCAATGGCAAATTGTAAAAAATATAAAGAATATAAATATATTATAAATAAAAAATATCTATGTTGTCAGCCCGTTTTTATTACTAACTTTTGACTTCACCTGCACGAGAACAGTATTTATTACTGGATGAAAGGTACCCTACGTTATTTTTGTGTACAACAATGTGACAATGTGTACCTATGCAAAATTCCATGACGACCGGTCTAGTAGTTAAGACGTGAAAGCTTAACAAATAAACAACATTCGCATGTATGATATTAGTTATGATTTTATGATTCTACTAGATAGTTGTTTAAATATGAAATACCTAGATGTTCTAAAATGATTTTTTAGAGTTAGACGGATATAACTGGTGTCTCAATAAGAGTGCACTAATAAAAAGTTGTGTATTTTTTTCGTGTATTTGGCAACTCTGAAATTTGACTGCTGTCATGTCTGTCCCATATAATCCGATAAATAAAAAATGGAGCGTTACACAAAAGAAGAACGTGTATCATTGTGAAAACACATTACAAATATGGAGAAAGTTACGCTGAGACCGCTCGCAAACATCGCGGCATTTTTGGTCGATAAAGTGCACCTAATGTGTCCACATTCGAAGAGTAGTCAAAAACTTAAGAATCTGGGTCGGTTGTGGATCGTAGGTCTCCTCTGCGTCGACGTACCGCTAGATTTCTTAAAAACATTGCTGCTGTATACGAGAGTGTGGCCGAAACCCGAAAACATCAATTCGGAATCGTGTTCAACAACTTCAAATTTGAATGCAGCAAATTTTGACGAAAGACCTCCACCTTCACCCGTACAAAATTCACCTTACTTAGGAGCTCAAACCAGCAGACCATGCAAAGCGTCGGCAATTCGTTCAATGGGCAATAGAGCAAAATGAAGCGAACGCCGAATTTTCGAATAAAGACATCTTCACCGATGAAGCCCATTTCCATCTGAATGGCTTTGTTAATAAACAAAACTGTCGAGTTAAGGCTGCCTGTCCATTGAAGCGGAGCGAGGCTGCGGAGCTATGAAACGGAGAAATATTAACTCATAGGATTGCATACTGAAGCAGAGCGGCGATTTTATTAAGGGCTTAGAAAATCTGCAGATAATCCATGAGAAACAAATGCATCCACAACGAGCAACTGTCTGGTGCGGATTTTGGTCAAGCGGTGTCATTGGACCTTACTTTTTTGAAAGTTAGGACGCAGTTGCAGTGACTGTGAGCGGCATTCGTTACAGGAATATGATAACGGAGTTCTTGTGGCCTCAATTGGATGGTATGGACCCGGAAAACATTATGGTTTCAGTAGGAAGGCGCCACCTGCCACACCGCCCATGAAACAATTGATTTATTGCAGCAACGATTTCCAGATCGAAACATCTCACGAAATTCAGTTGTCAACCGGCCACCAAGATCATGCGATTTAACGCCGTGCAATTTCTTTCTTTGAGTTTTGTGAAGTCTCGGGTTTATCAGTGAGATACATCTTTGTCAAAAAGTCATCAAAATTTCATGGAAAGAGTAATGGCCTGTCACCAGAACCCTGAGGGCCATTTGCCGGATAATTTATCCCATACATAATCGGAACATCTCTTCTTTATAATACAATATAAATATCACAACTCAAAAAAATACGTGTTTTTATTTTTAAAGGAAATAGTGCACCCTTGTTGAGGCACCCTATAAAACATTTGCCTTCACTGAAGAGGGGTTTATCTATACTAATATTACAAAGAGAAAGATTTACGTACGATTTACCTCAAAAACTTCTCAAACGATTTTAAAAATTCTTTCACCATTAGAAAGCTATATTATCAACGAGAAACATAGGCTACATTTTATTTTAAAAATGGTATTGTAAATTACTTAACCTTACCTAACCTACTTTTAATTGAACGCGAGCAAAAGCTAGTAAATTTAATAATAATAATGTCCTCAACACCGAATTTCGTTCACGGCGGCCAATCTTAACGGAGACCTGCCATCTGCGCAGGAGATATTATAATGCACAAGTGTGTGTGCAAACACAAGTGCACTCTCTGTTCCCGAACTCTCATGACTCGATGGGACGGTAATCCGACATGACCGGAGAGAGATCAGGCGCAGGACCAACGGCTTTACATGCTTTCCGAGGCACGGGGGGTGTCTTACACTGCCAACTTCCTAACTCCGGGCTGCTATTGCGATTTCTTAATAGAAGAACCAAATAACTTGTTGTTGGCACGACCCGGGCTTTGAACCCGAGCCCTCATGCACAGCAGTTACATTGACTACCACTGCGCCACGGAGGCAGTTCAATTTAATACAAACACAGCAATAATACAACACTCGATTGTTTGACTTGCCCTGTGAACGTTTACCAATTTAAGCGTAATCCCATTTCCACTCTAAAACCCGGTACACAGAAGAAAACTAACCAATTAAGAATATTAAACATACCTAATTGAACTGGCTGTGACCGTCGTAGAGACTCAGTAACGAGGAAACCCTCTTCCTTTTCAATGTGCCATCTACAACACACACACAAAACATTGAAGGTGAAACATTAAACAATACATACTATCTGCGGTTCTGTCTTCGTGAAATCTAGAATTAAGTTTCTCTCAACTCCGAATTCGTTGGTAGGACTAGCACCGGAGATATTGTTTGTACAAGTGAAGCTATTGCGTGAATTCTACAGGAACGCAGATTGGGTTAAAAGGAGCCTTTGTAGTCTATCTGCATATCAAGTTTCATTTAAATTGGTTTAACTGTGTACGCATGATTGAGTAAGAAATTAGTAGGTACGACTTGAATAGATAGGCGCCATTCATTTCTTACGTAAGACGATTTATAGAGCAAGAGTCCACGACGGCCAGACCTTCGTTATAGGGGAGGGAGGAAGGGGTCGACCAAGTCTTATTTTTTTACAAGGGGGTAGGAGTCTTGGTAGTTCTTACGAAAGATCACAAAATTGCGCGAGAGCCGCGGTGCGATCAGATGCGTATAGGTAAAGATGAATGATAAAATCTAAATTATTACTACCATAAATTACAAATTACTAGTAGTACTTTGTAGGTACAAATAAACATTCCCAAAAATTAATACTTTAAAAAATAAACATTAAAACAAACCAAATCGTATATTAATTTTCCATTAATTTCTTACGTAATAAATATTAAGCAGAGGGGGAGGGGATTGGCCCATTCTTATTTTTCTTACCATGCATAATCATTATACCAGGCATTGTCATTACACCACGCATAATCATTATACCACTCAGTCATCATACCACGCATAGTCATTACACCAAGCATATTCATTACACCACGCATATTCATTACACCACACAAAGTCATAACTCGCATATTCATTACACCAAGCAATTTCATTACACCAATATATAGTGGTCAGTATACCACTCAGTCAGTATACCACGCATAGTCATTATACTACTCATTCAGAATACCATGCATAGTAATTATACCACACATAGTCATTATACTACTCAGTCAGAATACCATGCATAGTAATTATACCACGCATAGTCATTAGGGCCTCTAAGGTACTTGGATTTATTATATGAGAATTTCTAAATGCTTCGAAAGGGCCAAAACTTATAAAAGACTGTTTTATAGGTATGAAAGAATTATTATTAAAAACATAATAAATGAATGGCGCTTATTAGTTTACTACTGCAATAGGTACAGTCGGCCAAGAAATTGGTCTACCAGTTTTGACAAGTCTCTGTGAGATCTAATTATCGCTTAGGTTGACTTTTCTAACTTGACACTTGGCATGTCGTAAATATGAAAAGGAGAGCAATAGTCACTGTCGTAATATTATTGCAAGGGGAAATCGACCTTGTTTCAAGACGTTCAAATGAACCTCGACCGTAGGGTGTAGGTGGGATAGTGACCACGATTTTGGCCGACTGTACGCTGGTTTTTACGCTTGCGAGCATGAGGCAGCATGTTACACGATGTATCTCGTTCACGCACATGCTATGAAAGTAAAGCCCCTTGTAAGACAATATTAGCAGTAGTACTAACACTGGCGATGGCGTTGTGGAAGGGACGTCTTCTGTTCTATCCTACTTATTTATTTATATGTGTAAGGATAAAAGTTTGCGGGTGCTACCTGTACGGTTGGAGATGTAAGTAAACTGCAACGAGTTGCTTCGAGCACCATCCAACTGTTTTCTCTGTTCAAAGCGCACCTGAGAATTAGAAAAATGTTTTAAATACACGTTATAAAGCTTAGCTTCTAGAATAATGCAGAGCAGACAGAATTCATAAATATACATAAAAGCTGCAATACTGATAGATAAAATAACTTACAGTAATGCTTTCACTCGTGTACGGTTCCATGAAGGCTGGAGTCTGGATGACGACAGCGAACTGCTTGTGGATGGTCACGATGTTCGCCGTCGCTTGCCACAGGATCTCGTTGTTCTCTTCTAAGTAGAATACTATCATGTCCTTTTTAGAGAACTGCAAGCATTTATAAGCTTAATGCACCAGGCCTTGAGATCTAAATCCAACAATTAACCTAAATGAAACTTATTTATTAGTATATAATATTAGTCCTGTATTAAACTGTTCCACTGCTGGGCACGGGCCTCTTCTCACTGTGAGAAGGGTTAGGCCTTAGTCGCTGGCCTAGTGCGGGTTGGCAGACTTCACATACCTTCAAGAACATTATAGAGAACTCTCAGACATGCAGGTTTCCTCACGATGTTTTCCTTCACCGTTAAAGCAAACGATAATTAACTATTATATATATAATATGCATATAACTTCGAAAAGTCAGAGATTCGCGGCTTGGGTTCGAACTCGAGACCTCTGCGTGGCAGTCCAACGGTTTTCCACTAGGCTGTCGCTGCTATTATAAGACTAAGTAATGTACAAATATAGGACGAATAGTAGCTAGCCGGATATCGGTATGAATTTAAAGGTATGGATGCAAAAGCGACCCTAGTAATTTTAGGCCAATTTCAATATTACCTGCAATCAGTAAAATATTTGAGAAGATTATATTACAGCAATTAGAGAGCCACTTAAGTGTAAACAATTTATTTTAACAAATCATATCAAGGGTCGTTCTACGATAAATGCGGGTGTTACGCTTTTAAAACATATATTAAGTGCCTGGGAAGATTCGCAAGATGTCATTGGCGTATTCTGTGATCTCTCTAAAGCCTTTGACTGCGTTGACCATTATACGCTGCTGCGAAAACTCAGGCATTATGGCATCCAAGATACTGCACTTGACCTAGTTGATTCCAACTAAGCGATAGACTACAACACGTTGATATTAACGGTTATTCAAAATTATTTAAAACGACTTGTGCCACTGCCAAGTCCCTTTACCTAATAACTGAAATTCAAAAATCTAATAATAAAATTAAAACTATACGGAACATTATTAACAATGAAACAGGTCGCAGTAAGGTGCGTGATAGTAAATTTGAACTGAATATAAATAATAACGTAATTTGAAATAATTTGGAAGTAGCCGATATATTCAATAACTACTTCGATAAAATACCTTTAAACACAACTAAGTAGTACCCTTAGGTTATATAGGCTTTCCCAGCTCGAGCAGAATACTAAGTTAGGAACAACGTGATAGAGTGCAAGATACTACTTATTTAGTTTTGAACGTGTACATCCGTATGATATAATAAAAGTATATAAGTCGTTTAATTAAAAAAAAACAGCTGACTTCTGGGGTATTTCGGTAAAATTAGTTGAAAGTATAATAATAGTTTCAACTAATTTTACCGAAATACCCCAGAAGTCAGCTGTTTGTAACAATAGTTAATATAGCGCTACACCTAGGCAATATTCAACGGATGCATTGATGTGGACTATTGTGTGTATTTTTCCAAACTTAATTAAATGTATGGCAGTGAAAATTGGGTATGGCAAAAGAAGCATGAGAGCAGAATAAATGCTGTAGAAATGAGAGTGCTGAGAAGCATATGTGGTGTGACTCTGAAAGATAGAATAAGGAATAGTGTGATTAGAGATTGGGCATGTAGAAAGAATGGACGAGGAAAAACTGACTAAGAAAGTTTATAGGCTAGTGTGAATGGAACAGACGTGCTAGAGGAAGACCTAGGCGAACGTTTTTCGATCAAATTGGAGGCGTTCTGGACAAAGGCCAGGTTAAGAGCACCTTGAACCGACGGGCTTGTATGAGGAATATGATGAAAGTGAATGAAGCCAGAAAAGTGTGTCAGGATCGTAGCAAATGGAAATCCGTAGAGACTACTACCCCTCTGGGAAACAGGCGTGAATCTATGTATGTATATAATGAAATGTAGTAAAATAATACCTTTATTTAAAAATGGATGCAAAAGTGACCTCAGTAATTTAAGACCTATTTTAATATTACCTGCTATTAGTAAAATATTTGAGAAGATTATATTACAGCAATTAGAGGGCCACTTCAGTGTAAACAATTTATTTCATGCAGATCAATATGGTTTTAGGAGGGTCCGTTCTAATAATATCAATGGAAGAGTAGATCTTCTGGATTACCAGTCACAATGGGTGTGTCACAGGGCTCAATTTTAGGACCCTTTCTTAGTGTACGTAAATGATTTGCTGTTCTTTGTACAGGATTTGTGTAACATTGTTTTATTCGTGGATGACACATGCCTTATTTTTAAAGTAGACCGTAAATATCTGTATTACTTTTATAAGTCAATGTAGTAATGTAGAGGTAAGTACCTCGTGATTATTTGTGATGTTAATAAGTATCTTGCTTCTTAATTTGATTATTATTGAAGAATATAAATCCACAACCGCATTTAGTCACGGACTGCCTTTGCATAATCACAAAGTGTAAATGTATGCGCCATTATGCCATCCTACTGTCTATTTTTGATTTATATTAAAAAATATACCTTCGCCCAAATTAGTTCATCTCTGTAATATTAATAACTTATTATTGTTATTATCTTTATTTTTTATAGTCAGGAGTATATAGCATAATGGCTGCAACACCTTGTTAGTCTGAGTTGTAAAATACTAAAATTATATTTAATTGGCGATTTAAAAGAGTGGCCGTGAGTTTCTTGCAGGTTTCTTCTCATAGGCTCAACCCTTTGCCTGAACCTAGCAACTAACCTAATTGTTAGTTTAAACTTATTAAGCTCACTAACCTATATATTTTGACGTTCATAAGTGTTACTTTGTGATCTAAATGAATAAATGATTTTGACTTTGACTTTGACTTATGAATTTAAGAACTCTTAATTTTTACGCAAGGTTAGCAATTTGGAGGTGTGTTTATTGTAAGAAAGGAGGAGTCCCAGCACTGCACACGCAAGGGATGAAGCTAACTTATCCTCAGCATAGCGTCTCTTTAAGAATTCTTATAAACACTAACTATTTATCACAAGACTACCACATATGGATTTTTTGCTGCAGTCTCTGTACATTGGACGGATTTCTTCAGTAGACGTTCTCTTACCTCTTAATGAGTTTTCATTGTCTGATTAGTCCCGTGGTATAACTATGGTACAAGCGGCGATAGTGTAGTGGAAGAACAAGACCGAGATTTCTACATAATGTTCTAGATGATATGTGTAATCTGACTGGGAAATACTTTACTCGATGTGAAGCCCGACTCAGACCACACGCACTGGTCCTATGTGGTGAACTGTGGCTTAACCTTTTTCATATTAAAAAGAGGCTCGTGCTACTTATTAGGATAGTTTTTATACAAGGGCGATATCATAACCACAAACGTGGTTATTGATCCTTGGGTATTATAAAGATTTTCAAGAGCGTCACGGATTTTCATAGTAGAAGGAACTGTTAAAGCCCTCTCGCCAGTTGATATAGCGAACTAGAACTTAATAATTTGAAAATCTTCGGTCCTTATTAATCTGAGTCAGTGTACGAACGACTCAAGAATTATTTCAATAAGTCAACTATCAATCACACGAAATAGGAAGAACAAAATAATGTTTATACCTTCTCACATAGCAGTGTGACTTGTGTGCCACCGCTAGCGGGACCAAAACTGTGACTTGCCATTCCTATCACCAGTTCTCTTATGACTTTCTTGTCATATATAATGTTGGAGACCACTGGACTCAGACAACGGCGGTCCCATATCTTGGGGCTTAGTACAACTTGGAAGCATAGCCGGACCGCGTACATTTCGATGTTTTGAAGATTGTTGACATAGTCGAAGCCGGCTGAAAAGAATAAAGTTCCAAGTGTAAAACTTCTGTTTTTATACAATTTAGTTAACAAGCTATAATATGCGAGAAGCTCGCCTCCTATTATGTGGGATATAAAATCATAGTTGACAAAATTTGAGTGAAATACATATCATTGGTAAAACCTTTATGTAATCACCATCTTAATAATATCAGCCCTATATTAAACAATCCCACTGCTGGGCATGGGCCTCTTCTCGGTGTGAGAAGTGTTAGGTCATACTCCACTACGCTGGCCCACTGCAGGTTGACATATACGCACATAACTTCGAAATGTTAGAGCGCGCCTTGGGATCGAACTTGAGATCTCTGCGTGGCAGTATCTAATCCATAAGGAATATAGGATATGTTAATTTATTTAATTATATTTCTAGAGATCTTTCTATTTTGTATCTATTCTATATTGTTGAGTGTCAGAATGGTGCTTTGAATAAAATGCCAGCTTACTTAAACGACGAAAATCTATAGCGGACTAGGGGTGAGGGCAAAATGCTCGCAACCCATAGTCGCCTTTTTGTATTTCTGCATCCAATCACGTTTGGAATACTCTTATTACTTGAAAGTTTAAGCAACTCACGACATAAAAGACGTCACGTCGTAAGTAAATTGTGATCCTGCACCATCGAGTTAAGGTTCGTTTTGAATTGATTGAGAACATTCGTTACCCAAAACGCTCAACCTGTTCGATTCTAGAATGGTTGGTTTCACCGTATTACATTCGGTCAGTTCCTAAAGTTATCGTATGCAAATTAGCTGCCACTAGTGGTTGTTAATAAAATATGATATTGTTTATAATTTATAATATATATAATAAATCATATTTGTGGCCAAAACTTACACTTAGACAATTTTGCGGTCTGATTAAGATGTTAAAAATTTTATACGGCTAATATAATGTAAGACAAATAATAATACATTGAATTTAAAAATATGGTATTACTCGTCTAATCTAATCAATTGAATGAAAATGTGGAAATTTAATAATAAATAATATTCTATCGCATACACACAACACCATCTAGCCCAAACTAAGCAGAGCTTGTACTTGTGGTACTAGACAATCGACATCGACATACATATATACTTCTTTTTTTGTAAATACATACACAGGAACACCCAGACCAAAACAAACATCCAAGTCCATGCACACAAATGTTTGACTTGTGCGGGAATCGAACCTGTGATCTCAGGCGTGGCAGTCGGTTACACTAACCACTACGCCATCGAGGCCGCTGAAATACATATTTCGTTATATCTAGGTACTTACTTTCGAAGGGGTCAATGCCCAGTGATTTTCTTGTGTTAAGGGCTGTAGCCCTGTCACTTTTTTTCAAGCAGTTGATGCTGAGGTTCTCAAACTTGAACTCGTTAATTTCTTCTGTGATCATTACATGAATTTCGCACACCCCTGTTTCATTGTTGACGTCTTTACCTACTAGGCAGTGGGGATGCGGCCTGAAAGAATTAAATATAATATGTCCCGTGGCTCGTAACGTGATGTTATGTAGCCTATGTTACTTTTAGATAAAGTAGCTATCTAATGGTAACAGAATTTTAAAAACGATCCAGTAGTTTTGGCGTTTATTCATTACAAACAAAAACATAAATCTTTCATCTTTGTAGTTTAAGTATAAATAAACATAGAAGATAAGCTACCGTCGAGAACTGATAAAGTACTTAATATGACTCGAAAAGATTGACCATTGCTCTTAGAAACAGAGCAATTTTGATAATATACATACATAAGTAAGTAATATCTTTGACCGGGTATATTATAGCGTCCATACATCCAAAATAACTGCTCATAAACACTACTTTTTCAATTAGGTA
The DNA here is from genome assembly GCA_963675205.1 of Catocala nupta. NCBI lineage: Eukaryota > Metazoa > Arthropoda > Insecta > Lepidoptera > Erebidae > Catocala > Catocala nupta. Next base: position 8,018,350 of record OY776086.1, read on the forward strand.
TATAACATCAAAATCAACGGATAATATGAAATGAAATAATATGATACGGACATACATATTATGTTAATTATTTTAAAAACTTACGCCCTCTTGTATCGCAGGGGACTTGAAAACATTCAAATAACGGAAAAGAAAGAAAATCCAGACTCCAGTAGATCCATTTATAGAACCCACAAATTTTTGTCCCGAGCGGGATTCGAACCCACAGCACTCGGCGTAGGGCCAGTGGCGTAACTTAAACCACTATACTATGCGTGCAGTCTATGATATTTTTCACAATAAGTATACATTTCATACACAACTTGTTAGATTAAGTTGTTATATAATTTGTTGTTTTATTATTAATGGCAAGTCCCCCAACTAGCAAGTAAATGTTATCCGAAAGATAAATCGCAAGCTGTCTCACTCTTGTTAGGTTAAAGAAGAGAGATGGCGAGACTTTTATCTTATAGATAAATGCTATCTGGAGGTGTTGGAACAAGCCCTTAGTCTTACCTGTAAGGCTCCATAAATCGCATGCTGTCTCACTCTTGTTAGGTTAAAGAACAGAGATGGCGAGACTTTTATCTTATAGATAAATGCTATCTGGAGATGTTGGAACAAGCCTTTAGTCTTACCTGTAAGGCTCCATAAATCGCATGCTGTCTTACTCTTGTTAGGTTAAAGAAGAGAGATGGCGAGACTTGTATCTTATAGATAAATGCTATCTGGAGGTGTCGGAACAAGCCCTTAGTCTTACCTGTAAGGCTCGATAAATCGCATGCTGTCTCACTCTTGTTAAGTTAAAGAAGAGAGATGGCGAGTTTTTTATTTTATAGATAAATGTTATCTGTAGGTGGTGGAACCAGCCCTTACCTGTAAGGCTCCTTTGCGGTAACGCATGAAGCTATGATGGCTGCCTCTCCAGTGTAGTTGAGTATTTTAATAGTGGGATAAGTTTTGTTCTCGACAGTACTGCTGGCGCCAAGAATCGAGCTTCCTGATCGACACTCGTTTGGATATCGGAATCTGAAGAGAGTAAGTAAGTATCAATTCAAGGCAGTTATAGAATTACAACGATCCATACATATACGTGGGTCAAACACAAAAAAGTATAAAAAACTGTTCAGTTTACTTAAACCTTACACAAATAATTATTATAACGTGCATGAATTTTATAAATCAAGGTTATGGTTGGGCCTACTTAGTTTATAAAGTTTTTATGATTTAACGCCGCAAATATAAATTTGTGAATCTGATATGTATTAAAATGTCCCCTTCTGTAGACTGTTCGGATACGAGGTACGACAGTTCTACAGTAGTTTAAAAAAATTCAAGAACAATTAGGACTTTACTTCAATTAATTATACATTCGAAAACTAAAGCACTTTTACGACATTGTTCGTAAAAAGAAATAGTATTTTTTGTTACGAATAAAACTAAAATAAACATTTGTTCCAATATCCATAGTATTCTCCTGTAGACACGTAAAATAGACATAATTTTATAATTATTGAACGCATCCATAACTTTTTTTTTACAGTGTTGGCATTACAGATTTCTACATCTGTCATTTGTTCGTAAATGGGTTAAAAGGTGTTAATGCCGGTGAATAAAAAATATTTAAACTGTTACACAATATTTTAGTCACGTTTGTTGGATCTTTCCTGTACTACCTGTATGTTGGTAAGTAGACACTTTAAAAATAAATGAGACGTAAGCTTTTACGCATATTAGCGAACTGGTGGCTGTATACAATATGCTTTTTTCCAAACCTCAAAATGTAATCCGCCATCTTTAAGTTTTTGCTATTTGTCTTTTCTGTAGACAACTTTCCTGTGGATTCCAATGTCTACAGGAGATATTGTAGTCTACAGGAGGGATAAAAATAAGTTCGGTTGTCTCAGAAAAGTTATTTTTTATACAAAATCCTACATTGTCATGTCATAACTTCATCAGTAAATCTTTTTCTATAACTTAAGTAGACATTGTTTTAGCATGTAATGCATCATTAACATAATTGTTCCAGTTAAGATGCCTCGAGCAAGTAGAATTTCCGAGGAAGAAAAAAAGATACGCAGACGGGAGCAAAAGAAGCTCAGTATACGCCGTGCTCGTGCAAAGATGAACGAAGCAGATTTAGAAGAAAGACGAAGACAAGACAGAGAAAGATATCAACGAAAGAAGGATCAAGGAAAAATCAAAACGATTAAAGATTACACACCCAGGGAACAACGACAAATCAGAAAAACATGGAGAGAAAAAGCCAAGTCAAGACGTCAGAAGCAAAAAGTTCACAATAATGCGTTGCGTATCATTGAACAAGACACGCCACCTACAAGTCCTTCATTTTCGCGTATGAGGGTTGGTCACGCAGTTATGAAACACAATGCACGAAAATTAAGAATGGAAAATAATAACCTAAGAAAAAAAATACTGGAATTAGAATCTAAACTGACAAAATACAGAATGAGATATATTCGATTACCTAAAAAAATTTTAAAGGAAAAGCAGACATTAAAAAAAGTGAAGAATAACACAGCACAAGAAAGAAAAAAAGCTGTACAAGAATTTTTACTTCAAGATGAACACAGCACACTTACACCGGGAAAGAAAGACACCATAACAAGGAAAAAGGTGAAGAAACAGATTCGTCTTTTAAATGATTCATTAATAAATTTACACAAAGCTTTTATAAATAAGTCTGGTATTAACATGTCATATGAAACTTTTCGGCGGTACCGACCGTTTTGGGTATTATTTCCTAAAGTAAACTCTAGAAATACCTGTTTATGTGCCATACATGCCAATAATACGTTTATAATACAAGCACTTTATAATGCTAAAATTATTCCTTATAAAACCATAACAGACTTACTGAAATTTTTATGTTGTAACAATACGATAAGCGTGACTTGTTTAGAAAATAGATGTTTTGGTTGCAAAGGTAAAACTTTGCAGAGTAACTATATTGATGTCAATGATACTATATTGTATGAAAGGTGGATCACCAAAACGGTTCCAGTTGTCATTAAAAATACTACAAAACAATGTCGCAAAACGGTTAAGGAAAAAGTTTCAATTACAAAAAAGGCATTGTTTCAAAAATTAAACATTAATTTACCTACTCTAAGGAAACATATAGCAAATATGACTCACCAAATTAAAGCTATACAACATCTTAAGCAGAATCTGTCAGCCATTGAAGGATAACTTCATATAGATTTCTCCGAAAACTATAATTGTAAGTATGGGCAAGAAGTTCAAGCAGCGCATTTCGGGGGATCAAAGGCACAATTGTCATTACATACGTCCGTATATTATAGTCTTAACTTAGAGGCTCCTACGAATTTAATAAAGTCCACATCTTTCTGTACGGTTTCCGAGAATTTACGGCACGATGCGACGGCCATATGTGTGCATTTAATGTGTTTGGTAAAAAGAATAAAGGAGCTGACTCCAGATTTACTAAAATTGCACATTTTGAGTGATGGTCCCTTAACACAATACCGTAACAAATCAATGTTTTTTTTACTCGCCACGGTATTAAGTAAAGAGTTTTCCGTACAATCAATTACTTGGCATTTTACTGAGCGAGGTCATGGGAAGGGAGCCCCTGATGGCGTTGGGGGCTGCATCAAGCGCATTTGTGATAGTCATGTTGCAAAAGGAAATGATGTATCGAATTTAAATGATTTAATGACATGTTTAAGTGTAAATTGTAAGGGCATAGAAACTTATAAGATTGACGAATCCAAATTTCTCCAAATAGATCAGGTTCTAAATAACAATGCTACACGTCCTTTTAAAGGAACGCTTGAAATACATCAAGTTTTATGGGACACTCAAAATCCCGATGTTCTCAATGCTCGACGTTTAAGTTGTTTAAATTGCGCAGCTTATGAAAGATGTTCCCATTACGAATTAGGACAGATTCAAATACAGTATAAAGTCCCAAATTCCCCTACTAGCTCTATCTTATTTGATGATCAATTTGATAATTTATTACCTATTTCTCCCCAACCGGGACCTTCCAATCACCGTAAAACTTCACCTGAAGCTCACTTTATTCGATCTCCCAACAGTTCAAGAATCAGTGAAGCTACAACCGAGTCAATAACACCCGGTTACTTTGAAAGATTAACACCTGATAACCCAATCCCATATTCATGTTCACCAAATCAAAGACCTATGAAAAGGGCAGGTATGAAATTTTGGAACTTTTTTGAGGACAGTGAGTCTGATTCGGACTCTTCCTTAAAGATTACTCCAAAGAAACGACGCCCAATGCAGTTAATAATATCGGATTCTTCTGATAATGAAGAATTTTAATTTGCATTAATTCTAACAGAAAAAATATCTTTCATGTGGACAAATGTGCGATTATTTTTTATTTTTTTTATTAAATACAATTTTTCTAGTATCAGTTACTAAATTATGAGAAGTATTTTTGTTATGAGCATTTTTTATTAGATTTTAAGTAAATAATGATAATTATAGTAAGTAAAAGTCAATGTATGAACCATCCTGTAGACAATTTGATCTTTTCTGTAACGTTACCATAGAAAAGATGTCCATTCTGTGGACAAATTTACATTATTTTTTATAAAGTATACTACACGTATTTAAAATCATTAATTGCTAAGTAAGGAAAATGAATGTTGTTTTGAGTATTTGTAATCAGGGTTTGCAATAAATAATTATTTTATAATTACTTGTAATAAGGTTTATGTTATCATCTGTGGACAAGTAAGACTTTTCTGTGTACAGATAAAAAATTAAAAAGTGATTATTTGCAAAAATATTAAAGACTGATCTATGTCGATATTATTAAGGATAAACAAAGTGTACAACATTAATAAAAGGCTGATTTTCAAACTGATATGTGGTGTTTTTCTTTTGCATATTTTGAAATACACATTTTGTGTTTGACCCACGTATACTAGATTTTTCTCGCGGCCTCGCTGACTTTAGTGTAGATTATGTCAGTAAATTTTTATCCCTCGGGAATAATACTTTTTCTGGATGAACGGTAAGTACCATATGTAGGATTACCCTCCCACAGAATATCGACGTGAAATAGCAGTATTCCTACTGTTGTGTTTCGTTTGGTGAGTGAGAGTGCCGGATGCCAAATCACCCTCTTTATCCTTACCCGCTCCTTTACCTTGCAACTACCTTTTTCTCTTCTTCCTTTCCTAAAGCAATGCCTCTGGTGTTGCAGGCGTCCATAGGTTACGGTGACCACTTACCATCAGGTGGGCTGTACCTATACTTGTTTACATAACCGAGTTGTATAAAAAAATCCTTTTCAGTACCCCTGAAAACGTACGTACATGCGAAATTTCATGATGACTGGTCGATTAGTTACGGCGTGAAAGTGTAAGAAAGTAACTCACATTAGTATTTATAATATTAGTTAAGATTAATTAGCAGTAGCTCAATGAATAGTAGTATCAGCTCTGTACATATACTGCCCGAGGCCCGAACGACCTCTTCTTGATGTGAGGATTAGGCAAATGAATACGGCACTGAATTTACGATCGAAAGACAAAACTCTTGATGTCAATGCCGGTGCCTTTATAAAATTTCATGGAAATTTATCCACTATACAATCTTTACATATGACCCCACTTTTGTGTTGTTCGTTGGACAGAAGTTTTTGTGGTACTGACCTGAGAGCTTTGCTCGCTGGTTGCTCGCTGATGTGTGCGTAGGGAGGTGGCTGCGCAATAGCGTCGATGCCAAACAACGGGTCGATCGTCGCGTCTGCCATAAATTTATCTTGATTATAATTTGTTTTTTTTTTTTCTTTTTTATAGCAGCTACTGCCCGCAATTTCACCAGCGTGTTAAAGTTGCCGCTTTGTTACGCAGCGCCATCTATTAATATGTTCAAAACTAAAGTGTTGCTAAAAAACATTTAAGTTGTGCTGTCGCACGTGAAAGCATTATCAGGTTAAAAGCTTGTATCATAATTGAATGGGATTAAATATAATGATCACCAAAAATAGTAATTGCGCAGCAAAATATGCTTACTAAAATATATCATAACGAGCACCTATACGCCTCAAATTACTGCATTCCGTCTCGGAAGGGTTAAGTTATGTTAGGTTCCTTCTTAAACCCACCCAAAAATAGGAGCTTCACGGAGTGGGGCTCCGTCGACTTATTTTGATCTCTTTAAATATATTGCGGTATTAATTTTGGTGATCATTTACTATTTTTGACTGTTATATTTACTATATCTGGTGATAAGATACTTTTTAACGATGTAAGTACCACGCGGGCGGAGCCGCACGCGAAAGCTAGTACTTATTAATTGTGCCTAATAACTATTTACTAATTAATATTGGTTACTGGACTTAGGAGTTAAGCAGGCGGCAGGGCGATTGCAATTCTAAACTTGTTATTTTGTTTTTAGCATGGCTAGAAGGTAATATTATAAATTCGAAAGTAACTCTGTCTGTCTGTTACCTACTCACGGCTAAACCACTCAACCGATTAAGATGAAATTTGATTTAGAGATAGTTTAAAACCTGGGAAAGGACATACGCTACTTTTTATTGATTTAGGTTTTAGCTAGAATCTAATAAATTTTCATTGAACCTCGTATGTCGAAGTCTCGAATTCAAAGAAATTTAATACAGTAAGTTTACACGTACGCAAATCGTTAATATCGGCAGGCGAATTATTCTGGTTATCTTCTACTAGTGTGTTGATGCCTGAAATAGAAATTATAATGTTATGAACATGTTTAGTAGAAGTAGGTTGCTGGTGTTTAGTGCCGGCTAGAGTGGGTAAGCAAGAATGACTGGAAGGGGGAAGGGTCCTACCTACAAACATGTGCAAAATGGATTAAGGTCACACTCACAAACCAAATAGCGTTCATACAGCCAGCGAGTCGACATAATTTGATTTAAGCATTTGAGAGATTTTGAATCACTTTATCATACACAATTATATTCCTTATCTTTTATAGCATAGCATAGCAGTTATTTTAATCACATTTTATTACTATAGCAGCACAATGCTTCATTATACATTCCTTATTCACAAAATACTGTTACAAATGTATTTAATGTTTAGCTTCATAAGTAATTGACTGTAACATAAAAAGTTATGTATAATACCTACCTACTCCAATTCTAGGATCTGTACCTAGATAGGCGATTCGACGGCCTTGCGTCACGTCATAGATACCACCAATAAAAATCTTAGAGCTTTAGCAAGTCTTGGACAACCCGTTCAACACTGGGATACGCTTGTTATCTATATTATCACCACTAAGCTTGATCAGGTTACCAGCCGAGAGTGGGAGGAACATAGAAATTCTTTGACTGAACCTCCAACATTAAATATGTTTGTAACTTTTCTCAGTAATAGAGCGGACTTATTAGAGACACTTGAAGAGTCTAATCCTCAAAAATATACGCGTGAAGGTCTCACGAATAATAGTAAGCCTAAGTCGAGTCTCTCTGTTCCTTCATCTAATAATTCAAATCCACATAAAAAATATACATGTCCAGTGTGCCTACAAGATCACTACTTATACCAGTGTACGAAGTTTGCTAATTTACCTGTGCAGCCGCGTATTAAAAAAGCTCATAACTCTAATGTCTGTCTCAACTGCCTTTGACCAGGTCATGGTGTACACAAATTCAGACTGTCTCATTGTAAACACTGTTCTGAGAAACACAATAGTTGATTACACGTAGATACAAATTCTGTTTTTCCTACGACTACACACGAAGTTGCATTGCCTGTTAATCAGCCTATTTTATCTCGATTCATTTCACTTTCCACAGCTCTCGTAAAAGTGATGGATGCTGAAGGAAATCTTTATTCCGCACGGGTCTTGCTGGATAACGCAAGTACAGTGAACCTGGTTACTGAAGAGCTTGTTGAAAAGCTTCAATTAGCTACCTATTCTACCGAGTCCAAGGTGGTAGGTATAAACCTTCTTACATCAAACTGTGCAAAAGGATGTTCAATATCAGTAAAGTCCTATAACAGTGATTACGAAATTGATATTCAATGCCTAATATTGCCAAAAATATCATCACATGTTCCAAATACGTATGTTGTTATTAGCAATATTCATACGCCTTCAAATATACGTCTCGCCAACCTACAATTTTATGTTCCGTCTTCGATCGACATATTAGTCGGCGCGGCAGTCTTCTGGGGCATTGTAGGCACTAGTCGTATAGGTTTGGGTAAACATATGCCCATTTTATTAGAATCCAAATTAGGTTGGTTGGTTTCTGGTGAGATACATCAGTCTGGCTCCTCTTCTTATATGTGTTTACATGCTGACAGCTTACATACAGATTTGAATCGTTTTTGGGAGTTAGATTCTGTATCTCCGAAGCATAAGTTTACCTCTGAAGAACGATCATGCGAACAACTTTTTAGTGATACCACCTATCGTCAGCACAAAATTGCTGTATGTGCGGACATTGAGAAAATGTATCGCCAAAGGCTGGTCCATGATAGTCATCGACCGCTGCAAAAAATTCTTCGGTGAGCACAGCCTACTCACCAATTAAAAACATACAGACTAAAAACAGTGACGTATGGCACAGCGTCTGCCCCCTTTCTAGCTACTAGGTGCTTACTGCAGCTTGCTGAGGAATGCTCTGACTTGTCGACAAGGTTCTCTATAACACATGATTTTTATGACGACGATTATTTATCAAATGGCTCATCTGTTGTAGAGACATTAAATAAATGTCGCCAAGTGATTGCTGTTCTTCAGTCGGCCCAGTACAATCTACGTAAATGGCGATCAAATTCTAGCGCACATTTGCACGCTCTTTTTAATGATCGTGATATGTCTGATGTTTACGACATTAGCGACAGCGGAACTTCAAAGACTCTAAGTCTTAACTGGCATTGTGCTAGTGATATATTATCATTTTCAATTAATTTATCTTTCACCGGTGTGGTTACCAAAAGGCGTATCTTATCCGTCATAGCGCAAATCTATGATCCTATTGGCTTGGCTGTAACTTGCATCGTGGAAGCTAAAATAATTATGCAACATCTTTGGCTTGCGAAATGCTCCTGGGATGAACCGATCCCTGAGGACATTCAGCATGCTTGGAGCAACTTCCAAAATACTATCATACATTTAAACAAACTCAAGATACCCAGGTGAGTTATGTCTAAAGCATGTTCGCATGTATCTCTTCACGTATTCACCGATTCATCTGAAAGGGCTCTAGGTTCATGTGTTTATGTTCGCAGTATTTTGGAGGAGGGTGATATAAATGTTCAGCTCCTTACTGCCAAAAGCAAGGCTGCGCCTATTAAATCTGTGACGAGTCCACGACTCGAGCTCTGTGCTGCGTTGTTAGGAACACGTCTCTACAATAAGGTTCGTCAATCTCTTACTCTAACATTAGATGACGTAACCTTTTGGTGCAATTCAACCATATATTGGTTAGCTGCTTCGCCGGCACAACTAAAGACCTTCGTACGTCATCGCGTAACAGAGATTATTGACACTACAGCTGGTAAAACTTGGCGTTACGTTCCATCACAACAAAACCCGGCAGACCTCGCTTCGCGTGGACTTAGCGCTGATAAGCTGCTGTCTTCTTCTTTGTGGTGGTCGGGACCGAAATTTCTAGCTGATCATGAATCATCATGGCCTCTGTTTCCTCAATCAAATCACAGTTTGTCAAACTTACCAGATGTAGAAATTTCTTTACACGTTGATACTTCAAATCATATTTGTAATCTCATATCTAATTTATGTATAAAACATTTACAATTTTTCAAGTTACAACGTGTAGTGGCATACATTATGTGATTTGTTTATAAATGTAAGAGACAGTCATTTGAATCTGGTTCTCTCACATCAACAGATTATCATAATGCATTAAACTTTCTATTAAAATTAAGCCAACAGGAGTCATTTCCTGAAGAATATAATTTATTATTATCAGGCAAGCAATTGCCAGCAAAAAACAAATTATTATCATTATCTCCCTTCTTTGATACAACTGTCAATTTAATTCGAGTTGGTGGTAGATTACATAATTCCTTTTACGACTATAACATTAAACACTCAATTTTACTATCAAGTAGTCATCATATTTGCAAATTAATATTCCACATGTATCACCTTAGACTTATGCATGCTGGACTTCAACTTTTATTGGCCACCGTACGTCATCACTATTATCCAATTGGAGGCAGAAATTTGTCTAAGAAAATCACTCATCAATGTGTGAAATGTTGCAGGATGAAGGCTAACACCATACAACCTATCATGGATAATCTGCCACAACAAAGCTTACATCTAGAGTTTCCATTTGTAGACTATGCAGGACCTATCATGATAGCTGACCGAAAAGGTAGAGGATGTAGACTTATCAAATGTTTTATTTGTGTATTTGTGTGTCTGGCTACCAGAGCTCTCCACCTTGAACTTGTGTCAGACCTCACTAAGGACGCTTTCTTAGCTGCTTTATCTCGGTTTATTGCTCGACGGGGAAAACCACGTAACATATTTTCCGACAATGGCACAACCTTTGTAGGTGCGTTTAACGAGTTAGCTAATCTTCTATCACAAGACTTAGAATTAAGTCAAATCGATCCGGGCATAAACTTTAATTTTATTCCCACGTATACGCCACACTTCGGGGACTTATGGGAGTCTGTGGTAAAATCTACGAAACATCATCTTCGACGCGTCTTAAGCCTGACAAACTTGACCTTTGGAGAAATGGCAACGTGTTTGATTCAGATAGAGGCTATACTCAATTCAAGGCCTATAACTCCTCTTTCCCAAGATCCTTCTGACCTTATTCCGTTAACACCGTCTCATTTCTTAATAGGACGCTCACTTGTTATGTTGCCAAATCCACAGATTCAACATCTCAACATCAACAGTATCCAGAGATTTCGACGCATAGAATATATTAAGCAACATTTTTGGAGTCGCTTCTCTAATGAATATATTATTTGGCTTCAGGAGAGAACCAAGTGGCGCCGGTCATCGGGAGAATTAAAGACAGGGACTTATAAAGGATAAAGCTTTACCCTCTTTGATTTGGCCTTTAGGCCGTATTATTCAGGTTTTTCCTGGCAGAGATGGCGTTGCAAGAGTCGCCGACATCCGCACCAGCAAGGGAGTCATCCGGCGCGCCTTCAACACGATCTGCCCTTTGCCAGTCAGTGCTGTTGAAGATACTTCAATGGAGGGGACTATGTTGAGTACTCGACATGCACCTGCCGCGCCTAACAGCTGATCGGAGCTAACGGGACTTCTACGTCATCGCCCCACCGCCCCACTCCAGCCATCGGCGCTCGCCTGCCGGCACCGGCAGTCAGCCACAGACACGATCGCACACGGCCGCGCTCGCGCATCATTTATAACTATTGTTTACGCGCTGATATTTAATTCAAATATTGTAAATAATTATCTGAATCATTATACATTTTAAACTACAGTCCACTAGTCTCATTTATACACTCCACTGAGGTATCGTCGGAAACATAGGTACAGATACGTAACAGCATACAGGACTTATGGATATATTTAAAAAATATAACACGGAGAGAAGAAGAAAAATAACACAAGACGTCTGCTATTATTAAATCGGATAAACAATTAAATGTATATGGTACGTATAAATTTTACGTTTCATGAGCATTAGATACCTAATGGTAAAATTGACGATGAAAATGAGGGCCTGGAGTCCGTTGAGTTTAGCCGCCGTGACCAAATCTTGGTCTGGAGGACAAGCAATCTTTAAATTTTTGAAGTTGGTTAACCAACTTCAAAAAATTGAAGATTGCTTTAATTTAATTTAACTATAAATTTGCAACCAGTTATTAGAATTTACAAAAATATTGGTTTTCAAATTGCATGAATATCTACGCTTATATTTAGATTTTGTTTTTATGTAAGCTTAGATTTTCATTTAATTTTAAAGCATAATGTAAAAAATACTTATAAGTCAAACATAATGTTGAACAAATGTACGCTCGAGTACCTACTTCTTACGTTCAAATGCTTACGGGGCGATTAGGACATTCGGGACCGACATTATAGCTATAACGTTCATGTTACAATGATAAACAACAATACCTATGTATTTTCCTAACGTAGTACAAACCACCTGTAAAGGAGAAATAAATTCCTCATCTCTTAGTTTAAGAAGGGTTAGGCCATAATACACCATGCTGGCTCAGTGCGAGTTGGCAGACTTCCCAAATCTTCGAAAACATTATTACAGGTTTCCTCACGATGTTTATCTTCAACGTTAAAGCAAGCAATAATTAGCTTATTTGTATGCACACAAACTTCGAAAAGTCTGAGGTGGCGTGCCTTGGGACCGAACCGACTTCGGCTAGTAGTCCAACGGTTATCTTTTAATCTTGATTTTATAATTGGCTACACTAACAATACAAAACAGAATTTAAAAAAAGTTTTAATTTGATATCAACAAGTCTACCTGCTTCTTATCATTGGGAGTTCCCAATAAGTATAAATATTTACGTCGTTTTATAATATTGTATATGTAAGATATCAAAAGCCTAGGGGCAAGTTGATAACTTTGATATCTTCTCTTATTCATTTATTAAATTGCGTCACTATAAAGAGCTACAAGCTTCCTTTTTTATGAAAAGGGGCGATTGTAGCAAAAATCCTTCGTTAATTTAATGTCACGCATTATAACTTTTTTTAAGCTTCCGCGGTAGGTCCGTCCATACATTCAGAATAAATATACGAATTTTAAAAACTACTTTTTAATATACCAATTTAAGCTCCAAAATGTAAAGTAAGAAGTATGAGTGTGTGTTGTGTTCCGTAACTGCACTGGCAAAATGTTATAGAAGGCAGAACTCAGTAACTTAGCCTATATACATAATATACAGTGATTTTGAAATCGTGTAATTCCTTTTAACCACGCATTCTACTGTTGGTATAGAATAATCCCGACCATATTTTTGTTATATTAGAATTATTTTTTTGGAAAAATTAATGTGTAATTTTTTTTTGTGAAATGGTGTCAGATAGTCATATCGCACCTTTGGTAGAACAAGGGCACAATTGTCAAAAATTGCAATAATGAATTAAATATACAGAAATGCTTTAAAAATGCCCTTTTAACTGGAGGAACAAAGACGCTCAGTTAATTCCTTTAAAAATCCGCTAGGCGAAAGTAGTGACTTTGTCTTATTGGCGGCTTTTTATTACTCTCTTGGCTGGACATAGTCTCATTGGTCAGTTGCGCCGGCGGCGGAGAGCGAGGCAGTCGTCACTTGGACCGCTAACGTCGTAAAGGTAAATATGCCCTTTAAAGTTTCGATTTCTGGAGCGACAAAGCCACATCTATTACACTTATGCCTAGTTTATAATTTTATAATTGGAAGGACAAAGTCGTTCAGACAGTTGTGCCCTTGTCCGTCCAAGATTTGTTTTATTCCTTGGTCTTAAAAGTAAATGTGTTTTTGTCATTCCAATTGCAATGCTCTTTGGCTAGACTTAATGGCAATTATTTCTTTCTCATTCCAAATTGACATGATTTAATATTAATACTGATTTCAATCTTGGTTTGTTTATTCCCCGAAAAGATCAATGCGATGAATGTGAGGCGTACAAAAAGTCTAAAAATAAGGAACCACTAATGGAAAAAATACAAAAAACACCTAGAAGAGAAAAGTTTAAGCAGATTAGAACTAAAACACGACACAGAACAATGCAAAACTAGTGATTATAATAATATAGTTGCCATTTTTGACCTACAGGCAGTCTTACCTTGTCCAATTGGCCAATCGTCAGCTTTCTTTTATAAGTCCAAATTAAATTGCTACAATCTTACGGTGAGGATCCATTTTCTTTTTAGTTAATTATATTGATAAAATTAATCAATTTATGTTCGGATGTAATGTATATTTTGTTTTAGGTATCCAATATAAAAGATGATACCACAATTTGCTTTTTCTGGCACGAGGGTCTTGGGAAACGCGGCGCCAATGAAATAGGAACATGCCTTTACAAGTTTTTGGAAGATCTATCTAACAAATAACCAGATAAAGACATAATATTTTATTCGGATAATTGCTGCGGGCAGCAAAAAAATAAGTTAGTATTTTAGCTTTTATAATACAATTAATTTACAGTAGATTTAGATAAATAGGAGTGACTGTAATAATATAGGTAGGTAATGTATAATGTAAATGATTATTTATTCTTGTTTCAGATTTGTTTTTGGAATGTATTATTATGCTGTCAACACATTGCCTATAAAGTCAATAACGCATAAATTTCTTATCACGGGTCATACCCAGAATAAAGCTGATGCCGTCCATTCGGTGATAGAAAAAGCGTTAAGCGCGCTAAAAAAGCTGGACCTATATACACTCCAGCAGAATACATCAGTCTTATTAAAAATGCTAAGAAAAAGGGTGTTCAATTTACTGTTAAAGAAATGAATTTTGATTCTTTCATCGATATAAAGATGTTATCTGAAGACGTTAATTTGAATGTAAACAAGGATGTTGATGGAAATACTTTTAAAATCTTGGATACAAAAGCGATCAAATTTATTAAAGATTCAGAGATATACCAATTTAAGTGCAGCTACAAATACGACAATTGGACAGAAGCACGAATTCGAACAGGTCGTATGGGTAATAAAAAAAGAGTGGAAGATATCACATTAAACCAGCTCTATAACGAAAAGTTACCAATCCCTAACCGAAAAAAAGAAGATATTCGTCAATTGATATCCTCAAATATAGTTCCTAAGTTCTATGAACAATATTTTAACAACCTTTTTTAAAAAACGATAGAGAGTTATGACTGATTCGTTGGTAAGAAAAAATAAATAATAAAAATATTGTTGTGAAGGTATAATTTTAGTTTTTAATTAATATTTTTTGAAGATTTTTGATTATAAAGAATTTTATTTACACAACAGTGAAGATTGTTAAAAATAATGTTAGTTTATGTCATTTTTATTTTTGTTATCTTTTATAATACTATTTTCAATTGTGGTTCCAAAGAGACACACACAAACGTGAGATTATTGACGACTGATTAGTAAAACTACAATGATTGTTTAAGTATTATTTCGTGTAAGTTACTACACTTTCTTATTTTATAAGAAAATAAAACGTTTATATAGAAAAACACGGTATTTTTATTCGAAAAACATCCTAAATTAAAGCTCATATTTGGTCCTAATTACAAAATAATGTATATTTTGGTGGAACAAGGGCACAAATGTACCCCTTCCTTAAAACTAAAATTAATAAAAAATAAGCTATAACTTTTTAATTCTTGTAAACTATGCACCTTAAAAGAATATAGTATATAGTTGATATCATGCAAAGGAGAAAAACTTAAGAGCAATATTAACAGAGCTAGACCTCACTGAATGCAATAAATATCTTAAAATAGCTCTCCTGTAAAATAACAAAAACTGCAATTATGCCCTTGTTCTACCGAAGGTGCGATATGTTAACCAACCGAGGCAATTTTACCTTTTACAAATTAAAATAAAATATCTTATCAATAATTATTAATGTCGTAAATAATAACGGGCGGTCCTTTTTATTGCCCTTTATTATTTACGACATCAGTTATTGTTATGTTATTATTTTTAAATAAGTCAAATATTAAGATTGTGTCGGGTGGTTAACATATGACTATCTTTTATCCCAGTTTCACACAAAACGCGAACGCATAACATACCATAGTTTACATACATTTACGTTATAATATTTGTATACCTACACACAACACATTAAACACATT
Organism: Catocala nupta; assembly: GCA_963675205.1. Taxonomy (NCBI): domain Eukaryota; kingdom Metazoa; phylum Arthropoda; class Insecta; order Lepidoptera; family Erebidae; genus Catocala; species Catocala nupta. The sequence goes on from OY776086.1 coordinate 8,034,112, forward strand.
ATATTATTATTCTATTTTCAATAAACTACCTATACATATTTATTTACAATAATAAAAAAAGAATGCATTTTAATATAAAATTATTATAATTTATATACATATTTAATATATAATTTGTATTCGTTGTAGGTACCCACAGGACAGGCTTTGCCTAGTGTGGCACCAACGGATATTGCGTACATTTTGTCATATGTTTTTGGTAATAAATATTTTTATTTATTATTATTTTATTTCATGAAAATATCGATACATTAATTTTTCTAAAACATAATTCTTATAAAAAAAAATATATTGTCAGGGTTATTCTATATCACCAGTAGAATGAGTGGATAAAAGGAATTACACGATTTCAAAATCAACCTGTATATGAGATACAAATGTTAATTACTCTCGAAAAGGACGCCAAAGTCTGTTATTGCTGAAACTTTCTTATTCCGTTGATATAATTATCATGATTAACCTATCATCAAGTAGGTATTGGAATGCCAGACATTATAAAAACCTATTGTGTTATGTATATGGCCTCCGGTGTGCCACCGCAACTCAGTAGGTCAATAGATTCGCTTTTTAAAGAGAATTTGATATGGTTACATTTAAGTGGATTTAACAACATACCATTCACATCACACCATTGCACAAGTTCGTCGAGATCCCTTTGAAGGTGAGAGGATTCTTCCTCGGATAAAGACATGTTTAAAATTTTAGAGCGTCTGCGTACAATAAGTAATCTGAGAAATGTATATTTGTTTGAATATAGTTAATGCTAAAAAATAATAGTATGATAAACACGTGTTTATTGCGACACTAAAAATGAATACTAACCGAACAATTTGCGTATCATGTCTACAAATGTATTGAAGATAATATGTACAATTAAATATAAACTTTATTGATTGTGTGAGATGAGATTAATTAGGTTTTTATTGCTTTGCTGTAGTTGATAAACTACTGTGAAAATATTGTTTGTTATAAAAAACCACTTAAAGTTATTTTGGTTAGTGACAAACTATTAAAATATTAGTATAAATGTTGTACTACATCATCGCTTTAAAAATGTATTATTTTCTAGGTTCAATCGGATTAATTTTGTACGCCTGGAGCTTGAAATAGCTACCTATTTCTTAATTTTTCTTTACATGTAAGAATAAGTTGATCTACACATGCAATACGCGACTTGTAGGCGGCGTATCAAGATGGAACATGCAGCAGATTTTAAGTTAGACCTCCAGCAAAACAACTGTGATAACGGCATTCAATTTTGTGCAATACCTTTTGCGTAAAGCCTGTACAAATAGACAGACGGACAAAAATTAAAATAATAATTGTATTACCCTCTATAGCTCTTATATTTTCCTTATCTCCGCCCATATTTTTTTCTTAAATGTATGCTACGTACTGACGTCGATCAGTTACGATTTTATTATTTTATGTATAGATGAGATCATCAACAACTACACAGAGATGGGATTTTCCTGAAACAATTTCCAATTTAGGTACGTAGATGTATCTCTAGTAAAGAAAGTCTAGCACTAGATATAAGTTTGACTTTCTTTAGATATTTTTATGAAAAGGTTAAAGGTATTAGGCATTGGACTACCGATCGAGAGGTTCGAATTTTCATTCATTGCAATATCAAATCCGCTCTTAAAACAAGTATTCTAGCTTAGTCGGGGGTTAACAAGAATACGTCAGCAAATTGGGTTGCTTATTCCTATTATTAGCAACCCAAATTGCTAGCGTAGGAAAGTAGATAATATTGTTTAACATTTACATGAATGTTACACATTAGATATTGATTTATTCCTATTTTAGTTTACCATTTCAACTTAGAGGGTAAATAAATTCACTTTTATTTTTTATAATCTTCTTGGATGAGGAGCTTCGCAGAACAGGACTCTTCTCTTTCTCTGTTGAGTAGCTTCTTTAGGTGGCAACCAGTTACGAGATGCGTTTGTTCTTAATTAACGAAATATGTTATTTAATAAGTCTTTAGAGAGTTATATCAAACGATTGTTTATCTATTTATATAAAATAAAAATCAATTGCTACGTGTATGATGCAGCATCCCATAGGAAGGGCTCGACCAATATGGCTATTTTTTATTGTTGTGTTTGTAATTATTGTCAGGAATAGGTTTTTATAAACGAAAATTTGTAAAAATTTCGCGGGATATGTCGATTATTTAAATGGTATTTTAATATGAAAATAAATTGATTGACGTTTTGATATCGAATTTAATTAAATGTATTTTTGTATAGATTGACAGGTCTATGACTTACGGGTCAGCTAGTAATTGTTAAAAATATAATTTGAAATTTAATATCGTTTAAGTTTTCGTTATATAAATTAAATAATATTAGACATACATAGATATAGTAAAATATATTCAAGATTTTGTAATTATGTCATACATTACTACCATGGTTAAGATCCACTACTGGAGAAATGCAATTCTCAAGCGCCTTTATTTTCTACACATACTCTGCCGAGACGATATTCGAAACAGAGACTAATATGAAGATAAAAAAGGAAAGTTTTTTTAAAAAAATAGGTAAATCTAGGTATCTACATAGACTCATGCATGTGTATCCCTGAGAAGAGGGAAGCCTTCTCGTTTTGCATTTCTCCAGTAGTGGATCTTAACCATGGTAGTAATGTATGACATAATTACAAAATCTTGAATATATTTTACTATATCTATGTATGTCTAATATTATTTAATTTATATAACGAAAACTTAAACGATATTAAATTTCAAATTATATTTTTAACAATTACTAGCTGACCCGTAAGTCATAGACCTGTCAATCTATACAAAAATACATTTAATTAAATTCGATATCAAAACGTCAATCAATTTATTTTCATATTAAAATACCATTTAAATAATCGACATATCCCGCGAAATTTTTACAAATTTTCGTTTATAAAAACCTATTCCTGACAATAATTACAAACACAACAATAAAAAATAGCCATATTGGTCGAGCCCTTCCTATGGGATGCTGCATCATACACGTAGCAATTGATTTTTATTTTATATAAATAGATAAACAATCGTTTGATATAACTCTCTAAAGACTTATTAAATAACATATTTCGTTAATTAAGAACAAACGCATCTCGTAACTGGTTGCCACCTAAAGAAGCTACTCAACAGAGAAAGAGAAGAGTCCTGTTCTGCGAAGCTCCTCATCCAAGAAGATTATAAAAAATAAAAGTGAATTTATTTACCCTCTAAGTTGAAATGGTAAACTAAAATAGGAATAAATCAATATCTAATGTGTAACATTCATGTAAATGTTAAACAATATTATCTACTTTCCTACGCTAGCAATTTGGGTTGCTAATAATAGGAATAAGCAACCCAATTTGCTGACGTATTCTTGTTAACCCCCGACTAAGCTAGAATACTTGTTTTAAGAGCGGATTTGATATTGCAATGAATGAAAATTCGAACCTCTCGATCGGTAGTCCAATGCCTAATACCTTTAACCTTTTCATAAAAATATCTAAAGAAAGTCAAACTTATATCTAGTGCTAGACTTTCTTTACTAGAGATACATCTACGTACCTAAATTGGAAATTGTTTCAGGAAAATCCCATCTCTGTGTAGTTGTTGATGATCTCATCTATACATAAAATAATAAAATCGTAACTGATCGACGTCAGTACGTAGCATACATTTAAGAAAAAAATATGGGCGGAGATAAGGAAAATATAAGAGCTATAGAGGGTAATACAATTATTATTTTAATTTTTGTCCGTCTGTCTATTTGTACAGGCTTTACGCAAAAGGTATTGCACAAAATTTAATGCCGTTATCACAGTTGTTTTGCTGGAGGTCTAACTTAAAATCTGCTGCATGTTCCATCTTGATACGCCGCCTACAAGTCGCGTATTGCATGTGTAGATCAACTTATTCTTACATATAAAGAAAAATTAAGAAATAGGTAGCTATTTCAAGCTCCAGTACAAAATTAATCCGATTGAACCTAGAAAATAATACATTTTCAAAGCGATGATGTAGTACAACATTTATACTAATATTTTAATAGTTTGTCACTAACCAAAATAACTTTAAGTGGTTTTTTATAACAAACAATATTTTCACAGTAGTTTATCAACTACAGCAAAGCAATAAAAACCTAATTAATCTCATCTCACACAATCAATAAAGTTTATATTTAATTGTACATATTATCTTCAATACATTTGTAGACACGATACGCAAATTGTTCGGTTAGTATTCATTTTTAGTGTCGCAATAAACACGTGTTTATCATACTATTATTTTTTAGCATTAACTATATTCAAACAAATATACATTTCTCAGATTACTTATTGTACGCAGACGCTCTAAAATTTTAAACATGTCTTTATCCGAGGAAGAATCCTCTCACCTTCAAAGGGATCTCGACGAACTTGTGCAATGGTGTGATGTGAATGGTATGTTGTTAAATCCACTTAAATGTAACCATATCAAATTCTCTTTTAAAAGCGATTCTATTGACCTACTGAGCTGCGGCGGCACACCGGAGGCCATATACATAACACAATAGGTTTTTATAATGTCTGGCATTCCAATACCTACTTGATGATAGGTTAATCATGATAATTATATCAACGGAATAAGAAAGTTTCAGCAATAACAGACTTTGGCGTCCTTTTCGAGAGTAATTAACATTTGTATCTCATATACAGGTTGATTTTGAAATCGTGTTATTCCTTTTATCCACTCATTCTACTGGTGATATAGAATAACCCTGACAATAATTTTCTTTTTTATAAGAATTATGTTTTTAGAAAAATTAATGTATCGATATTTTCATGAAATAAAATAATAATAAATAAAAATATTTATTACCAAAAACATATTACAAAATGTACGCAATATCCGTTGGTCCCACACTAGGCAAAGCCTGTCCTGTGGGTACCTTCAACGATTACAAATTATATATAAAATATGTATATAAATTATAATAATTTTAAATTAAAATGCATTTTTTTTTATTATTGTAAATAAATATGTATAGGTAGTTTATTGAAAATATAATAATAATATAATGTGTTTAATGTGTTGTGTATACAAATATTATAACGTAAGTGTATGTAAACTATGGTATGTTATGCGTTCGCGTTTTGTGTGAAACTGGGATAAAAGATAGTCATATGTTAACCACCCGACACAATCTTAATATTTTACTTATTTAAAAATAATAACATAACAATAACTGATGTCGTAAATAATAAGGGGCAATAAAAAGGACCGCCCGTTAATATTTACGACATTAATTATTGATATATTATTTTATTTTAATTAGTAAAAAAATAAAATTGCCTCGGTTGGTTAACATATGACTATCTGACACCATTTCACGAAAAAAATTATACATTAATTTTTCCAAAAAATAATTCTAATAAAACAAATATATGGTCAGGGTTATTTTATTTATAAACGACATTTCTAGTAGCTTTGTACATTCAACACCTTATCTTTATGCGGACGATCTTAAACTGATACGAATAATTCGAAGTGAAGCTGATAAGGAACTCCTTCAGTCAGACGTAGATAGGTTAAATCAGTGGTGTCTAGTAAATCGAATGAATTTAAACGCCGCAAAATGTAACCACATTAAGTTTACCCGCAAAAGACATTAGATTCCTACATCATATAGTATTCAAGGGAATGTATTGACAGAAATAACTGTGGTAAAAGATCTTGGCGTTTATGTGGACAGTGAGTTACGCTTCATACAACATATTGACAAAACAGTAACTGCAGCCAATAGAGTTTTAGGTTTTGTATTGCGTAGCTCAAAAGAATTTAAATGTGCATCAACTACTTTGCTATTGTACAACACCTATGTAAGAAGTAGGCTTGAATATTGTAGCACTGTTTGGAATCCCAGTTATCAAGTTCATATCAGTAGAATAGAAAGAACACAACACACACTGGTTCGTCATTTAGCATTCCGAGCTGGGATTGCGAGATCAGTAAGGTCCTACGAGGGTAAACTTAATCACTTTGGACTGTTGTCATTGGAATATAGACGTTCGCAGGCAGATCTTGTGTTCTTATATAAGTTATTTAATAATTATGTCGATTGCCCCTATCTCCTGGGCAAAGTCTGCATTAACGTCCCTTCTAGAGTCCCGCGACATCCTTGTTCTCTGCTTAGGCCGCCACGACATAGAACTAACTTGGGCAAACACTCGCCGATCGTTAGGTTATCGTATCTATACAATAGGATATCGGGTGCTTCGGAGGATATAGACATTTTTCACAATAAAATTAGTAAATTTAAAAAGAGTGTTGTTACTTATGTGCAAGATTTGTTTGTGCTATTATAGTCTCAGTTTCAACTTAAAATTCTAGGTTTGGGTGTACCCAAACCTAGAATTTTAAGCTGGGCCCGCTGTTAGGGGTCCAGGCCTCTGCTAGGAAACAAGTCTAGATACGAAAAATTAAAATAACCAGACACTCCGTGACCCAGGACTCAACTTTGTCTAATAAAATGGATTGTTGTGTACCATGTGTGTGTATGTCCGCTTTAATTAGAACCGCTGAACTTATACATACTACACAAACTACTAAACTGCATATTAAATATTTAAAAAGGACTTACCTTTAAGATTGTAATAATTTTCCACATTTAAATTAAGCTCATGTATTAATAACTGATAACAAAGACATTTTGTTATATATATGTTATAATATAATAATATCACCCCTGTATTAAATCGTCACACTGCTGGGCAATACTAAAATTACACAATTCCAAAAAGAAGTACTACGAATCCCAAGGAGCAGAAATGGAATATTTATACAGTACAACTTAATTAAAATATCATTAATACACTAATTATACAACGAAAACTCCGAAAGCATTCGGTACACGTCATGTCAGAATTGGCAAAACCCAATCAACATCAAATCTCCATTTATGCAGGGTTGGCACTGTTTTAAATATACTTAAATAAACTATGAACAATCAGAGGATATTTAAATATAACAGGATATTTTTGAATTCATATGTTCTAGGGCACGCAACGGTTATTGCACGCGCAAGAGTGACAACGCTATTCACTCTCTAGGTGAAGTCTCATGTAAGGTTTGTGGGCAATAACAGTGTTTTAACAGATGGCGGTGCGGCCCCAGAAATGTTTTTTTTTATTACGTTCAGGATCATTATAAACAACAGATTTTAAATATACTTATCAGGTTTTCTTATTTACTGAAAGAACAAATTACATGTTTAATCCTATCTAATATTATAAATGCGAATGTGAGTTTGTTTGTCTTTGAAAGCATAACTTGAAAGCTTTCACGCTTTAGATACTCGACCGATTATCATGAAATTTCGCATACACGTTGTAACGAGAACAGAAAAGACATAACTTTTACCCAGAAAAAGTACCTATTGTTACTAACATAACCTAAACTACCCTACATTTATGCGAGCGAAGCTGCGGTCAAAATCTAGTTATTAATAAATATTCCTAATTAATTTTAAGAAGTGCGAAGGCTGTGACAGTAGCGTCGCCGCACGCCGGTTCCATTGCCCACGTAAATGTGCTTAAATTACCAATTAAGCTCCAGTGATGAACAGCGAGTCTGAAGTAAAATGTAGCCCATTAGTGCGATCTGCAAGTAGGTAAGAGTTACGTCATGAGCTAACAATCTGAAATAAAATTTGACGCAGATAAAAGTTCCGCTTTCTTATTGTTTTCTGTATATTAACAGATCATTGCTTACTTAACAAAAACTTATTCAACATTAGCATCACCGCCCGTTAAATAGAAGCTGTGTTGAGGCCGAGAAAACACTAGTAATTCATGTATTTCTTCGGCCTCAAAACAATTGCCTGTTGGATGTATATTGTTGTAATGCTATAACGTATACTTACTATATGTATATACTGTAGAAGCGTAAGCAACCAGCAGGCTAGGCTTCTGAACAATTTAGAAAATATGAATAAAGTATACTTTTCAAAAAGACTGCCCGCATTAGTAATAATTTCTGTGTCGCAGGGGACAATACAAACACCACTCACATGGAACAATTATTTATAAAACACACAAAGGGGCATGCCAAGACGCCATAGTAATTCCGGCCCACAGTGCACACCTATGAATGCTAATGATAATAATAGTAAGCGATGCCAAAAATTAATTAGCTTAAGAAATAATTTACACAAAACTTGGCATTTTAAAGTAATCAAATCTTCTTATATCTTATCAATACAATTTATATTAAATATGAAGTACATCATTTTACACATTATTTTAATTTATTTATGAGTACAAATTATTAGGAATGAAATAAAACAGAATACATTGCAGTTTAATAGGTTATAGGTAAAAGTCGTCGATATTAACCGCAATAAATAAACACAATAGCGGTACTAAAAAAGTATAACGTTCTCAGAAGACCTGCCTGGGAATCGCGATACGAAGACATGTGGTTAACATTAAAGCTGGGAAATGCCCGAAAATCTTTTCAATTAAATATTTGCACCACTTATCTCCCACCACCAATCGGTTTTGAGGTATTTGATGCTACTTTAACGAAATTTACACAGATTTACAACAGGTCATGCGCCAACCAAAATTCGTTAACTTTATTCATAGGTGATTTTAATCTTGCTAATGTGGTTTGGGATTATGACTCTGTCACAAGGACTTGCACAGCGAGACCTTGCCAAGGTGTAGTTGAAAATAGATTTTTGGATGAAATTGAATTCAATAACCTGTATCAATGTAATCATATAGTTAATTCAAATAACCGTATTCTAGACTTGGTAATGACTGATTCGCCTAAATCTGTGAACGTATGTGAAGCTAATGTTCCATTGATACATCTGGATCTTCATCACCCAGCCCTTGAAATACAAATAAATCAAACTAACGTAAATAATATGCTCAGAAGTAAGCGTTCTCCGCGTTTAGATTTCCATAAAAGTGATTATGACAAAATTAACCAGGAGTTAAAGGAAATAGATTGGTCATGTACTTGTTTGGAGAGTGGGGATGTAAATCAAATGGTTACTAATTTCTATGAGACAATATTTCCCATTATAGACAAACATACACCTTACCGGAAACCGCGCAATAATAGATTTCCAGTATGGTTTAGTAGGCCATTAATAAAATGTTTAAGAGAGAAAGCTAATTATCACAGTAGATATAAAAAGTATGGAAATAAAATAGATAGGATGTCTTATGAGGAACTTAGAATACGTTGCGATCGCATGAGTAAGGAATGTCTCAGAAGTTTTAAGATCAGTGCGAGCGAAACACTCCGCTCCGACCCGAAACACTTCCGGTCTTATATAAATGGTCTAAAATCTAATAGTAGTTCTCTTCCCAATCAAATGTTCTTGGGTGACACTATTGCCACAGGTGGTCAAGATATTTGTAACTTATTTTCCACTCATTTTCAGTCAGTTTACAGGGTAGCACAACCTTTCAGTGACACACCCCAATGTAGTAGAGCGGTTGAGTACTTCAATAACTTGGTCTTAAGTTCCATTCAGCTTTCTGAGAAAGAAACCTACCAAAGTTTGTTGCAGCTGGACGCTAATAAAGGGGCAGGGCCGGACGGCATACCACCGCTCTTCCTCAAAGAATGCGCTAAGAATCTTTCTGAACCGCTAACATACATTTATAACAAGTCTCTGAGTTCAGGTTGTTTTCCAACAAAGTGGAAAATTGCGCGCGTAACTCCTGTGCACAAAAAAGATGACCAGGTCTCAATATCAAACTGTAGACCGGTCTCTATACTATCGTCATTTGGAAAGGTTTTAGAATCATTGGTACACAAAAAGATATTTTGGCACGTTAAACAAATATTACATCCATCACAACACGGATTTCTACCAAAAAAGTCAACCATCTCTAATTTAGTAAGCTTTGTAAGCGACGTCGCGGTGGCATTAGATAATAGCGAAGAGTTACATGTTATATATAAAGACTATAGCAAGGCATTTGATGTTATAGATCACAATATTTTGCTTGACGAAATTTATCATATGGGAATTCACGGATCGTTACTTCGTTGGTGTGAATCATATTTGCGATATAGGTCTCAATTTGTCGCTGTCAGTGGTTTCGAGTCACTGTGTTATGATATTCCATCGGGCGTTCCACAGGGCTCGCATTTGGGCCCACTGTTTTTCTTAATATTTATTGACGATTTAGCAAAAACATTAAAATGTAATTTCCAGCTATACGCTGATGACCTTAAGTTATATACAACTATCAAAACTATTTCTGACATACATAATTTGCAGGCTGAAATTAACTATCTAAATAGCTGGTGTAATAACAATCACATGGTCTTAAACGAAAGTACATGTTTTGTTATGAAATTTTCAAAGAAAAAGAAGTCATATAATGTGACTTACAAAATTAATGGTTCGGAACTCAGTGAGGTACCGACCATTCGCGATCTTGAGGTTATATTGGATACTCATCTTAGCTTTAGAGAACATATGGATTCTGTTGTTAAGAGAGCCAACCAACTGACGGGATTCATTTCAAGACAACTCAGATCTTTTAAGGATTCTAAAGTTATAATACCCGTATATAACAGTATTGTACGTAGCATTCTCGAATACGCGAGCCCTGCTTGGAACCCAACGTATGCTGTACATACAAATAGAATTGAACAAGTCCAAAAAAAGTTTTTGTACCATCTTGCATTCACGTGTAACATGTGTAAAACTTTAATCTCATATCAATCTAGATTAGAATATTTTAAAATTTCGTCTTTGTATTCTCGGCGAAAGGCTTCTGACGTGTTGTTCCTTTATAAAATTGTTAACGGATATATTGACTGTGAGGAGATCTTGGCAAATATACACTTTGTTGTTCCGCGAATGGGAAGTCGCCTTGGCAACCGTAAGACTATATCGACTATATAGTCATAGTCCTCTGTATAGAATGGGAAAATTTTATAACGATTTTCGCGCTGATTTCGATATCTTCACAAGTTCGTTAGCTAGGAGGGACATACATAAAGCCATTAATAGATGACACTGTGTTAAAACTTTATAATTACTCTTATTTTTTATTAAGCTTCTTCAAAGCTCAAAATTGTCTGATCTTTATTTTATTTAATTGTTGTTGTTTTTGTTATTTTCATTATGTGTAACTGGGCCTGCAGAGCCTTATGTGAATGCTGTGCTCACTATTTTAGGAGGCATACGATGTGTTGTTTTTGTTTATAGCTGTAAAATAAGATATCTCAAGTGTGCTTTCAGTTTGTGAGCCCTATTAATAAAAAAAAAAAAAAAACAATGGCGTTGCAAAACAAGCAATGATATTGACATTTACGTTCTCCGGCGTCATACAAGTTAGAGATGATGTTGCGATAATAAACACAAAACCTCGATACATCGATAATAGAACTTACTTTAAGTTAATCAAAGCAATATTGCAAATAATTATTATTAGATTTTGTATTACTTTTGTATAAAAAATGAAATGAACGATTAAAATAATAATTAAGTATATAAATAATTACTATTTCGATTAATTATCTGTCAACATATTTTTTGTAAAGGCAACATTTTAACGTTTATGTACTTGCTTCCAAGTTCTATTACATAGTTTAGTCGTTTTCTTGTTTCGGGCACGCCACGATCGTGGCGGTAAGTCCCGATTTTGAGGAGTGGCTGGAAAGGCGGCATGGCGCCCTCACCTTCCGGCTGACACAGGTAATGACTGGCCACGGTTGTTTTGGCCAGTTCCTGTGTCGCAAAGGCCGGCAGGAGACGCCCGGATGTCATCACTGCGGTGACTGCCGCGATGTTGTTGTGGACACGGCGCTGCACACTTTGGCGGAATGCCCCGCCTGGGCATCGCAGCACCGTGAGTTGATCGCGGCAGTCGGACTGGCTGCTCTCTCACTCCCGGCCGTGGTCCAGTCTATGGTCCGGAGTGAGAGATCATGGAACGCCGTCGCCTCCTTTTGTGAGGAAGTAATTTCCATCAAGGAGGCGGCGGAGCGGAAGAGGGAGCGCTTTAATCCTCTCCACAACCGCAAAACCGGGCGCCGGAAGGCGCGAGATGACCTCCCTGAGGTTTGACCTGGGGGTGGTGGGCTGCGTGGGCCTGCTCGCCACCCGATCAGCACCAGGTCCGAGAGTCGGCGTGCGTGTTCCCACATGCGCCTCTGTCGTCTTTGTCCCCTCCAGGGGGACGGTGGAGGAAGTATTTTTGTGCAGTGGCCTGCCGTTTCACACGGTGGGCCGGAACCAAGGCGGGGGGTCGCGATTGCATGTGAAAGCGATTCGCGCGGCCTTGCCGTCTATGGTTATGCCGAGGAACACCGTGGTAGGTGTAGACGGTATTACCGGGGTGGTACCTTTTCCTCGGTGAGCCCGACATAACCTCTCCGTCGCCCCGCGTAGAGGTATGAGTCAAAGCATTCATCCACGTAAAAAAAAAGAAAAATTGGTTTTCTTGTTTAATATTTTTAGAAAATATTACCGACTTGTACAGAATAATAAATACAAGGAAAAACAAGGATAAATATTAATATATATTTTCAGTATAGCCAATTTCTTGTGCACCTCTGGGCCTAATACAGGCATTCCCCTTTTTGTTCCGGTATGGGATTCGACTCCAGAACACTCGGCGCAGTGGAAGCGACTAGGCGTCCATTTAAACCACTATGCTTGCACGCAAACACTACTCAAGTAGTCACTGTTCATACACTTAGTGTAAAGTACCTACCCAAGAGCCAGGATAAAATATTTGGAGGCTTAACCTCCCATAATAACATTGAGGGGACTTAGGCACCCCCGGCCCAAGAAGATGGCGCTAGTGCTCATATTAGAACATGAGCTTCTTTGAGAGTTACATGTGATTAAATAACGACGTCAGATTAGCAGGGGAAAGCCCTAACAAGTTTTCCTTATTGAGAGACAGCCCTATTTAATGTTATCTGTATAAATTTAATGAACCAAAGCAGTTTGTAAATAGTTTATCAATAGACAGACATGATAGGTTCAAAGTTAGCACAATTATGTGAGTTACGGCCTTAATTCATTTGTAATTATTTTATTTTAGTTTGCTTCGTTATTGGTTTAGGTAATGCTAATCGTAAACTCTCAGATATGATATCACAGACTAAACATATTCCAGAAATCAGTGCTCGGTAAACCTCAATAGGTTCACCCCCGTGTAGAAGTTCACTTCGCGATGGCGTAAATACTTGGTAAGCGAAATGAATTTACTTACATATCTGCTTAACCTGTCCTGGATATGTAGATGTGAAGGTATTAAAAAGGTGCATATAGCTTGCGAAGTATTATTTCGACTATTAATGTTGTACCCAGAACTAATACTTGCAGTAGATAAAAAGAACAGCACCTAATAAATGAGTGAATAGCAACTAAGAAGTCATCATTTAATTACCTTCTGATGTAACTAATATTGCCTAAATTAAACATTCATTTCAAAAATACATATGCATGCGATTTCATGCACTTGTACCTAAGTATGGATACACATCAACCTAGACTGTTTGGACTTTGAACTATTAGAAGTTGAACGCTGCGAATCGTGCGAGAGTGCGTTATATTTTTGTTACACTCTATCCTTACCATTACATCGACACCACTACGCACTGTCCCTTTCCGACTATTCTCTATTTTGTATGTAGCGTAGTTATGCGTATACAGTGTGAGTTTTCATAAAGTGCACATATGAAAATGAGTGAAACTAGACATAATTTTATCGTTAGGACAAAAAAACTGAGTTTCATACAATGTTTTTTTAAACATTGTTAAAAAACTCAAGAAATCATCCCCATTGCCCCTAGTATTTGTATCTAATAAGCTTTAAAACAACATAAAAACCACACCTGTATCCCAAACCAAACAGTTTTTATGAAGGGCTAAACAAAGACCGTGCCGTAATTAGGTCTTGTCTAATCCTGTGCCATAAATTACTAAACATAGACTTGGGCTGCAAGTGCCACTTATTTTTCTGTAAAGATACGAAAGGTATAAGTAGTAAATAAAAAATATCAAGCAGAAATCAGCGCGTTTATTTAGTTTCATCAACCTATAATAAAACTTTTAATATAGCAAGTTTTCAAAATGACTACCACGTTGTTGTAAACACATAGTACTTTGCAGCAAAATCTGTTGCGTTGCTCGTCTTATCATTGTTGGATCTTCCGTTATGGCACTGGCGCAGTTTAAAATCTTCTCCTGCAGTTCTGCCTCACTATTGATGAGAGAGTTATAAATTCTCTGCTTCATTGTCCCCCACAGAAAATAATTAAGGGGTGTCAGATCGGGTGAACGCGCAGGCCACCCGACAGGCCCTTGCCTACCACCTAAAAATTTAAATAGGTATAAATGGAAGATTATTATTTTTCCTAGCGATAAAATGATGTCTAGTTTCACTCATTTTCATATGTGCACTTTATGAAAACTCACACTGTATATGGTGTCTAATTTGATGTGTAGCCGTGTGTACATGGTTAATTATGTACGCATCCGAAGACAGTATAAGGAAACATGAAACGTCAACTTTTAATTAACGAACGTTTTAAATGAAATCAAAAATGAAATGATATTGATTTATTTACCAAACTAGTTGATCACAATGATCACTTACACTTACAAGAGATACAGTCTAAGTGGAATAGATAAATAAATAAATAAATATTCTATCACATACACACAACACCATCTAGCCCAAACTAAGCAGAGCTTGTACTATGGGTATTAGACAATGGATAAACATACATATATACATTTTTTTTTGTAAATACATACATATTATACATATAAACACCCAGATCAAGTCAAACATCCATGTTCATGCACACAAATGTTTGACTTGTGCGGGAATCGAACCCGCGACCTCAGGCGTAGCAGTCGGTTACACTAACCACTACGCCATTGATCATCAGATGAAGTATTAGAGTAGATTTTCAGATAGAGTGCTAAAGTGAACTCTGCTCTGGTACCCAAGGTAAGATCGAACTTGTGTTATGGGTACCAGCGCTCTTACAAACAGTTAAAATAGTTGAACTTAAATAAAACACATTAAACGTTCCTCCTGGTCTATTTCCACATAGCACTGAAAACCATGTCAAAAATGGTCGAGTTAGGTACTGTGGAATGTAACGAAAACACACATACACAAAACATATAAAAACAACTACCTAAAGTCAAATTCATGAGGTCTTCTTGTATTATTGTAATCTGTACCTATTAATATTATAAAGCTGAAGAGATTGTTTGTTTGTTTGGTTGAACGCGCTAATCTCAGGAACTAATGGTTCGAATTGAAAAAATATTATAGTGCTGGTTTAGCCTATTTATCGAGAAAGGCTATAGGCTACATAATATGACGCTACGACCCACGGGGGCGGCGCAGTAACTATAAACGCGGGTGAAACCGCGGGCACATCTAGTTATCTATAAAATAGTAACACCCTTATTTATATAAATTCGTCAAAAAAGTACAGTATTACTCAAGTCAGGTATATTTAATATTTTTGCCTGAAATAAATATGTAGATACAGTCAGCGACATAAGTTGGTAAACATTAGAGAAATTTTAAACAGTATTTTTAAATTACTTGTTATTACCTACTAGTATTTTGTATGGTCGAGCACTTTAAACTCTCACAAATGTTTATGGACTTATGTCGCTGACTGTACCTACTTGCGTGTACAAGCAATGTAGGTACTAAAACCATAATATTTGGTTATCGTTTTGCTTATAATATAGCTTTATGTTTTCATTTAAAGCCCAAGCTCTGTGTCATTCAGCCTACATTACGCAGCGCTAGAGCTTTAGATATCTATCTATCTACCTATATATTAATACGTGAAGCAAAAACTTTGTACCACTTTTTACGAAAATTGCGCGGACGGAGGACTATGAAATTTGGCACAGTTAAAGTTTATATGGAGAAGGAGGGGCGAATCCTAATATTTATATAAAATATGCATTAGAAATAAGTACATTAAATTAATGAAAAAACACTACACGCACACAACCATGCATTTGACACACGCAGTCGAATCGTGTTCGTAGTATTTCGGCATTGTTCGGCTGATGTAGTACTTTCTTCGTAACTATGGTTACTTATGTCAATATATAATGACGGATTGGAATGATAGATATATACTATTTATATTATTATATATTTACGTATTTATAATTGTAATAAGGAAGAAAGAAAATAAAGTAGCAAGCTTAGGAATATCGTCAATTTAAGAGTATAGTTAAGTAAATTGAGATAAATTAACCTGTATAGATCGAAATATAAATTAAATGTGATTATTAGGGTGACCACTAGTATAAATAAATATGAAACAGCAGTTGACGCCATCATACTTTAAGGTATGTATTTACATAAATATGTTATAGAGACTCATCCTTGCTTACAATGTATATTCCAAGGGTATGTAAGCAAAAGATAATTGCACGTCGATTTCGCCAGCTTCGTTATACTTCCTAAGGACTCTACGTAAAAAGAGGCCAGCTTAATGTCATCTACTGGAAAATGTTACTGACTACATGCTAGTATTGAAAATTTCTACCCTTACGTGAGGGCGCTGCCAATCAACCTTGTGTCGAGTGCCTGTGGTAGGGTTTCTTGGTAGTGCCTGTAGTAGGGTCTTCAGGGCGTGCTGTTAGCGGCCGGTGTGATCGTTAGAAAGTTTTTCGTTTTTTACCCGTCATCACAGCGTGTAATAGCTCCTCTGTCGTGGACAGAGCCTACTCTAAGCAAAAAATGGGGCAGTCGTCCCATCGAAAGGGTGACTGTTCCTCCTATTCTACCACCTACTATTTGCTTGGGCCCTGACAGGGCTATTATTTTACTACTAGTACCTATTCGCGCTTTCATTCGAGTTCTCTATTACGTTGGATAGTTGTAGGTATATTACTGTCACTGCCGACTCCATACAGCCTAAAAGTGCCGAAGCCTCTCCAATGGCACTGTTGGTACAACCGGGCCTCCTATATTTTATACCTTCTGGGTAATTTTCTGTAATTTAAACTACCTATATTCACCCATTCTTGTCTAGTACTAGCTTTTGCTCGCGGGTTCGCGAGCAAAAGGTTATGTTAGTAATAGTACTTTTTTTAAATAAAATATTTTCTATTCTCGTGATAATATAACTTTCTTATAAAGAAAGAATTTTTAAAATTGGTTGCGTTGTTTTCGAGTTAAACCTTTGCAAACAAAAAATCAAATCATTCCTTTTTATATGTAATATTAGTATAGATAAGATATTATATTGTTAGGTAATAAAGTTATAGATATGCCCAAATATTATAATATTTATGTCGAATCCTACTAAATTGTTTTGTGTTTTTGAAGGGTGCGCGAGGTTCGTATAGGCTAGGATGCCGTATCCGAGCTTAACCATACTATTTAAAACGTAAGTTTAGAGTCTTCTTTTGTTTGAATAGCTTTTTTGTATTTTCGTAGTTTTGATAACTGGATTGATGTCTCTATTCGGGAGAACAGACAGTAACAAACTGACTGGTAACCATTAGCCTTGACTTTCGCTGTTTGATTGTTTGCCACATTTCTGTTGGGGCTCGGTACAAAGGAAATATCTTTAATTTTTTTTTATAACTATCTGCACTAGTTCTGTGTTGCAGGGGAATTTACAAGCATTCAGACTACGGATACAAAGAACACCTAGACTGGGATCAATTAATTGCTAATCACACAACTTTTTGTCTCGTGTGGGATTCGAACCCACAACACTCGCCGTAGAGGCAGTGGCGAGGTGACTGAATCTTACATAAGCCACTATGCCATTTGTGCAGTCAAAAATTCTTTGCATGTAAGTACTTACATGGCCACGACAAAATAAATCGAGAACTATACAGGAAAGAAGCAATAAAAATGGAAAAATTACAAGTAATATAATTTTATTAACTTTTTCTCAAAATATAACAAAATTGTCACACGATTCAATGCATATTCCTAAAATAATTCACATAATTGCATGCTAGATCATATCTTGTATTGATTTGGCTGATGTTACAATTACGTAAAACAATGAGAATGTATTATATAAAAAAAAACTAAAATTAACATAAAACAATGTGATTAAAACAGAAATTCAAACTATTTAGGCCGAACAAATGAATGATCAAAATATACTAAAATTTTTGGGGTTATTGTAAATTGGATTGCGGAAATTAGATTTATATTTTAAAAATTTTGTTGGTCTATCTAATAATATAAATAATCGTATTTATATTATTAGATACCAACAAAATTTGTAAGCTTAAATTAAATCCATCGTCAGTATTTTAATAAATTTTAAGTTAAGAACTTTTTATAAAACACATATGAGATGGAAGGGCCTTGCAACTTATCTTTGAAAAACAGGTACCCAACAACTCTAATAGACTGAAGCTTTGACACTTAATGCACGTATACTTACTGCCACTATTAACCGTTAAAGTATACAATGCAAAGAAGACTCAATAAAAGAAAAGAAATCATTACATACTGTAACTATACTATAATCAGTACTGTATTTTTTTCTGATATGATGGGTTCCAATTATTATTGCAATTGATATTAGTCGAATGAATACCGATATATAACTTTTTTATATTATGTGCCAGTACTATCTAATTTCCACACTCCATTTTCGAACAGAAATTTCAACAATTTGATTTTACAAGAATATTTACAATCTATTTGGTAACGAATCATAATCAATATAAGCATTTTTAATTACAAACTTAAATGAGAAGCAATCATTTTTATTACTATGTAGTATGATTAAAATTAAGATTTATAAAATCTCATTAAAAAAATAATAAATTCTTCCAAGAGGCCTAAGCTATGAGGGATATTAAACAAGCAATAGTAGCATGTTATATCAACAAAAAATACGGAAATTTGTTCTCACAGAAGATTAAAAACAATAACTGATATTTCCAGAAACCATTAACATGTTTAATATCCTACATTACATCAAATATCCTCTATGATACGCTATTCAAACTTTAAGTTATATCCTTTAACAGCAATCTCTTAGAGAGATCACATTTATCTTATACCATTATCGAATATAGGATGTTTTGAAACCTCCTTTTTATCGAGTTATTATGACTTTAATCTCCTGGAAACACTTTAAGGTTTACGTCTGTCCATGTAGTCATGTCTATCTGGTAGAAACGGTAATGGACAGAACAAGACAATATCTAAATCACTTTACTTATTTATATTGACAACAATAAGATCTTAACGTAATACATCGTATTCAATATTTACAAATATTACTTTTAAATTTTACGTAAAAAGAAATTCATGTGATATAACAATCTTTAGTACAATTGTATATATTATGTAACTGAATGTGATGAATTGTTATTTGTAATTAATTATTTACATCTAAGATCCAAACGAAATTGTAGGACAAGCAATTTGTTTAAGCACCAATTGTTCAAAAGAATTATTATTAAACTTTCTTTGGAGTATATTTAAAAAAACATAATAATAAAGTAGATCTGGAAGCTGTGTTAGCTAATGACTTATTATTGTGTAAATACGACGGTATTATACATATGTATGATCGCCAAACAGACTTGGCCTAGTAGTAAGCTGGTGTCTCGAATACTCATCGGAGATACATAATATGATTTCAAATAACAAATCAATTTTAAATTATACAAAAGGTGAAAACTATACCGGTAATCCAATCAACTTTTTTTCTTGTATTTTAATCATTCGTGCAAATTAACAAAGGAAATGGAAAATGTGTTTTAACCTACATCGGTACTTAACAGACGTTAAGAAAACTCGTGTGAAATCCCAGGTCGGTAATATAAACTATAAACGAAACTAAACTAACGAATTGATAGATTACAAACATAAGATTGATTGAGCCTTCATTTTATTGCAAGATTTACAATGCTGATCTCAAGAATTGGACGTAAACTGTTATAATTTTCACATTGAACGTTATCTACTTTTCCAGTTGCCACGGTAACTATCTTATTGCCATGGTTACTGTATAAGATCCTCAATGTTTACTGCTGATTCTAAAGTGAATAAAGGAGGGTCCTTATGAAACGAGGACGTTGGAACTGAAACTGCTCGAGCTAACCGAGCATATCACTTTGAGAACCAACGTAAATGTTGTTTTATTTCATGTTCTAGGAGAAATACATTTTTATTTCTCCTAGATATATTCGGTTGGTGCATGATTCTTGTGATAGCACATCGTTATTCTGTTTTTATAAATTGTGTGTTGAATATTTAGGCCACAAAACGTTTAGAATATTCATTCTTTAAGAGAGAAAAACTTGAAGAAATCAACATTGAATTATTTTGCTGTGTTTGCAAATATTTCCGAGACTGCAAGACGTTTACGGTTCAGCTAGAACGCTGTAACAATTCGACGTTTTTCTTATATCCTATTCAAAATACACTTACAACTAAAACTGTGACGTACCTACACTTCCAGTCCAGTGTATTGTGCTTTGAGTGGTGTTTTAGATGTATAAGTGTCTATAAGTAAAGGAGCATTATCACTGACAGAGCGGCTCGTCTCCAAGCAGCGAAGACAGTCCGGAGAGTTCTCCAGAGTTGAGCATGAGAGGCTCACCGCGGTCTAGCAGCAGGTTGGAGAGAGAAGGATTACTCTGTGTGTCCGTCTCCATCTGTTGGTGTATTTGCTGAAAAACAAATATATAAATGCTATCGCCAAAATTTTACCAACAAGTCGTTTAGCTTGAACAATAAGAAGATAAAACTTGCCAGTACATAAACGCAAAAAATCATGTATTTGTATTTGAGTAAACTTTGAATTTGCCTGAACCTAACAATTAACCTAAATGAAGTCAGTAACTTAGTAAACTCGCTATAGACTTTGAAGTTCACACGTGTTACTTTATGAGTTTAGGACCTAAATAAGATTTTTTTCTTGACTTTTTGGTCAATGTCGTATGGTACGCTTCTATAACAGAGCTCGAAACACAGGTATAAACTAGTCCATTCAAATATCAGATAAAGAAATTATTCTTAAAATCGGTAGTTGCCTATGACTGATTTTATACACAAGAGCGATCAGAAGAAATCTTTTATGCAAATAGTATAAAAATTGGATACAAAATAAGTTAGTAATTCATGTTTCTTAGTGTATAGTAGTTATAGTAGGGATATCTTGCTATCTCGCTCGGACAGCAGCAGTGTATCGTACTTTCTTTTTGTGACACTTGACTACTTAATAATCCTACTATCCTCATTGGAAACGCTTGTATCTTATTTATTTTAAATAGATTTCAAGAATTCTTTGCCTTTTATTGTTTTCGTAATGTAACTACGTAGGTATTTGACTTAAATAATAAAAAAAAGTGAAATCTTCCTCTTTTATTGTTTCTCGAGCTATTCTCTTCATCGTCAAGTGCAATAGCAATGATCGCCAGATAGCGCATTGTGAATTTCATTGAAGACTAATCACAGACTGTGTCTGTCACGAAAAGCGTTAGCGGTCGGCGCGTGGACAGTGTAGTCGACTGCTAGCGGTAAGCGCGGGGACAGCTGGTTGCCTACTAGCTGTCGGTGCGTGGACAGCGAGTAGTGACCTCTCCGTTTGGTTTAGCTGTACGAGCGCGATGTTGGAGCGGTATTGTATAAGTCGGTTAAGACCTTTACGTTTGATGCAAACATACTTGCAACGGTTCTGTAATTCAAAAGATTACTTTGGCTTATACAAGAATAAGGCATCTTACCTGTACATAACTGGGTTGCTGCACTTGCTGCACCGGCTGCACCATATTTGGGGACATATGCCCCATATTTTGTAGGGGTTGCTGCATATTAGGGGATATCCGCCCCATATGTTGGGGAGACATGACTTGCAGATTGGCCGTCTGTCCGTGAGGAGACATTGTCTGCCCGTGATGAGGTGACATAGTCTGCCCGTGATGAGGGGACATAGTCTGACCATGATGAGGAGACATTATCTGTTGCCCATGGGGCGACATGGCCTGCATATTGGGAGACATTGGTTGCATATTTGGAGACATGGGTTGCATATTTGGGGAATGTGGCTGCATGATCGTGGGCATAGCTGACACATTTGGGGTAAGTATTTGTAAGTTTTGCCCCATATGCATGGGCGGGGACACTGGCTGTATGTTTGGGGAAACGGACGGATGTTGTACGTAAGATGGTCCCCATACGTCTTGCGTGAATGGGTTGTTGCTTACTCCAGGCATGACGCGTTGGATATTATCGGGTAATTTCCACTGGAAAAAAGTAGATATAATAATTATTAGCAGCATAGAAGAGGCCTGTGTAACTTCGGCTTTTAATTGACCTGCGAGTTTAACATAGGTGCAACCGTGCGTCGTGCGTATAGATAGGTGACTGCTTACAAAATGATTTTGAAAGTATACAATAAAAAAAATTGTTGTTAAAAATTTATATTGTAAACTACAACTATACATAATGAAATACTTTATTTAAAATAACAATATATTTTATGGTTTACCTATTTATGATATGCATTTACAATTCGCTTAATGTTTTTACACCAGCAATGAATTAATGTTTAATTTAAGACCTTAATGTATCATATACTGAAGAATAAATGCTATTCTATTTATTCTACAAGCCTAATGGAATTATTTTGTGTCTTAATTTTAGTACATCTTACCTGATCTGCATACTGTGGCAGATATGGTGGTGTTTTATCTGAAACAAAATGAACAAGGACATATAAAACATTTTAATTTTTACAGGTCGCATACGGGACTAGGCACTTTAGGCAGTAGTAAGAAACGAAACGAAGCTATACTACTACCTACCTCAGTAGCGTTTATTATTAAGTATATATGATATCTCCACAAGATGTGGGGAGCAACTTGTATTAGACACAGCGCCAAGAACAAGGCTATATGAAAAAAAGAAAACATTTATTATATGTGTATAATAAAATTTAATAAATTACTGTCGGACGTTCAAATACTCCCTATGTTAATATTTAAAAGAAAACTTAAAATAATGGTGTATTCTAAAAGTTATTGGGTCCAATGATCATATAATGAGCTGACATTTCTTAGTAACAGTAACTGTTACTAACAATAATTATTTAAAATTTTATAAATTTGCACATCTGGTAAGGTCGGATATGGCCTCTGGACTCTTGTTTAGTTTCTAATGTACCACCCATGTCCATGCAAATAAATGTTTATGATTTATAATTAGCCTAGTGGTAGACCGTAGGACGGCGACGCAGAGGTCTCGAGTTCGACCTCAAGGCTCAGACTTTTCAAGTTATGTGTGCATTAAATGGTTAATTATCGCTTGCTTTAACGGTTAAGGAGAATATCGTGAGGAAACCTGCATATCCGAGAGTTCTGCATAAAGTTCTTACAGATATGTGAAAGCTGTCAACACGCACTGGACCAGCGTGGTCGACCATGGATTAAACCCTTCACATATTGAGAAGAAGCCCGTGCTCAGCGATAGGACAGTTTATATATAGGGGCTGATATTATATACATACATATATAACTAGCTTTTGCTCGCAGCTTCGCTCGCGTAAAAGGTTAGGTTATGTTAGTCACACTACTTTAAAATATAGCCTAAGTTACTCGGTAATAATATAGCTTTCTACTGGTAAAATATATTTTAAAATCGGTTAAGTAGTTTTTAAGTTATACCTAAAAGAAAAACAAAATATCTAATATTGCCCCTTTATAATATTAGTATAGATTATAAAATGCTACAACTACGTCGATTTAAATAATCATGCCTCACCTTTTGGCTCTGACTTGATCTTCTGATCCGGTAGGTACATATGCCCTGAAAAACATTGATATATTAATGTTTAATTCAACCTGCACAAATTATAATATTTACATCAAAAAGATAACACAACCACATCAACATGCATACGTCTACCCGCAATAAAACATATTTCGAATAAAATATTTAAGTTGCTATCAAGGATGGAATGGGGTAAATTGTTACAAATTTTACCCTTCTTTATTACCCTTGTATTGAATGTTGTGATGTAGTTTATTAAAGAATGGAATACCACGGAATGCCAGTTTCTATAGTTAGTATTAGTGCAAATTGTTTATAGAATAATTCTAATTTCTTATATGTATAATGATGTCCAGTATAGTCTGAACAATACATAAAGTCTAAAGTTACGTAAAACCGTTTGTACGTCAATCGAACAAAATCATCATCAAAACATTCCGGTGTACTAGATATTTGATTGCGGGATAGATGTTATTTGTTATGAACTTTTATATATTATTTGATTTAAACTTTCATAAATTATGCCGTTTTAAAAACAATCTAAAAAGCACGTAATTACAATCCAACATAAATGAAAAGAAAAATTGCAAAATAATATAAAACATGCGTTTTAAAATGCCTATAGTAAAATTAAAATGTACTTATACTAACATGAATATGTGTGGAAATTCAAAATAAAAACGAAAAGTAACAAGCTTCAAAAATTCTAAACTAAAAATAATACAAAAGGTAAAACCACAACCATGCCATATGACAATATTCGTACCTCTGACGTCATTTAGGGTTTAGGGGACCACTAACAACAAATAAAACCCATGGGTGTTTATTAGCATATTAATATAGAATTTCGCATCAATCAAGCTTCGCTATTCAACCTTACCATGTATAAAAAAACATTAAAAACATATTTTACAACAACTTTTTTAGAAAAATACTACAAAATGCAATATTATAGAAAACAATACTATTGACAAGTTTGTAACTCAACAGCTCGGCCATAAAAAATGCTAAAATTTTGCCCGGCAGAACATCATCTTTGAACGAGGGTAGAACTTTAATACGCTGTAAAGCACACAGCAATGAAACTTCAAACACAACTAAGCCCACCTTCTTAATAAATAGCCTGTGACGTATACATAACAGGGATTGCCAAAAATCTGCAATTTTATACCATATTCGAAAAATGGCAAATTTCTTTCGTCAGAAGTTTTTAGAAAAGGAATAATGCGCGGCCGAGCAAAACCGTATTAAACACATATTTTCTGTTCTAGTAGAGACATTTGTATTTTATAAATTCTTCTAAAACTTTTACCTAATATTTTTTGTCACACAAGTCCAAAAGATATGTCTGTATCTTATACTATAAGCTGTATCAAAATATCCACAGATGCATATTTTGATAGATTTATTATAACAAACAATATTTTCACATATCTATTATATGCTAGCTATGCGTATTGATAAAAATACCCCGTGGGATATAATATAAAATTTCATTAGTTTTGCCAAAAGTATGATATTCAAATGTTATACTTTAAACATTTGACATAACATTATAATTGTATCTCACAGCGGCATCGTTAATCGACTTCTCGGCACAGGTATAATTGGGTATATGTGGATTGGGTTTTACCCCACACAGACTCACTTACGATCCCGCAATTTTTAAGCCACTAAACAATGATGGGGTAATTTATATCAAATAAATGTCAACTTTTACCCTACCAATATGTTGGTAGCTTAACCACCTACGTTTATTAGGTACATATCTTAATATTACAATTAAATTTTGATTTGTTTTGCTTAAAGCTTGTAATGCTATTAGGCTTTTTCTTTAGACACACATATCCACATTAGCTCAATAAAAATATATTTTGTACTAGTCACAAAATGAATGGAAAGCTGTTCGCTATTGATGATAGTGACCCTTTCCAATCAACAATTAATATAATACAGGGTCATTTAGGTAATACTGCGTTGGTGTCTGCATAGCTCTTTCTTCTCTTGAATATGTAGAAATTAAACATATAAAGACTCTAAATGTTTGTTTTAATATTAGATAGATAATGCCAATTCCTAACGCTTTTATATAAGATTCAAATTCAATAACCCTGTATTTCTTTCATATCACTTTCCGCTAGTAACCCTTTTATAAACATTTCTTTCTCTGACTAAGAAAACGCTAACCAAATATATGACAAAACGCCCAATAGAATTAATAACTAAATCATAAAAAGTAACAGTGAAAGGTAACCACAAATAAATAGACGACTAGATTCATATAAAGACATACAATAAATAAATAAACGATCAACATAAATAACTTTCATTTTAAGAAACAACAACAAATTACTGCATTTCTTCTAAAACATTTAAAATTCACCTTTTACCTCCCGCGATTTAAATCGCTCGAGATTTATTTCACATAAGTGACGAAATTACATAGTAACACTTACTATAATTGTCAAAATCCATTGGGGGTAAATTTGACCACAAGGGGAATTTTCATAAATTGGCCTCAGGCTCAAGTAATAATACGCATATAATTCGTGTAAGTCGCATCGCACGTTTTACATAAAACAGTGTTAATTTTCAATATCATACCATTATTTTTACTACTTATATCTAATATTTGTTAGTAAAACCATCAGTTACAAAACCAGATCTATGCTACATTACAATAATTATTAAAATCAATATTTAATTAGTAATTATATTAAGCAACGATAAATCTGTGTAAAAGATATAAAGGAGATGATACACTAATAGACCTTCGACGACCATTTAATTTATCGATACAGCAAACTTCGACATTTGAGTTGTTATTCGAAATTTAAATCTCTGTATTGTTCCGTTATACAAAATAACACAGATTAATTTATAATTTTATAGATACCTAAATTAAATAAACTACTTTTATTGGTTTTATCGCGATGATATTTATCTGACAATTATTTTATTTACACTTGTGCTGACATTTCAAATAATATTGAGCTTCCATCGCCGCTTACGCGCCTATAGTATTAATGAAATATTTTCTAATTTCAATAAACACCAGCCGCGATAAAATGAGTAAAAGTGGTTTAATTTGCGAGTAATAATATTAGCGTACGTATTAAAATTCTATATAGATAAATATTTAAAACATATCCCGTCACCTAATTATGTATACATATACATGTATGCGCCAAAACCTAAAACAAGATACATGATACAGCAATGTATATAATGATATACATAATATTATCAACTTACTTTCAGAATCGTAGGTTTGCAATAAAGACGCGGCCTTCTTTCTTTTATAACGGACATCTAAAACATTTAAGGTGACACATTAGAAATCAATATACATTTTAACACATGACTCTCACAGATACAGGCTTTTTCTCGACCTGAGAAACAGTTACAATAACAAAGCATTGTTATTTTTAAATACTTAAAATGTAATTAATATCTAAACATTACACTTTACATTTGACTTAAACCATATTTTGAAATAATTAAACTTTGTATTATTAAATATTAATTTGTATAATAATAACACAAATTTTATAAAATTGTGGTTGTATCAAAATATGGATCATGTTAAAATTGTCAGCTTATTTAATAAAAACGCTGGTTAATTTGATAGGGTAAAAAATCCAACGCATATACTTTTTCATAAGTAAAAAGCATATAGTGAATTCACTGCCATTCCCCCTATCGCACACAGGTGCTCTGCAAGAACATTACTTAACATTACCATACATGTTTGATAAGTAGAAAAGTGTAAATTTTTAGAAAATTTGGCATGACGGGCGGATTGTAATAATATACGAGGATATAAACCTTACGACTTAATAAATAGCTGCCTCTCCTCCTAACCAAACATATATTAGAAAATAGGCTAAATATCCGCTTTTAATACCGAGTTTAATAACTACACTATTTTATATTCACGCAATGGACATTCTCAATTACACTATAAATATCAAAAAACGCGATACAAAAACGCAATAAATTAAAAGACTAAATTCAGTAAAATTGTACGTGACCGTTATTGGTTATTTTGAAACTTACTGCCATCTACCGGCGAGTAATAACAACTAGTCTCGTCGAATTCTGAGACGGTGGCGTGCGGGGCTACTGCCATGTATAACGCGTAATGTTCTGCGTCAGTTAGGTCTAAATCATCTTGTAGCTTTTTGAATGCGTTAGCGTCTAACGCTAGGACGCTTTCGGCTACTAATATAGTACCGCCATCTGTTGGTGGCAACGGTGCTAAGCTAGCAGGACGTCGAAGAGACGTTTGAGAAGCCGACTTCTCATTATCATCGCCGTGTAAAGAAATATGAGTAATGCTGTCAGCATAACTAAGGCCTGTGCCTGAGGCATTATCTTTCAATGATGTATGAGACACCGAAGATTTAAACTTGGAAGGACGTTGTCCAGAGACACTGCTTACAGAACGACCTACGGGCTTACTCTTCTTCGACTCTTTCTTGCCTTCAGATTTTACACTAGGAGCGGGCGATTTTTCCTTTCTCCTAAATAGACGTGAGAAGAACGAACGTTTCTTGACCGGTGGCAATGCCGGCTCACTTTTAGCGACGGACAAAGGCTTTTCAGTTACTTTCATCGAGTCAAGATTACGAGTGACTGGCAATTGACGACCAGGTTTTAAGATACTATCGACAGATGTTTGACTAGTTTTAAAAGGTTCTGTCGAAGCAGCTTTGCGAACGCGTTTTGGAGGCAAAGGCGGGGCACGTTCGTCATCGGTATCGCGTTTCAATGGACTGAACTCTATAATAGGTCCGCGGTAAGTCTGGACTTGCACATCTTCATAAGACATTGGGTCCGGTTCCGAAATAGACACCGGATTTCTAAAAGCTAACTGCAAACTGGTGTAAGTGCCAGCATCATTGAAATCTTCAATATCAACGCTATCATTGTTCATCGATGTTATATTTTCCAAACGCGTACGATTTTCGGAGTAAATCTCATCTAACTCAGCGACTTGGTCAAGTAACTCGTTTAGACTTTTCTCATTAGTGTCGATTTCGACGTCCGATACTGGCACGTTACCGTTTACGTCAGTTATAGTAGCAGATCCGCTTTCATCGGAAACGGTAACGCTGACGGTATCGGTGGTGGAAGAGACAGCTTCGGCTTTATCCTGTTTATTATTATTGGTATCGGTTTTCTTATCGGTGAGGAGTAAGGAGAACAGGGAGAGGTCTGGTAAAGGTTTACGCGCGGTACCTGGATAGTCGGGGATGTATTCGAAGGGTAACGAGTTGCTTCGAGCGTTGTCCGTTACTCTTTTCAGTTGAAAACGCACCTGGAAATAAGAAAAATAGGTCATACTTAAATACAAACGGAAGACTAATGTTTTCGAATTTGGAAGCGATAGGTATCTCAAAGGGTCGAAATACTGGTGGATAATATAGCTTACAGTGACGTGTTCACTGGTGTGTGGCTCCCTGAAGGCCGGCGTCTCGAAAGCAATGGCGACCTGCTTGTGCACGAGGATCATGTTCGCCGTCTCCTCCCACAGCACCACGTTGTTCTCTTCTAAAAAGAACACTACTACCGTGTCTTCTCTGGTCACCTAGAAGCACAATTAAATAAATGTATTTACTACATAGTTTCTTATATTTAATATTTTTACTCAATACTTTGTTATTTATTGCTTTCCTCAATATTATATATTAGTTGGTAAAATTTATTTATTAATTCTGGACTCTATCGGACGAAGCATAGTAAATAATTGTATTCAGAGAGAGGTTAATCCTAACTTATATTATAAATGTGAATCATGCGAGTTTGTTTGTTACTCTTAACTAGTCGACCGATCATCATGAAATTCCGCATACACGTTGTCACCATACATCCAGAAAAATGACTGCTTCCAAACAAAGCCGCGAGCAAAAGCTAGTTTTGCTTATGAATGATATACATGTCTTTTATCTTTTCCAATCTTATACGTAAATCATTTGTATTAATTGCATTCCTAATAATAGAAATTCATTCGATTTGATTTATAACTAGTGATGTGCATATTTTATACGAATGGTATTTGAATACATTTATATATAAAGCTGTGCGACGATCAGAACTTTTAGGCTCTAAGGGGTATGTAGTTGGCAAACCGCAACACTTGTTTGTCTCATCTGTTCACAATACGCATCCTTACTTAATAGTATATTTCATTTAAAACATTACACTTGTAATATAAACGAAAGCTTTAGTCAAGTTCTTCAGTCCGATCGAAAATGAAGACAATAGATATATCATAATATAAGAACTTTTACGAAATCCACATACCTTTTCACACAGCAATATAACTTGTGTGCCACCTCTAGCGGTGCCGGAACAGTGACTAGCTCTCATGATGAGCAGGTCACTCATGGCCTTCTTATCGTAGATGATGTCGGAGACCACCGGAGCCAGAGGACGACGGCAACGTCCCGACGCATCGGGGAGGAACACTTGGAAGCATAACCGGACCGCGTTTAGGTCGATGCTTTGTGGGTGTTCTATGTGGACGAAGCCAGCTGAAAAGAAATATGGACTTTTAGCACTTTGAAAATACCTAGGTGATTGTAATGCAAGCTTGATTACCACCTGCCTTAAATAAAATACATCGAAATATGGTCGAAATAAAACATTTTGGAGATAAAAGCAGAAGTCATGGTCGTATAAAGAAATAAAAGTAATGTCGAGAATAAAGATACATGGAAGAGACTTCCCCGGCAAGACCAGGGGCTTTAAATGGATTGATTTAAAACATAAACAGCTTGATATTGGATATTGCGATTGACTAAAATAGCGTGTAACTTTGTATATACTATAAAATATATATTATATAGGGATTACTGGTGGTGACCGCTAGATTTAAGCTAACGTTTTCTTAGTCAAACCTTAACAGTATTGTATTGAACACATGTGTTTGTCGTACCTAGACTTAAATGACGGGTTTTACAAAGCAAGTGGGTATAAGAATTGAAATCAGTAGGAATATCCTATTCTCGTCTACGAGATGTCAACTTACAATCACTGTCATGTACAACAAATAGTAAATGCTGTATGTTTGTGCCGTATAGTATATAATCTAGCCCGATGGTTTTAAGAGATGAATTCCGAAAGCGATACTAATAAGAAGACAAGACCATGTTCGTGTGAGCGAGTAGGTACCATTTAAATTATTCTACACAACTGTGGTTATGTTGTTTAGAATTTCAGCACTAATATTATTTTTATGTATTGAATATGTCTTGGAGTACCTAATGTACTTTTTGTAAATATAATATTTATTTACTTTTCGGACTTAATATAAACATTATTGTCGAATAAGGCGTGCTATTGTAAAAAATATTACGTATTTAAAAGTAGTGTAGCATAGTCATAATCATGTATTAATTAAATGGTTACTATCGATATAAATCTTTTTTAGCAAAGCTTTTTATTTTCATTGCGGATTCAGAAATAAGTTCGAAAATACCTTAAATTTTACAGAACTGCAAAGCTGGTTAATTTACGCATGCCTTATTAAGACGCATTTAGGACGAACAAACTAACCGTTTAGAAATATTTTTGTTATAAATACAAGGCAAATCGAGCATCAAATACGAGACACGATAAAAATTAAGGTTAGCGGTCTAGCTATAGCAGAACAAAAAAAAATCGAAAAGTAGTCTTGTTCATCAAAAACACATAAATGTCCGATCTGACGTCACAGTCGGTGGCTGGGGTTTACCCGAAGCGGTCGCAAACTTTCACTTGCCGCAACCGTTCTGTGCCATAACAGTATCTGACAGACGAAACTATCTGGCAGCAGTTAGCTTTAATATATAGCATTTTTTATCAAAATATGAATTAACAATGAAGAATACATACATACTTTTACTAGAATTTCACTTATTAAAACGATTCTACACGAAAAGCTTTCGAATTCTGTTTACAATTTTTGACCTACATTAATTTCTCCATTTCGATAACCTTTCAGTATCTTATATTACGGTGGAAAACGAATATGGAATGCCAGGAACAATGGTGTTAGATCCCGCGTAATACGAGGCCTATTGCGTCTACCGGACACAGAACCAAAAAAATTATGCTGCTGATAAGACTTTCCTGATAATAATTATAATAAAACCAAATAACACATTGCCCGATCCGGAAATAGGACGCGACACCTCAAGGACAGCAGTCACATATACTACGACTGCTCCACCAAAGCAGACTTCATGGATCAACTAGGTACAGCTAGACTGTGAAAAGTCTGTGTGAAGTATTACGCTCATAACCAGTTGCACTCACTGATCGGTAAACGATTAGCGAGGTTAAGCAATGTTGGGCGCGGTCAGTTTATAGATGGGTGACCGCTTTGTGGTATTTTATCTGAGCGTCTCCGTGCTTCGGAGGGCACGTAAAAAAGTCGGTTCCGATTGTTGCCAAATTGACAGCAGTCGTTAAGCCATGACAGAGGCCTACGGGCGGCTTAAACAACTCTTGACAACAGGTTGGCCACTAACCACACGAAAAGAAAGAAGATTACGGCTGAAGAACGCTTTGGTACAGAGATATATCTTTCACTGTTGTGTGCCTTATAATTATTATTGTATGTGTTGTATCATAAGATTCATATGTTCGTATCTCATAACTTCATAAAGTAAAATAAAATATAATTCTTAGATATTTGTTTTCTATCAGATAGATACCTAAAGATGGAGATGCAGGGACAATTAATTTTATAAATGATGTTTGAAATAGAATCTATGATCAAGGAAAACGTAACAAACTAAATACATTATAGTTATATAAATCCGCATCAACTATATGTCGACCAAACCGGTTCGCGCAATGCGCGTGCGCCGAAAAGGACGTTGCTTTCTCATATACATTGTTGTTCTGTAAATAATAATATCTCTTTCGTGTTTCTCTATAATTAAGTTCATAATAAGGTATTAGTTTTGTATGAAATTTGTTTAAAACGTTATTTTAAATAACAGTTTAAATGTCATAAAATTTTAAATGTGCGGTCAACTAAGCTGTAAATACAAAAATACACATGTAGAATGCCAGAGTGCATTATTTAAGTGTGTCGTGTGACAGAATGAAATGTTAGTTTAGGAATGAAAATATAAGTTGAGGTTTTCAATAAATAAGTATTTTATGTCCATTTGCTGATGAATGGGTTTAAGACTACAGCGATCTTTGGCGTTACGTAATTGTTAACAGATGCGTTATCCTTGTCAGTTAATGCATTATAAAACGTTAGTAATTGATTATTGTTCTAGTATTTTTATTTAGTATTCATTGCATTAGTTTATACTATTAACGTTATAATAAGACAATCAGATGTATAACATTGATTTATATAGAGTAATTATTGATTTTATTATATTATAAACTTTACCTGCAAACGTTCTTAAAGCGTATCCAATCAGATGAAGCATTTTCTTAAACTTGTACCTAACCCAGATACACAACTGTTTTATTTAATAATAAGACTTCTTTAAAAAAACATTTTGTTCTAAATTCTTTTACATAAAATCTCAAGCTAAATTTAGATATAGAATGTTAATAAGACGGGTCTATAACAAATTGTGGCATTTTACCAGCCGTCGGTCAATCTTAAGGCGTGAGCCACACTATAACAACCTTCAAAGTCTTGGTTCAATAAAATCTCGTGATGTTTCTCGGTTAAAGCAGTGCAGAGACTATTTGTAATTCGGTAGTTGGTTCGCAAACAACTAATTGTACTATTGACGTTGATTCTGCTGTTAGCATAAACATTTAGCTTTGATGGAGAGTACGATATTAATTATGAGTAATGCGCTCCCATGAATCTAGTAAACATAAAGTGTACACTGTTGTTTTGCTGTTATGTCACTGTAGGCATTAATTGCGAATGGGTATTTGTTTAGATAGACTTTTCTATCTGTAATATGCAACGGCCTACAAAAGGGTCTTCTCACTCATATTTTAATGGGAATTGACTCATATGTATTTCTTTCGGTCTTAGTTCTAAACCCCAACCGAAAAGCCTATAGCGCTATTTTTTCTCATGAGCATCAACGCGAAAGGAAACCGAATCTAGGTCGAACCGTGCGCTTCAACTATAGTATGCACCTGACCTAAACGGGTTAATAGGTTGGCAGGCCGGGCGCGGTTTATGGATATTTCTGGTCGCTCGGCTATTTCTGGAGCTACCGCAGTTACATCGGACAAACGAACTCCAGACTTAATAGAAGGGAATAAAGTTCATTTTGTTTTGTTTCAATTTGTATCTAGGCTGGTAGCATGTTCTGTATTGGTTGCTGGAAGCTATCGATCATAGAATGTCTACAGTACTAAGTTTATTTCTTAAGGTCGATAGAACAAAATACAGAGCTGTTTTAGCAGCACGGAACATCCGTGCAGCTAAAACAGCTCTGTATTATTAGTAGATTAATATTCGAGATCTGCTAGAGGATTCCAGAAATTGTGTGATGTACGGATAGTCGTTCAGAATCTAGGTTATCTTTGTGTTAATTGCTTCAATCTTAAAACCTAAATAGTTTTATGCGAAACTTTTTGCATACGGCAACAGAGCACCGGATTGACTTATTACGAGGTAGCTTTTTAGAACCACTGCAGCGAAGTCGCAAGTAAAACTTACTTAGTTTTTTAGGTTTAACGGAACCCACAGCTTGCCCAGTGTGGGGTAATTGGACACTATATGTATTACAGTACTTTTTTTGGTAATAAAGTAATTCTTTTTATATCCCAGTGAACATTTTTATGTAGGGCCAATTTAACCTACCATGTCAGATATACTTTAAAGATTTATTACAACGTAACTTTTAACAGCGAGTGTTAAAATATTTAATGTAACGTTCTGCTTTAATGTGTTTGTAAACATAACAGATAGAGCTATGTAAACAGGAAAACGCAACAGTTACATCACTACTCTGGGTGTCTATTTATGTAATGATAAAATATGTGATAAGTACATAATTCCTTATTAATCTGACAAGTCTTAGAATACTACACATAATTAAAAAACTATTGTATCTGGGCACCGGTGTGCCGCTGCGACTAAATAGGTAAATAAATACTTAAAGTATGATGGCGTCAACTGCTGTTTCATACATACATAGATTCACGCCTGTTTCCCAGAGGGGTAGGCAGAGACTACGGACTACTCTGTTTGCTACGATCCTGACACACTTCTCTGGCTTCACTCGCTTTCATAACATTCCTTCATACACGCTCACCGGTTTAAGGTTTACTTAATAGGTTAACCTGTTGATAATGGGATTCATACCATTATTAGCTATATATTAGCTCCGTGGCATAACCTTGCGAGTACTGGCGATCGTGGGATTCTCGTTGCGGTACCCAGATCAAGTAGTGTTATGTTTTCCTGTTACGCAATTCTGAATACCCGCACAGAATCGGCAAATGTTGATAGGTAGACTACAAAATACATACATAAACCTATAACATATAGCTGGTTGGATGTAAGGGAAAAGGCAGCCTCTACCAATGCCTTCGAGGAATGAAATATAAACCATAGAATGTCTGTAATTTTTAAGTAATTATGGTAATTTTCACAATATGTATCCAGGCCAACAGCTGAAGCGCTGTCGATCAATCTCAGCTACTTTAATAACCCGATCCCGGATCTTTCCTACCTAGAAAACTAATCTGTTGATAGATTACGCGCCCGTGTTGCGTTTCTTGTTGGGAAAGTGATTAGGTAAGAACCGTGTATAGTTCCGGCTGTGCATATCGATGTACCAAATAAAGCTGGAGTTTCCAACTAGCCTTGTTTGGCAATAATTATTTAAATTACACAGCCATCTATAGCATCGGATGATGTTTGGAGGATAAGTCTAAGACTGCTACAATAATAGTCGTATACGTAATAATTACGTCTGATATTCTAAGTATTTCTAATACCTAACAGATTAAATACCATTTCTAAGAGCACACTGATATGTTCAGTCGACCAGTTAACAGATTAAAGACAAATATCGAATTAGGAGAACCATGCAGCGGGTGACTTTAAAAACGTGGAATTAACGGAATCAAGGGACACTCAGTAACAACAACTACGTGAGGACCACACAAATCGTTTTGTTTTGTGTGGGGATCACAACCACTAGATGTAACTGGTGCGGTTGGCCGTTTCCAACAGCTATGTTTACGACCTTTAAGATAATGGGATCTATTTATTGCCGTAAACTGAGTGTTACACAAGTTATTAAAGACATTTTCTTCTTTTAAAAGGGAGCTTTTGTACTGTACCCAAATATCTACAACTATTCGTGTATCATGCAAATTGCATGCTCACTTAAACCACCTCGGAGTCTGTGTAGTCACTATGTGTCATGTATACAGGGTGTCCGGTAATTAATGGATAACCTTGAAATGTCTTATAGTAGAACTGAAGGCCGTTAAGAAAAATGAAATAAAATAATATATATTAAAAAGTGCAAGCTATATTAGCATAGCATACTTTTGACTGTCTATCTATTAGCATAATTAGTTTATAATAATAAAACAACAAAAAACTGATGGATTTCATTCATTTATGGTCGTAGTATACAATAAAGTTATAAATGGTAATTAAAAAGAAAACACATCTCAGGTAGTATTTAGGATAGATTTATTTTCATATTTTTTTCTGAACGGCTATCATTTCCACTATAAGACATTTCCAGGTTATCCATTAATTACCGGACACCCTGTAAATTGACACCTGGACCTATACTCCATTTGGTTAGGAACTTAACTAAAGGTAAACAATCTTGATGTGACTTTTTACACTAACACATATTAAACAAATAAACTACTGCTTAAACTAACGGTTCAATTGATTTAGTAATCGTTATTGTTGTATTTACTGATCTTTAGCAGCATTTTATTATTAAACCGAGTTTTAGATTAAAAGACACATCAAGATTGTTTTTACCTTTAGTTAAGTAGGTACCTAACCGAATGGAGTATAGATGTCAGTAATAATTTTAAATATCACATGAAAAAGTAGATTGTACATTGGCATTGCGGTATAATTAAGCAGTGTTTACGTGACCTTTATGAGTACGCAGTGAGTAAGTAACAACTGACCGTAGGACATTGACACAATATGAGGAAAACTTTTTGTACATTTTAGATAACTACCAATGTTCGCGTACCTACATGGTTTAAAACAATTTTGCAGATTTTTTAATAAATCGATTTTACTGTTGCTATGCGGAAAATAGTGTTCTTATGCAATTATATCTAGGGTTTTAAAATAAGGCAAGTTCCGAATATATCTTTTAACGATAAGTTAAGTGAAATCCATTTTGTTTCTAATCTTTTAACTAGCAGACCGACTTAACGCGGGTGAATATAATATAAACTATCTGGGATAATATAGCTTTTAAGCAGAGAAAGCATTTTTCAAATAGTAGTGGCGAAATGTGGGTGTTATGAAACTCTGCCTACCCATTCTGATTTACAGATGTATTATAAATGCGAATGTGAGTTTTTTATTTGTTTGTAACGCTTTCACGCCTTAACATCTCAACCGAATATCATGAAACTTCGCATACACGTTGCAATTTTTTTATTTGTAGTTATGCATTGACGCATACCTCTCCGCGGGGGCTGGCGGAAGGGTTATGTCAGACGGTTTGTTTCGCGTTCGTCTCTCATGTTTCGGCCAAAACGTAGAAATACGCATGCGTCCCAAAAATTATTGTTCCTTGTATGCCCCTAAATTTAAATAAATATGAATTTATTAATGTAATTCCTATTTCGTCCCAAATTATGTTCCTTTTTGTATCTGTTTTTTTTTGTATGGACTTTTTGTCAGACAGTCAGCTGAAAAATATTGATGGCATGACATCACGAGCCCGACAACGGAAAGATTTAAAATAATTTTATCCATATTTTGCTAGCCATATACACAAAAATGTAGGACGGAAAAGGAATAACTTTAAAAAGGGGTGAATGAGGAACATTTTGGAATGTGGGACGTAATGAAGGGGCAAATGTGGAACAAACTTTTTGGATTCACCCGGGGAAAGATGGCGACATCCCAGTGTCACTAACCTAACTTAAACCACATTTACACGAGCGAACACGCAGGCAAAATCTAGTATACAATATTACACTACGCCTAGATGAAAGCGTGTCTAAAATAGGATCGGCTTTCAGTCACAAGCAGTATATTTCCACGTTCCTCAATACGGAAAGCATGCTCACATTTTATCTGCGTAATAAAATCCAAAACCGAATCTATTGTAATCTTTACAGCCCATCCGAGTTCGGACGCCATATAAAACGCTCTATTTATAAACGTCTGATACGCGAACTGCTTCGTGCGGATTACGTTTCCAGTTAAATATTTAGAACTAAGGAATCCTATGGCTTTATTTGCGTCTATAACTACGTAACATAGCATTCTGTAGGTAAATACTGGCGCTACCAACGTAATCTACGGCATCAACAAGGCAAATCTATACAAATATTAAAAAAAGGAAAGATTTGATTTTTTTGTTTGTTTGTTTGTAAGGATTTAACTGAAAACTACTCAACCAATTTTAAAATTATTTGGCACTAGTTTTCCCGCGGTTTCACCCGCGTAAGTCCCGTGGGAATATCGGGATAATAGCCTATGTGTGAATCCAAGTCTCGAGCTATCTACATACCAAGTTTCATCGCAATCGGTCCAGTAGTTTTTGCGTGAAACAGTAACAAACATCCGTACATCCATACAAACTTTCGCGTTTATAATACACTTCTCAACAGAAAAATCGAAACACCTTGCAAGTTTATGCTTTGTAAGGATTATCAGAAAAATGTGTATATTTAGGAATATATGTCAAATGTCGTTAATAGTGAATAATATGAGGTTATCAAATCCAAATGTTAATTTTCTAAATTCAAATTAAATGTTCATAGGTTTCATATTTTGTTTAACAAGTCATTTTTATCCTGTACCTATGGAGTATGAAGGAAATTGATAAAACAACACACGTAAATAAAAAAAAGGTAAGAAAAGTTTATTTAATAACTTGTATTCCCTCCCCGAGCTCTTATTACTGCTTCCATACGGTTCTTCATCGATCGGATGAGAGTCACGATCAAATTTTGTGGCATTCTATTCCATTCCTCTTGGATTGCATTTTGCAGCTGGCTAAGTGTTTCTGGGGCAGGATCTCTTGCACAAATTCGTCTCTTTAATTTATCCCATAGATGTTCAATCGGATTCATGTCCGGGCTTCTTGCTGGCCATTCCATAATGGAGATACTGACTTCGGTAACATAATCTCGTACGATGCTCGCGGTGTGAGCCCTTGCACTGTCGTGCATGAATATGAAACCGTTGCCAATAAAATGTGCATAGGGCATCACGTGGGGCTCAAGACACTGTTCGATGTACCGATGACTGTTTAGTGCAGGCAGACGTGGCCCAGACACAAAGACAAGCTCTGTCTTACCGTCGGCGCTGATTCCTCCCCAAACCGTCCACGAACCGCCACCATAGCTGACCTTTTCTTCAAAGCAGCATTGTGCAAAGCGTTCTCCATGTCTTCTGTAGACCTTGTTCCTTCTGTCGTTACCATACAGCATAATTTTACACTCATCAGAAAAGAGGACTTTGTTCCACTGGAGGTATGACCAATTTAGATGCTCACGTGCAAAGTTAAGGCGCGCTCTTCGATGGTCTGCAGTTAATTTCGGGCCATTTGCTGGCTTGTGCGGTACCAGTCCACGTTCCTTCAACCTTCTTCTAATTGTAGAGTCACTTACAGCCACCCTACGTACAACATGAAGCTGCTGCTGCAGTTAAAAAGCATAAAGGCGTCGATTTCGTAAAGAAGTTGGTGACTCGATTCCTGCCAGATCCTGAACGGCGCGTGAACAAACTAGTCTCCCGATAGCGTTTGGACTCTATGAACAGACGACAGGCTTACATGCAATCTTGCAGCCACAACACGCTGCATAAGTCCAGAATCCAGCAATGCCACCACTTGAGCGGCTTCTGCAGACGAAGTATCCATATGTTCTGGAAAAACTTTTTCAGACGTTCCAAAGTCACAGTACACACTCAGTATACAGAACACAGAACAAAAAGTTTTAAGATAAGCGCTAAAAAGCGCGCTTCAAAGGTGAAATGTACTTCAACTCTAAACACAAACTTGTCTCAAAACAGTGAATCATTTCATTTATAGGATAAACATATGAAATTCTAATTTTGAATTTTGAATTTTCGCTTATCACTGTAATGGCCAAACTGCCAGCTATACAATCATGGTGCGCCGTTCGCATAGCAAGGAAGTAGACGTGTTATTGGTTTACTAAATTATAACTGCAAAAATTAAATACCTTGCCATTCTAAACAAGTGCTTAAGATTAGTGTATTGAGCTCTCAATTTGATTATATATCACTGTCGCGTTGTGTTACCTTTCTAAGTGAAACAACCTGCAAGTTACGTTGTGTGACTAACATCTGCTAGCGGGGGAACCTTTCCCCTTCACCGCTGCGATAAGAGAAGTCCTTCCATAATTGCCGTCACTGTCGCACACTCGCCGGAGTAGGTACATCGAAACACATTAACAATGAATCACTGTGCGGCTTGTCAAGAAGCTATACATAATGAACAATACATAAACTGTCAACGCTGTATGCAGAAATATCACAATTTATGCCTCAACTTCGATGAAAACAACATCGAACTATCATCTCCGGAATTCAGGTAGACCTGGATCTGCCCTAATTGCCTCTGTAAACAGAAAAAAGGAGATAACTCAAACGATCTAGTGCGCCCTTCTACACCGACTAATCAAAGTGAATTTGCGTTTAATGTGACACGCCGTAAAACAAATAAAGCCGAATCCACCGCATCGGGTCGTTCTTCACCGGTAGTGTTCTCTGACAATAACTTGAGTAATATACGTGATATTGTACGTGTAGAAATGCGTGAAGTGTTGCGAGAATACATGTCTGATTTTAAAACCTCCATGAGTACCCGCTTTAGAGAATTATCGGAACAAATAAATGAATTTAAAGATTCCTTAAATTTCCTTAGTACACAGTTTGATAAATTGAATTCAGACATGTCTTTTAATAACAGCGAGATTAAACATTTGCGTAAGGAAAACGAAAGTCTTCGCCAAGATGTCAACAATTTGTCAACACGTTTTTATCAACTCGATCAGATGTCCCGTGCTACTAACCTCGAAATTCAATGTGTGCCCGAATATAAGACCGAAAATGTTGTAAGCATTGTCAAACAGATTGCTACTGTAACCAATATAAAAATTGATGATCGTGATATTTCCTATTGCTCGAGGGTTGCAAAACAAAATGTAGCAAGCGGTCGCCCACGCAACATTTTGGTAAAATTCAATACCCCACGTACTCGAGACTCGTACCTAGCGTCGGTAATAAAATATAATAAGGATCACCCGACCGATAAGTTAAATACTAGTCACTTGGGTATCGCGCTCGATCCCAAGCTGCCAGTGTATGTGACGGATAACCTATCGCCAGAGAATAAGTCGTTGCATGCTGCTGCTAGAATTCGTGCGAGGGAACTAAATTATAAGTTCGTTTGGATTCGTGGTGGACGTATTTATTTGCGTAAAACAGAGTCGTCAGAAACAATATTCGTCAAGAATTTAGAGGTCTTGAATAAACTGTCTTGAATTAGGTTACTTTTTATTACAATACACTTGATACATTAATCAATATAATTCAATTATGCATAAAGAAATCAGTTTTTATTTACAAAATGTAAGAGGCCTACGCACTAAAACTGTCACTTTATATAAAAACACAATGTCTAGCGATTATGACGTGATTATATTGTGTGAAACATGGCTAAATGACAATATATACAACTCGGAATTATTTTGCGATGACTACATTGTTTACAGACGAGACAGGGAATCATCTTATTTTCATAAAAACAAAGGCGGTGGCGGTGTGCTTATAGCGGTGTCCCGTAGGTTTCCATCGGTGAGGCTGTCCAACTGTGAAAGTAAATGTGAGGATATCTGGGTGAAAATAACAGTCAATGAATCCAAATCAGTAGTTGTGTGTGCCGCCTATCTACCACCACCCATACATTTAGATATTTTACAACATTTTTTGGAAAACGCTAGTAACGTCATCAATTCTTACGAGAACGTCTTGATATGTGGAGACTTTAACCTTAGTGGTCTCTGTTGGTCAGGGAGTCCAGGCCTTCCATTAGCTGCCTCTTATGCCACAAATAGTGTTGTCAATTCTTCTTTTTTAGACTTTATTAATGAAAATGCACTCAGTCAGTATAATTACATACACAACCACCTTAATAAAATCTTGGACTTGATACTTGCAAATACATATATCATGGACATAAGATCATCAGAAAACCCTATTACAAATATCGATAGCTATCACCCTCCCTTAGAATTTTCTCTCCCGAGTTCTCAAAGTGCTAGCAAAGGCTTAGGCGTCAATAGTAGTTCACAAAAAATAAATTTTTATAAAGGCGACTATAATAAAATTTGTGAGTATCTTGACAGCCTATGCTGGAACAACGTATTGGGATGCTGTGACACGGTTGACGACATGGTAAATTGTTTTTATAAATTAATCAACGTGGCTATAAAAAAATTTATACCTTCTAGGAAACTCCGATCTGCGAAACCCATTTGGTTCACTCGAGAGTTAAAATTACTACTTAAAGAAAAAGATAAATATAGAATTAGATATGCAAAATATAAAAATCCTTTAGATAAAATTATATATTCGACTTTAAAGAAAAGGAGTAACAATCTTATTAATAAATGTTATAATAGCTACATCACACAAATTGAGTCTTCTATAAAAGAAAACCCGAAGGTGTTTTGGTCCTTTATAAAGCAGAAAAAAGCTAATAAATGTTCATACCCATCGAAAATGTATCATAAAGACACTTTATGTACAACTGGTCCGGCCATCTGCGAATTACTTGCATCTTACTTTTCATCTGTATTCGAACCTCCCACCCCTTCTAGGTTGAGTACCAGCG
The DNA here is from genome assembly GCA_963675205.1 of Catocala nupta. Taxonomy (NCBI): domain Eukaryota; kingdom Metazoa; phylum Arthropoda; class Insecta; order Lepidoptera; family Erebidae; genus Catocala; species Catocala nupta. Next base: position 8,076,942 of record OY776086.1, read on the forward strand.
CCAACGTTCAAGGACTGTCATCTAATACATTGTGTCAAATTACTCTGACTGAGGATCTGATTCTCACGGGTCTTAAAAGATTGGACAAGAACAAAGGTCCAGGCTCGGATGGGATACCATCAATTTTTGTTTGTAATTGTGCCAAATTTTTAGCTCATCCTTTGACTATTATATATAACAAGTCATTATCCACCGGCACCTTTCCCTCCGTTTGGAAAAATGCACTAATAACTCCCATCTACAAGTCGGGGAATGTCGAACTTGTAACAAGCTACAGACCTATATCTATTCTTCCAGTTTTTGCCAAGCTATTTGAATCACTGTTACTTCCATTCATTACCTGGCACATTAAACCTTTGATTACACCTAATCAGCATGGCTTCTGTAGCAGTCGTTCTACCACAACGAATCTCATCTCTTTTACCAATGACTTAATTGCATCTGTAGACAACGGCACTCCTGTAGACGTTGTCTATACTGATTTTTCAAAAGCATTTGATAAGGTTAACCATAATATCCTTGTTAACAAGCTCTTGCAGTCTGGTATTGATGGCTCTCTTCTGGATTGGTGTTCATCGTATCTAAGGGAACGCACATGTCGAGTTGTAATTAACGGATTTATTTCTGAGCCTTTTATGGCATCCTCGGGCGTACCTCAGGGATCCCACCTCGGTCCTACGTTCTTCAATGTATTCATCAACGACATTACCTCATGCTTTCACAATTCTCTTAGCTACTTGTACGCTGATGACCTAAAAATCGCTAAAACATTCAATTCAGTCACTGACTTCAATCTTCTTCAAGATGACATAAATCGCCTCGTTAAATGGTGTTCCGACAATAAAATGACCCTAAATAGCGATAAATGCTATCACATGCACTTCTCTAGAAGAAAACATTCTTACAATAATACTTATTCTATATTAGATAATAAAATTAAATCAATTGATACATACAAAGATTTAGGCGTTACGTTTGATAAAAAATTAAGATTTGATATACATATTAAGAATATAACTTCAAAAGGGTATAAACTTCTAGGATTTATAGTAAGAAATTGCAAGGATTTTAAAAATGCATCAACAAAAATAAATATCTTTAATAGCATAGTAAGGTCAGGTCTCGAGTATTGCAGTTCCGTATGGTCACCACATTATGAAGTTCATAGTAATACAATCGAGCGTGTACAAAAGCGATTCGTTTACCACCTTGCGTACCAAAGTCAAAAGGCAAAACAACTCTCATCTTACAATGACCGCCTAAAATTTTATCAAATGAACAGTCTTAAAAATAGAAGAAAATTTTTTGATCAAATATTGCTGTATAAAATAGCTAATAATGTAGTTGACTGCCCACAATTAGTATCAAAATTACGTTTTAATACTCCTCTTAAATTGCCCCGAAAAAATCGTTTTCATCTCTTCTCCTCTCAACGGGCACATAGCAACCTGGGCCTTAATTCTCCTATAAACCGACTACAAAAAGCTTACAACACCATCTCGATTAACACAGACTGTGACTTATTTACGCACAATCTTGTAAAATATAAAACAGTATTAAAAACAATTCTCTAAATTAATCATAAAACATAATATTACTAGCGGTCCCCCCCGGCTTCGCCCGTGGCGCATACATGGCACTCAGGGACACCTCAGCCATCAAGTTGTGAAGGCATTTTTGAAATCGGTCCAGTGGATCCTGAGATTGGCGCGTTCTAACAAACAAGCAAACTCTTCAGCTTTATAATACTAGTATAGTTAACATTGATATAGATTATAATTTTTTTACTAAATATACCTACTACATAATACAAAATTTATCTACTGTTATGTTGTTGCCGCGATACATCGTATAATTATAAGTATGCACTATTATCGTATACAACCGGCACAAAATGTTTGACAATGTACGGATGCTTTTTTTTTTCTTTTTTATTTCTCAGCCTTAGTCTTAAGTACTTAAAATTTAAAATTAAATTAGTTAAAGTTTGTCATATAAAAACTTCTAATAACCTTGTTTGCTCTATTGCCTTCTGAATTGTAATGCATGCCGTGGCAACTTGTAATTGAAACAGCACTATTGCTTGAGCCACTCAACAAAACTTGTTAAAATACTTTCCTAAGTGTATGTTTTGTAAGTTGTCCAATTATTAAATAAATAAATAAATAAATAAATAAATAAACGGAAGTGTTTCGATTTTTCTGATGAGAAGTGTATTAATAAGGATTAGAAAGCTATATTATCACCAAGGAACATAGGCTACATTTTATTTTTGAAAAGTACTGTTGCTAAAATAACTTAACCTAGTTTTACGCGATCGAAGCCGCGGTCAAAAGTTAGTGTGTGATAATTTGACATAAAAATATTTTCCACTTGTTTCATCCATATGAAAACAAAGAAGGCTGACCTTGTGGGATGAATAGCAAAGAAAAGAGAGAGAGTTTTCATCAACTAATATCGCATAATGACATACACAACGATTACTGTCTGGTACTGGTATTTTGGGGTCGAACCCCACACGGGACAAAAATTTGTGTGATCCATGAATAGTTGTTCCGAGTCTGGCTGTTCTTTGTGTCTGTTGTTTGAATGTTTATAAAATCACCCACGACACAGGAATTATTCATAGTGCGAAAGTTGTCCTAATAAAAAAGAAAAATAAAAAAAATATTGGAGTTCTACGGCAAAAAAAATCAACCTTCTTTTAAAGCGATTGCCTTGAATACGACTAATAGATCTAGTTTGCAGTCTAGACTTGTGCTAATAATACATACACCTTTGACTTCCCGTGGGTGCTGTAACAACGTAACAAACGACTAAAAGTCATTGCATCAATTGTATAAGCGTCCGATGGCTTACTTAATGAATAAGTTTAACAGATTACTTATAGTAAACATAAATGTGAAGTTTTGTATAAAGCAAATACAAATTATTTTTAAGTAAAATACTATATCACGCTTACGCCAATGTACACTAAAGGTGTCTTAGAAATACATTGAATATTAGCTTACTTCCGCGGCTTCACCTGTTCTTTGAGATAATTTATTTAATCCTTTTATTTTTTTTATTTTACTCGTCAAAATGATCACACTCCGCCTGATAGTAAGCAGTCGCGTGGTCTAAGAGCAGTGGCCTCCACATCGTCCTCTTAGCAGCCGAGGCGATGTTGAGGTCTCTACTTTGACGGCGTGAGGTGCTTTTTGAAATCCTTCTGAAATAATATATTATACAACGTGTCACAGATATAACGCAACACGCAACGCACAACCTCAAATACCCCAATTAGATTATTAAATCGTAATATATTTTTATTTTTTTTATTGCATAATATGGCAAACGGGCAGACGGATCGCCTGATGGGAAGCGATTACCGCCGCCCATGGACACCCGCAACCCAAAGGA